>CM057350.1:523150958-523552036 GCA_030015575.1 Agapanthus africanus
TATCGCATATCGAGTCTAGGGGGGTGGATAAAGTCAGACCCCTAATAATTTGACATTTAGTGTCGGTATGAGACCCATCACTGCCTGAGAAACTATCGATCCTAGATCAGTAATTCATGACTACCGTGGCCAAGGATTTCTGGTGATGGACACCCATGCACACCGTGACATCAACCCCCAATACCAGGAGAGACGAACCCCCTGACGATCTGCTCACTGCCTCCATGTGGCTTTGGACTATAGCCAACTAAAACCTGTTTGCATGACTCTTTTGAGCCGTGGTAGGGTGGTAATCAAAGCACAGTGGGAACTCACATGAGACAAATGACAATCTCAAGTCGATAGACTAATATGTACACATGTCAACAGGGAACTGCTATCTGACAATAGGTATAATACCAACTAGCATGTTCCCGGCGAGTCCGTCCGGTGTACTCATAACCCAATGAGCACCTGTATACATCTTAGGTGAACCAACTGACACCAATGGCTTATGAGACCGGCCACCACCCCTCGTCGGGGTCTCGATCCATATACACTAGTCTACTCTGGAGTATCGATGCATAATCTCGAAACTCCCACGACTAGGGACACTTTAAGGATGTGCTTATAGACCACCCAACTCCCACGTATATGATCACCATCATATTGCTGGTAGTCAAGCAAGCAAGAATCTTATAGGCTCTATAAACATGTAATAGTGATCTGTAATGTCACCTGAAGCATGTACACGATGATAAAAGCAAACCAGATAGCATACAATCATCTCGAGTAAGACTGTCCTACCGGTATAGGTCATCCCTCAATAATTGCAATCACGTGCCTGTGATCCAATAATTGACTTGAGAGAACTATAGCCAACACACCAAACAAGCAATTTGGTGTGGTGTGTTTGCTACACTAAAGGAGTTTAGTGTAGAGTTAGGTTGGGCTAGAGGGACTTCGGGTGGATCGTCTTTGGCGCGAAGAGCGCGAAGAACACGAAGGAGGGTCGTTCAACTCGAAGAGGAGCCTTGTAGAGTCGCGTGGACTTCAATCCGAAGCTTTAGAAGAGAAGAACTTGAACTATAAAGGTTGTATTCTCTTTTCTTCTCTTGGTTTTAATCACATCACAAAGGCAAACCCTAAAAATATAGTAATGATCTTGTGAGTCTAACATAGCACCTAATAAAATTTGAATTTGGCATGCTTGATGCCTCTAGAAATTCATGGTGGTGTTAAGGTAGACTTTCATGGTATTAGAGCCAAGTTAGAACATTAGGGTAACTTGTAGCGACGTTAGAAATCTGCCGTTTTTGTCGCGCAAAAACTGCCGATAGAAACAGTTTCGAAATTGATATTTTGAGTTGTTTACACACCCCGTGGGCTCACGGTTTGAACCGAGAAGCCATGGGGTGGAGAGTACGCACCCCGCGGACACCTCGAGGGGGACCGAACGGCTGGGCCCACTCCCCAAGACCACCACTAGGTGGTCTTGGCGATGGGGACTCGAAACTGCCCCACCATAGGCAGTTTCGGGTTTGCCTCACCTCCTGGCCACTTTGTGGTAGACTCGGGGGTGGGGTACCCCCTCTAGGCCCCCCATTCGATAGTTTATTTTGGTTCGTCTCCCCTGCGAAGATTCGGACAGGTTTTTGAGTTCGTTTCGACTCCCGGATTGGCTCAAAATGATCGGTTTTGGAATTTTAGCTTACTGGATTTTTCAAGTGTTAGAAAATTGGTTTAGTTTGCTAATTGCGTGCGGAATTCTAATGTCGCGATTACTTTACAACCTTTGTGATGTGTATGATACAATTATTAGAATCCGGATTAATTATTTTTATGAAAAATAGTTAGTATATTGTAAAGCTAGCCGTTTAGTCTCAATTGATCGATTGCCATGAAGTTTTGATTCGGATCAAAACTCCGTCGCAATTGCGTATTGTACGCGATCACTGGGCCGTGATTCTTGTTGAATTTATCCGACAACCAATTGAAAAGAGTTTTCAATTTGAGACTAAAATGCAAGTTTTATAAGTTAGGCATGAAATCCGGGATATGAGATATTCCGGGTTTATGATGTCTAAAGATATTGCGGATTCTAATTATTGTAGTTTTCTATTTTCTTTTCTGTGACCGTAAGTGTAATATGTGGGGTATCCCAATCTTATTGCTATATTTCAACATGGTTTAGGGATACGCATATTTGCTTACGTTGATGATATGTGATGTCATGTGTTGCTATTGATATGATTTATTGGATCATCGTGAAAGAATAGCCGGGTTTTTTTATGTGAGATGAGGGTTTTTATTTTCATTCATGTAAAATCTGTATGTAATATTCTTTTATTAGGGCACTTCCGGTTTGAGGATGATGTTACCACTGTTGTATATTATTTACATTTCCGCATTACGATAGACCAAAGGCGGGGAGCACAAGTAACCAGGTTTTAGAGTCCAGTGGGAGACCATCTCAAGGAGTTGAGACCGGGTCTCCTAACTCTAGAATTGGCAGGGTTACTTGTCGCTCTCATAGGGGTCTAGGGATGTGGGTTTGGCTATTCATCACGACTGTGGAATCCGTGTTTTACATTATTGGCTAAATTTAAAACACGGACATCCCAGTATATCCAATATTTCATATGTTGCTTCTGCTCCTTATTTCTGTGATGTTGATCATATAACTGCGTGAGACGAATGTAATATTATATATATGATATATAATAAACGTTGCTTATGTTTTGCACCCGTGCTAGTCCAGCCCCCACTCTGCCCGTAGTTAAGTAACCTAACGGTACATGACGGGGCCCCGTGGTGAATGCAGATTGCATAAGCGTACGTTCTATTTTCGTTTCATTTTTCTGTAATGTTTAGAAAACATTAAATGATGGGACTTCATTAATGAGATTAATGAAAAGAAAGAAACCAAAAGATGTTGTAGAATCAAATTTTCAAAAAGGGTAGCTCTAGTTATTGCTTTGCACAGTGATATTCCTTGATGAATATCCAGCACCTCATTCGATGAGAAAAGAGCCGAGATCCCTTCACCGGGAGTGACCTCTTTAGCGAAACTAGCAAATGCTACAACCCACTCGGTTTTGTCTTTTGACTGCTTCTCTAGTTCTTGCTTTGCATAGTGGTATTCATGAATATCCAGCATCTCATTCGATGAGGAAAGAGCTGAGATCCCTTCACCGGGAGTGACCTCTTTAGAGAAGCTAGAAAAGCCTAAAAAACACTCATTTTCAAAATCACTAGATTCTACAATGATATCAAGTTCATTACGCTCATGGTTTTCTTAAAAACCTGCGTAGCCCTCCGTCATTTCAGATAAGTACTATTTAGTATTCGTGCCGCGTTTGTTGACCTCCGTCAAGGCATACCGTGCGGTAGCTGATTAGTGCTTATTTGCCAGCATGAGATGCGATTGGATTAGGGTAGTCATACGGCCTTGTTGACCTCCGTCAAGGGTCGTGCAGGTGGATTTAATTCAATCAAGAAATGAACGGGTTGAACTTGACTAGCGGCCTATGGTTTGTTGACCTCTGTCAGGGTCATAGGAAGCTAGGGATAAAAACCATTATCGGGAATTTCAAGTGTTGAAATTTGCAGTGAGATTGCATACCTTCTATATGATAGTTGGATCCCGATACCCACTGCGAGTAAGAGTTACTCCTGAGAGAGTTTTGCACTTTACAATTAGCCGATCAATTAAGTGTCTAGAAATGTGTCAACGGGGTTATGTCTCTAGGAAAACGAGGTTTATTTTAATTAGGTCTGTGCGAAAGCACAGGGAACCTCCCTCGGAGTACCGATACCTGCCTGGCCGAACGATTGGCGAACTTATAGGGTGTAATTAATCCCGGCTAATCTTACCTTTTAGGGTTTGAAGGAATATTTGATAAAAACAGTGAGAGCCATCCTGATTAGATAAAAATAACCAATCTAATCTTGCAAAGAGCGCACGCAAAGTGATTATCCTTCTCTCTCTCCTGGTAGCGACTAATGACATGCCTTAATCAAGATAATAATATGGATGTATTGACCGAACCTACTTATTATATAGGGCTAGGTTCTGCTCTATTTTATGATTGTTATAAGTCTGAGCAAGGAATAGAGGAATATTCAGATTCCCACACCACCCAAATGAAGAAAAAGCATATTGATGCATTGTCTTCGGGTGTGCTCGTTACCAAGAACTGTTTCTCAGTTTACCTCTACGTCCTGGGTATTGGATACCGGATCAGGATCCCACACATGTAATTTGTTACATGGGCTATAGACAGGTGGAGAACTAAGAAAGAGTGATATATCTCTAGTAGTAGAGATGGTGCAATTGTTGCAGTTAAAGCAGTTGGCAAATATCACCTAGTGTTACTAACTGGTAATACATTGATTCTTAGCGACTGTTATTTCGTACTAACAAATATTGTGAATATTTTCCTAAATCAAGTGTTGATTGGATAAGGTATGTTGTATAACAGTGTATACGTTCTGAATCAAACTACAGTTCTAAACGTACACTCATAAGAGGAACAATTCAGAAATGAACGAAGTCTTCTTGAGGCATTATAGACTAGGTCATATCGATGAAACAAGACTAGCTAAAGTTCCATAAGGATGCATATTTGAATCTGTTCGAATTTACATCTTATGAAACTTGCCAGTCATGTCTCAAAGACTAGGTGACCAAATCTCCGTTTACTGGAAACGGAGAAAGAGTTACTGAACTCTTGGACAGATACATAATGACGTATGCGGTTCTATGTCTACATATGCCAGGGATGGTTCCGCATACTTTATTACATTCACCGATGTTCTCTCAAGATACGGACATGTGTTCTTATTGAAACACAAAAACTGAATCTTTTGAGAATTTCAAGGAATATAAGTACGAAGATGAGAACCAGATGGGTAAAGGTATTCAAATCCTTCGATATGATCGGGGAGAAGAATACTGGAGCATAGAATTCTGAGACTATTTAAAAGAGAATGAGATTCTCTCTCAGTTTACTCCTCCGTATAAACCACAACACAACGGTATATTGGGGTGGAGGAATCGCACCCTATGAGATATAGTGCGCTCTATGATGAGTATTGCTGAGTTGCCTATTTCCTTTCGCGGACATGCACTTGAGAAGCTGCATACCTATTGAATAGAGTTCCGACCAAATCCGTTGCCTACCACTCCATATAAGATATGGAATAGGAAGAGACCATCTCATAAACGAGTTAAGATATGGGGTTGTCCGTCCAATGTTGAAAAACAAAATCCAGACAAGCTTAAGGCAAGGTCAGTTCTGTGCAAGTTTGTAGGATATCCCAAACATTCGCGAGGGTATATCTTCTAACACACCGAGGAACAAAAGATGTTTTGTTTCTCAACATGCCACCTTTTTAGAAAAGGAATTTCTTGTGGAAGAAATTATTGGTGATGAGGTAGAACTGGAAGAAGTTCTAGCAAAGCAAACTATAACTGACAATTTGGTAGAACCGGAGAATTCAATAGTCCCCGACGAACCGCAGCCACTCCGCAGATCTAGTTGGGTTTCTCATCCAACTGAGAGATACTACGGTTTTCTCGTAGACGGTGGGAGCGAGGATTTCATCATAGAGATGATGACCCAACTAGTTTCGAGCAGGCCATCACAAGTGGAGACTATCTAAAATGGCTGGATGCTATGCGATCTGAGATGGAATCCATGTACACTAACAAAGTATTGACTTTGGATGTTGCTCCTGAAGGGGTAAAACCCATCGGGAGCAAGATGATCTTTGAGAAAGATAATTTGGTGTAGATGGAAAAGTTGAGACTTTCAAAGCTAGACTTGTTGCTAAGCTTAAGTCCATCAGGATCCTACTTGCCATTGCTGCATACCATGACTATGATATCTGGCAGACTGCACGTCAAACCGCTTTTCTAAATGGTGATTTAGAAGAGAGCGTGTATATGATACTGCCAGAGGTCTTCGTAGACAGTAGGAGCATCAGAAGAATGTGCAAGCTGCTTAAATCCATCTACGGGTTAAAACAGGCATCGCGGAGATGGAACATCTGTTTTAATGAAGCTGTCAAAGAGTTTGACTTCATCAAAAAGGTAGATGAACCATGTATAAATAAGAAGGTTGCAGAGAGTATGATGGTCTTTCTCGTATTGTACGCGGATGACATACACTTGATAGGAAAATGTGTTCTTATGCTACACTCGGTCAAGCACCTTTTATCACACAGGTTCTCTATGAAAGATCTAACTGATGTCTCCTACATCCTAGGAATATAGATCTATAGAGATAGATCTAAATGGATTTAGGATTTTCCAAATCCAGGTACATAGACACCATTCTAAAGGGGTTTAGTATGGATGATTTTAAGCGTGGTAATGTACCCGCTTGTTCAGTAATCACTCTCTCCAAAGAGATGTCTCTCGAGACTGATTTGGAGAGGGCTCGCATACAAGAGATACCTTATGCTTTGGCAGATGGGTCAATCATGTATGCGATATTATGTACCAGACCAGATGTAGCTTACTCACTATGTGTAGTGAATAAGTATATAAAAGATCTTTGGGAAAACCACTGGACAGCTGAAGAACATTCTTAAGTGCTTGAGAAGGACTAAAAAGATGGTCTTGGTGTATGGTAACGGTGAACTCCAGATGGAGTCCTTTACCGATTCGAGCTTTCAGAGTGATAAGAACGACTGAAAGTCAGTCTCGGGTTTTGTCTTCACCCTCAGTGGAGGGACGGTATGTTGGAAGGGTTCCAAGCTATATACCGTGACAGACTCGTTGATAGAGGCTAATTACATCGCTACTAATGATGCTGCCAAATAGGTTGTCTGGATAAATAGAGTTCATGAGATGTTCTAGGTTCCTACCATTGATCATCCAATACCTGTGTATTGAGATGACAATAGAGCTGTGGCTTTGGCCTAGGAACCGCGGTCACCTTAGCAATCCAGACATATTCTTAGACAGTATCACCTGATCAGGGAGATAGTTGATCTCTGAGAGATCGAGGTCAGGAGAGTTAACATAGAGGATAACACAGCGGATCCACTGACCGAGGCCATCCCCTAAATGCTATTCGAGAGACTTTTGGGACGTTGGGTATGGGATACTACAACAACTGGCCTTAGTGCAAGTGGGAGATTGTTAGGAATATGTATGCCCTAAAGGCAATTATTGTTGATATAGTGGATGCTTGGACATATATATAGAGAACTTTCTTGCTCGACATGATAGTATGCTATCTGGTTACCTTTATCTTAACATATAAACTAGTATTTATACTGTCTGTCTCTTACATGTTGATAAAACCCTTAGGATATGTACTTGACTGCCAGGACTATGATGAGATCATACTAGTGGGGCTAGGGTGGTCCAAAAGTACATCCTTTAATAAGTTCCTAGTCGAGGGAATATCGAGACTAGGGTATCGATATTCCGATATTCCAGAGTAAACTAGCGTATACTCTTCTTGACCCATATGATGGGCGATGGATGATCCCACATCCATCAGTGTTTGACATCAAAGATGGTATACGGGTGCTCAGTGGAGACTAGGTACGCTGAATAGGACTCGCCGAGGACTCCTATATGGTAGTATACCTATCGTCAGATAGCATTCCTCTGGTGACACTGGTACAGGTTAGTCTGTAGACCCGAGATCGTCATAGAGTCTTGTGTGGCTCCCACTGTGCTTTGATTTCCTCCTTACCACGGCTCAAAGGAGTCGTGCAAATAGGTGGATTTTTGTTACAGTCCCGATTCATATGGAGGCAATGAGCGATAGGAGGGGTTTCGTCTCTCCCGATATTGGGGGTTGATGTTGCGTCATGCTCGATTGGCTATAACTGGAAGTCCCTGGCCAGGGATGCTTATGAGATTTATTGATAAGTGGTATCAGTAGTTTCTCGAACCGTTATAGGCCAGACATTGGCATGACTTATCACGTTACTGGGGTCTGACGTTTACCACCCTTAGACATGATATGCGACATATCAGAGGAAGAGACCGGACTGTACGGTAGTGTCACTGGTAGGCTTCATGGAGAGTATGGATGGGCTTGCTTGTTGATCTTCATATCACTCAATACCCGGGTAGTCGTTACGTCCAGCTAGTACCGCTGACGGCTTATAGATGATTGATGTGATCATCGCGTACTGCTGGCATATTGACGAGTCTTTAGAGTCCCACGCAGAAGTTTCCTGGTTCGAGCGAAACGAAGTAGGGCACATATGTTGATATGTGTGCGGGCCTGATTAAATATGAGTATGTGATACCGTATTGTAATCTGACAGTTATCTGTTATCGGTTCGGTTATATGTGATATAACCAGATTGTCGAATCAAGTGTTGATTTGATAATGTGATATACAGATGAATGATATTAGTCGGTCATATGTGATATAACCAGATTATTAAATCAAGTGTTGAATTAATAATGTGATATATATTATATGTGATATAATTATATCTTAACTAATATCATTAGCTCACTAATTATTCTTCATAATATATATATATATAATTAAGCATGTCATGATTTCTATTTTTGAGAAAAATAGAAAAAGAGGTGGAAAATGAGAGCATGGTTGCAAGCATGGGATTTATTCATAGTTTATTCATCTTGACTCACTATTCAAGCATGGTTGCAATTTTATATTGAAAAAATTCCATGCTTGAATGAGTGGGGGTCAAGAGTTGCCATTCATTTTAGTCTCATTCTCAATACTTAGCCATTTTTCTTGAATTGCTCCCATGGTTACTCTCTAGCTTCATCTTCCTCCTCAAATGTCATGGTTCAAGTTTCAATCCTCACATGAGATGTGAATCATGAAGCTTGAACACAATCTTATGAGCTTTTAACATCCCCTACTTCACCATCCTACACCAAACTAGCAATTTGGTGTTGTGTGTTTGCTACACTAAAGGAGTTTAGTGTAGAGTTAGCTTGGGCTAGAGGGACTTCGGGTGGATCGTCTTTGGCGCGAAGATCACGAAGGAGGGTCATTCAACTCGAAGAGGAGCCTTGTAGAGTCACGTGGACTTCAACCCGGAGCTTTAGAAGAGAAGGACTCGAGCTACAAAGGTTGTATGCTCTTTTCTTCTCTTGGTTTTAATCACATCACAAAGGAAAACCCTAAAAATCAAGTAATGATCTTGTTAGTCTAACTTAGCACCTAATAAAATTTGAATTTGGCATGCTTGATGCCTCTAGAAACTCATAGTGGTGCTAAGGTAGACTTTCATCTGGCTTAGTTGGTTCGCTCTTTATGAGAGCCTCCGTCTTCTACCTCGCTCATCGCATAGCTGGAGGGGCGCAATTGGCTGTTTGTGTTGCAGGATTGTCTCACCTATATCATGGATTAAGCGTTGCGGCTAATACTTCGACCCCAGGCGCGGATATTATGAATTTCTCCCTCCACTACTTTACATCGTGGATCGAGATGCATGTATTAGGAGCATTTGCTGCTCATCGGCGGCCAGATTTTTATGAATCCTATACCTACCCACGGGTTATGAGGTTGGTGGATGCTTCCACTCCCGATACGACTCAGCTTGGCACCCTCCGTGTATTGCTTAACCCATGCTCAAACGAGGGCGGGATGGTTTTTAGTGACCGAGTCCTATCTGCTCCCCCGGGGCCTATTCAGCAGCTGTTTGATCTGTCAAAGGGTGGAGCGCCATCTCTAAAGCCCAAAGAGATTATGCACCTATACTTGATTAGGCCGGGCTATTTGGTGTTTCGTCAGAATGACACAGTTCTCTTTATGCGGTATAATCCATACCGCTTTGCCCAGTAATTGGGCTATTACCAGGGTGTCCCTTTCGAGGCGTTTTTAGTTGAGCCCACTTTTTCTCTGGAAGTCACTCGTGACGTCATTCATCATTTTATACGGCTGAACACCGGCTCCCACTTCATGATCCCAAAGCTCGACTATCTTCCAAGGTTTGCAGGGTCTTTCAAGGGTTGGTATCGCCATAGAGTCGGTCTTGTCATTGCCGTGGAGAGGCAGGCATTCTTCGAATGTAGAGTTCCAGCTCCAACCCAAATCACTAGCGATCCGTTGCGGCTGCGGTCAGTGGTTCGCTCTCCACTGAGGGACAGCGGTCTGGTACTTATCTCCAAAGTCGTCAAAATAGAACTAACCCCTCGTACTACTGGTATGCCAGTGTGCACTAGAGCCAAAGCAAAGGTTTCTAATGAAGCGCCAGCGGTAGTGTTACCAGTGGCGGTGTCATCAGCGATGGTGTCACCAAAGGAGGATACCGGAAGTGAGGTTGGTCAACGTTGCACTAAAGCGCCGAGGGGGAGGAAGCGTTCTTCCGCTAGTGTTAGCAAAAGTTTCAAGTGGAGGAAGAAATCGGTTGGCGGCTTACTTGACACCCTGCTTGAGTCTGACCTGTTTATTCAGAACGAACCGATAGCTATGGAGAAGTTGGACGCCGGTCTTATCTATCCTGGCTCTTTTGTCGAGGAGGCCGCATAATTGGTTGAGGCTTTGAGGCGCTCACAAGATGAGAATGAGAACGTGCACGTCTCGAAAAAGCCCTAGCCTCCTGTTATATTCTATGATGTTGATCCATCATTACGGCGGGTACATATGGGTCCTTTGTTAATGGAAGAAGAACGGGTCCTCAAACAGCCCATAACGGTTGCCTCCGAAGATGAGCTTGCATTAAAGTCAGGTAGTCATTCATTTGCGCTTGAACCTCGGCGAGCGTACTTAGAAAGAATGGACTCGAAAAATCCATATTTCAAGCTCCTTAGCGTATTGGTATGCGTCTTTCTCGCGTCCTTCTTTTAGCGAATAGTCTGTATTACTTTTATGTCTTCTCATTTTTGCGAAAACTTTGCAGAGACTTCTGCAGTAGAAGAGAGTTTGAGTCCGGATCGTGCCATAGCTGCCGATCCTACGAACCTCTCTCTTGACGCACCGAAGGGTGGAGAGGAGGTGACTGAAGTGGCCATCTGTGCTGTGGAGCTTCTGGTGGTGGCTGATGTCCCTTTCGTGTCCATTTCTTTAGCAGAGGTGACCTCATCGGCCACAGACCCCATGGACATTTCTAGTGACGCACCGAAGGGTGTAGAAGAGATTGTTGAAGCTGTTAGTCCTATCTTGGAGCTCCCGGTGGTGACTTCCATCCCTTCAGTATCTATACTTTCAGCAGAGGTGACCTCGCTGGCCATAGATCCAATGGATCTTTCTAGTGGCGCCCTGGAGGGCGTAGAAAGGATTGCCAAGGCCGCTGTCCTCTCCTTGGAGCCTGAAGTGGCGGCTGTTGTTTCTGTAGGGTGACCGGGGTCGCGTTGACCACGCACGGGATCGGGGTCTGACCTTGACCACGCACGGGATCGGGGTCGCGTTGGAAGCTGAATTCGTCTTGGGAGACATTGTCGTTGAAAGTTGATTGCTGCACAGAAAAGAAAAAAAACATCATTTCAGTATAGACAATCGATATGTATATTGATTGAGTTCGCATGAACATTTAACCCAAGATATGGGAGGAGAGAAAGGTCCCACCGGGCGTGCCAGAATCTGTAGGGTGTTTTTAGTCATCCCATTGAGATGGGAATACGCGCGCACTTGTCAAGCATACAACAGATTCCCCCTGCCTAGGATAGGCGGGGGTTTATTGATTATGGGGATCCGAATCTCCGGCAGCCACGGACTAAGCTGCCGTTAATTACCCCTCGCCTTTGGGGCGAGAGAACCTCCGATTAACGGGTTAAATTGGTCATGCGAACTTAATGTGCAGTGTACGTGTGTATTGTTTTGGAGGGGGTTTTGGATATATCGGGAGCCACGCTGAGTTTTTATGGAGGTCCCTCTACCTGGATAGCGGGCTGGGGTCAAGGGGGCTAGCAGCCCCCTTACGGGGTGCGGAGCAGCGCCCCGGCCAAAAATGTTATGAGGGGGACAGTGTTGTGGAGTATGTGTGTATCTGTACATATCTATACATGTATACATATATAAAAAAAAGGGAAAAAGCGCCCAAAGGACGCGTGGGGCCAGCGCCTTGAGCGCTGTGCGCTTAGGTGTTGTGCGCTTAGGCGCTAGCGCGCCACGTGTCGGCACGTGGGCGCTTTGCGCTTGAGCGCTGGGCGCTTGAGCGCAAGCGCACCACATGTCGGCACGTGGGCGCTTTGCGCTTGAGCGCAGGGTGCTGGAGCGCAGGCGCATCACGTGCCGGCACGTGGGCGCTTTGTGCTTGAGCGCAGGGCGCTAGAACGCTAGGCGCTCGAGCGCTAGCGCGCCACGTGTCGGCACGTGGGCGCTTTGCACTTGAGCGTCAGGCGCTCGAGCGCTAGCGCGCCACGTGTCGGCACCTGGGCGCTTTGCGCTTGGGCGCTGGACGCTTGTGCGCTTGGGCGCCGGCGAGAAAAAGAGGCTTTTAGCCCCAGAAGTTCTCGAAAGAGAAATCAGAGTGGAGTTAAACTCCTAAGATGTTTTGGGGTTGATGAAAGGGGTTCTTCTTCTTTCTTCTCTGGTTGCTGGATCTTGAAGATCAAGAGATATGGGATTTTAAAAATCTCTTCTTTTTGATATCTAATGGAAGATCTGAGTTCCCCTTTATGGGTTTTGTAGTGAAAAACTATTTATTTTTATAAAATGAAGAGTAAAACTCTTGATTTAATTCAAAAGAAAGAATAAGGTTTTAGGACCTTGAGGAAGGAGAAAAGATCTCAGATCTAAAAAAATTTTTGGAGAGAGAAAAAAGTTGTGAGATATTTTCATTATTCTTGCCTTTATAGGCTATACACTTTACACATAGCCCCTTAGGTTTCACAAAATAGCATTTTGCCTATCCCATGGCTCATGTGCTATTTCTTTTTGCACATAAGCCACGGGCTTTACAAAAATTTGGCTTTATGCCTATTTTTCTTACATTTATCCATAAAATAAAATAAAAGAAATACAACAAAATTATTTATTACAAAATTTTTATCTTGGCATGGGGGGAGGCCGGCCGCTTCATGTTCGGGCTCGACCCGGGCTTGGGCCTACTGGATCTGGGCTTGGGCCCACTTGGCTTGGGGTTGACTTTGATTTTGACTTGGTCAACCGGGGTGTAAATTTTTACCCCAACACCTGCAGGATTTTTTGCAAACAACGCTGCTAAAAAATCTTTTTGCATGTTTTAGATTTTGGATTATTTTTTATATTTAAAACAGATATTAAGGAACAAGAAACCAAAATTCAGATTAGGTGGGGATTTCATGACCCTTCCTATGCCCCACAAATCATAACCAAGCATACGCATCTCCCTACATTAAAAAAATATCTCGACCAAGTCTATCACGCTCAATTAGAACAAGGGAAGGTCGTGGATAATCTTTTGCTTATCCGCATTTTTCTTGTTGTGTCTAAGGCAAGTGTGACTGAGGAAAGTGTTTTACTTAATTAGGCCAGCTATTTCGGTGATTCGCATAGCGGATACCTCCCACTTACCTGGCTGCAAGATTGATAAGGAGCTGATAGAGAATTTATTTTATGTCTTGTCCATTGGAAGTCTAGAAGCGGTCTAGTGATTTGACCTAGGTGACCATAGCTCTAGTGATTGTTTATGCACGTTTGTTATTGGTTGGGTCGAGTCCCTCTTTCCAAGCAAAATAATTTCAAAAAAATCCAAAAAAAAGCTTAAAAAATTACCATTTCACCATCTTTTCTTTTCATTCTCTTATGATCGGAAACCCAAACCGACCAACTTTTGGCGAGTTTTGCTACACACAACCTAATATTTCTTTATATCATTATTGCTTTGGTAGAACTTCTGACCCCACTATTTCTTTAAAGGATAAGATAGAACGCTATAGAAATACAAGTTGGACACCTCATTCAAGTTCCTATCAACCGTGTCAAAATTTAACAGCTTCTTATGTTGATAATCTTTTTAAGGCTAATGAGAAAACTTTTAAACCCATGTTCATTACCGAACATATTGCGAAAGCCCGTAGTCAAAGTTTCATACCTTTCACTGCTCCAAAAACCTTAGGAAAACAATTACAATCATTTCCATAAGAAAATGTTGATACTCCTTTTGAGGCGAATATGACAACTTCTAAACCCATGACCATTGCTGAGCAAATTGTAAAAACCAGTCGCTAACAATTCAACCAATCTCAATCTTCTTCATATCACAATGTTGATCCTAATCCTATTTATGAAAATTGGATACAACCATCTAACTTTTACCAACAGTACCAAACTTTTACACCCTCTCATATTGATACTTCTCTTGAGACTAATATGGCAATTCGTAAACCCATTTCTATTGCGAAATATATTGAACTCTCCTGTAGCGAACAATTAAACACATTCCAACCATACTCAACTTTTTCACCTTATCTAGAAAGTGCTTCTGAACATCAATTAGGAAGTTCCACGGTTCGAAGAGAATCCTTCATTGAAACTTCTTCACAAACCATGTCTAGTCTTGAAGTAGAGTTGGAATTGAGGAGTGGGAAAGAACCATGGATCCCTCATAGTCATCCTAAACCCAATTCTTTTGATATCAAAACCTTCCATCCTAAACCCTAACCGAATGTATTTGATGTTCAACCGCTTAATAATCTAATTGATGAGGTATCCGATAATAACATGTTTAACTTTTCCAATCATGAGTGTGAAAGAGAGACTTACACCATTCCAAATCAAACCGATTCTTATCTGACAAAACTTGACATTTCAAACTTCCAATTCCATCAAGTGAAACTAGTGATCCATCGATTGGGGATAATATAAATGATGAATTTTTAAAGAACTATTCGTTTGGTTTGACTGACAGTGCTAGTGAGATCAATGTTGAGAATATCTTTGAAGATGAACTCGCTATGTTGGATGAGTTGGATTCCCCGACCCATCATGTTCCTTCCATTGAATGTGAACATCTTCCTGTACATTTAACCGATCCTATTCTTACTACCAACCTATCCGATATGCAAAACGATATTCGGCCTTCATCTCCCACATCTGGATCAACAATACTCGACACCCAAGTTCGTTTCCCCATTTCAATACACACTTTCTTTGGTTCTTCTCATCTTCTTTCAATTCCATCGAGATTTGACAAATCACACTCCGATATTTCGAGTTCTATGATTCTTGAAAGAATACTTGATTTAGACTCTTTTAAGAATGAGGGAGATGAACTTTTCGAGTCTCCTACCTCCATAATTTCTGACGAATCGAGTGTTTTGAATTCTTGTGTGCAACACATTGACCTTGAAACTTTAAACCTTTCTAGTAGATCTACATATTCCACTGATATAGATATCGATTCATTTCTTTCCGATGAGATCATCAATTGGAACATCGATGAAAGTTTCGAAGACATTTTCGCCGAAGAACTCGCGTTCCTTAAAGACTTGGATGCTGCGATGAATCAACTTCCACCGGAAATTTACGCTCCTCCTTTTGAGGCCGAAGAAGTTGAACCGCCATCCCTTCTTTTAATCACGTACGAGAATACGACTATTCCACCCATTCCTTATCTTTCACATTCTCGTTTTCATTCACACTCACTTTTTCGTCTTCACCAACTGAGACGTAAAACCTTTCGGTTACACCTCTTATCTTCCCCCCCACATCATCTCTTATCGTTACTCTCATTTCTGTTTCTTCTACTCGAGACATGATACAACCTCTATTCTTATACAGTCTCGAGTCTTCTTCGCGTCTATCCGTTACACTATCTTTTATCAACTATGGTGTTACGTTGATAAAATATTTGAATGGTTGGTTTTAACTTTTGGTCTTTGTAAAGCTTTGTGTAGACCGATAATATTTACCCCCATTCTTATGTTTAATTTCAAAGTTTAGTAATGAAAACACTGTTTTACTCAATTTTAGGAGGAAAGAAGAAAATATTTTTAAAATGACTCTTGAAAGAAAGGAAATTGTTGCACGATTATGAGCCAAGGACAAGTTTGAGGGAGGATTTTACTGTCATTCACTCTTAACCCCTTCTTTATACAATCTTTGAAAACCTTTTCCTCTAGTCTTCATGTTTTGAACTTACAAGACAACATCAGTGAGGACACCACTGCAAACAGGTTTGGGGGGAGGTTTGTATTTATTCACGTATCATTTTGCACTATATATAAAAAAATTATGAAAATAAAAGTTAGAAAGTGAAAAATACATATGAAAGAGAGAAAGAGACTTAAGAAATGCAAGAAAATTAGATATTTTAGAACGAAGCTAGTAATACATGGTCATGAGCTGTTGTCCTAAGGGTTAGTAAAGATGAAGAAATTACTAATTTGCGGATAGAAATAAGTCTGAAAGACAGTCCCTATTCTTGAGTCCAAACTTCTGAATGTTGATACCCTACTATATGCACTTACACACATCTTGAAACTTGGGATAGTAGAGGATACCTTGAAATATTCTTGACTGAAAACCTTAGTATGAAAAAAAGAATAATCAACAGAATATAAATGACAAATAAAATTTAAAGAAGAAAAATAAACACTGGTTTTGTAATTACTTAAGATAGTATATAAAAAATATAGCGAGGGTGCCTTATCACTTATTGCCTTAGACCAACTGGTTTGGGGGTCACTGTTAAGCCTTGGGTGTTACAAGATTAGGATATTGCTAAGTACGCCTTAATATGTGAGCACATTCGGTAATCGGTTGGTTAGTGCCTCAATAAATATTAACGGTCGCATGAAGAATGTGTGAGCAAATTCATCTAAAAACATTATCGACTAAAAAGTACTAAGGAATATGGACAAAGGGTATGATAGTTTGAATTGAATTCTCCAAGTGTAGGGATGACTTTTACACACACGTAGGGGTATATGATCAATGTTTGGAGGAGAGGTAGGGGGAGGACTAAAGACGATATTTTATTGAGAGAGGAGGTGATTTTCGACATCTTTTCAAGACCATTAAGATGGGGCTCATGACAACTAAAAAACTAGTGTAGTTCGAAACTCTTATTTTCAAGTTTTACCTTTATATGTTCTTATCTTTGCATATAATTTTCGTCTTCTTTCCTTTATTTTCTAAATTTTGGGATTTTGTGGGTATAATCCGTTGAAAACCCTCAGGAGACAACACTCCTCCTACTAGGGACACCTAGAGATTTAACGACTTGTTGCACAAGCTAAGTGCAATCGTGTTGCCTACGAAAGTGTGGTTGGTTTTTCTTTTTCTTTTAAAAATAAAACAGTTTGCTCGGGACGATCAAAAGATAAGTTTGGGGGTATTTAATCAGTCATATTTATTGCACATTTCTACGGTCATTTTCCCTACTATTATTAATTACTAAAATGTGTTATTTGTAATTTAAGAATATATGTGGGTTTATTTGTAAAAAGATTTTGTCATATGTTTCTTAATTTATAATTAATATAATTGGGGGAATATATGCATATCATATTTAAATAAAATATTCATGAGATTCTTAATTATTAAAATATGCATATCATGTCATATCAAATATTCTTAACCATTATTATTAAGATATCATATCCGTAATTTAATTAAAAGTGGTTGGAATATTATCTCAAATAAACTGAATGCTACAAATGATTTGATTTTAGATATTGTGTAGGTATTCAAATAATAAATCGGTTCAGGGTTACAAACATAAGTAGGAGATCCATATCAAATCGAGTTAGCAAACCAAATCTGTCGAATTTTAGGAGTAAATTGAAAATTCTCGCAACTGCAGAGAGAAAAATATATTTTCAAAAAAAATCCATCAAAAGGATCTCGTAAAATTGAGAGAAGAAAGCACAAAAAATCTGGAGGCACGATAACACCAAATGGCGGCGGAACCGCGGTGGAAAGGGGCTTTAGGAGATGGAACCGCGATCAACTCTTGGCCGTTGAATGTGCAATTTCAGGGGCTTGATCGTCTGTTCATATACTTTAAGATGACGTCTAGGGTTTTATGTTTCAGAGCCTATTTAAAGGACCGAGAGCAATTTAGGGATATATATCTATCATCTATCATCCACCGATCGATCGATCTAGATCTATCGAGCAAACTAGGGTTTTTTAGTTTTTCCAGCAATCATATTTTGTATTGAAAAAGTTTCAATAAAAGATAGTTTCTTTTTTTTAATTTTGTCTCATTACTTTCCGCATATACTTTCTGCATTTACTTTCCTCACTTTTCTTTTTTGTTATTTCTTATGGGTTCCTTATTCTTCTACCTTTCGTCGTTTTTCCCACTGAGCGAGTAAATTCTCGCTTGTTATGGTTTGTATGATAGAGTAGTATAATGGATGAAAAAATTCCTTAACTTTTTCTTATGTTTTAATTTTTATAATTTCAACAAAGGGAGTCTTAACCCTCTTATTCGGGTGTACTATCAATTCATGGTAGTTATGATCACGATTTGAGATTCGTTAATACTTACTTTGTTGAGGCCTTGAGATAAATTGGGATCAATGGAAGGACAAGGGTCGGTAGAGGGAAACCCTAATATCTCTAAAAACCCTAATCCACATGCATCGCTATTTCTCTAGTATTAAATACTTAAAAGATAAAAAGAATTGTTTTTAAAACCCCATCCATTAACTACTCAATCCGAAAAACCCTACAAGCCCTTCTATTATAAAATTTTCAAATCTCTTTAGTATAAAACGATAAAAATCCTACCTTCCTTTATTAACTCGTCTAAAATAAGAAAGATAGTTCACCATTTCCCTATGGATGACCCGTACTCACTATCAGCTAGCTATTGCAATACCGTTATCGATTGCGGTAACTAGGAAATACAAAGACAGAATTTTTCACATCGATCACCGGCGTATCTGACCGGTTATGACCTTAAATGCTCCCCCTCCAAGAAGTACAAGAAGGCTGCTCCCAATGCCTTCACCGATGAGGACATGCATGGCATATATGTCCTGCACAATGATCCCCTAGTGATCATGGCCCGGTTAAATCGGTACGAAATCAAGAGAATTCTCGTTGACTAAGGAAGCTTCTTATTTTTCGACTGCTTCCAGTATATAGGATTAAACCCGTCTGATCTCCAACCTAACTCGCACGTTCTCTCTGGGTTTACAAACCACTCTGTCCAAGTTGAGGGAACGATCACTCTTCCTTTCAAAATTGGGGAGGCCGGAAGAACCCGAACAATGTCCGTGAGTTTCCTCGTTGCTCGGGTTCTTTCTGTCTACCGCCGAAAGACCGGACCGAGACGTTGGGACGTCTCGCCTGAATTTGGGGGCAGATGCTATTTGGACATATCCATCCACCTCTCCGATTATACCAAGTTGATTTATGGCACCGTATATCGGAGTTTTGGATAGATGCGACTGATGTAGCAGACTTTATCAGATTCCCCCTCATTTGTGAGTGGTTTTTTATTGTGGAGACGCTTTTTCCTGAACGCGCAAACCCCTACAGTTAATTATGTTACTGCGTTACGATAACAACTTCCACCTGCTCCAGAAGGTCACTTCGTGTCATGTGTTATTTTGTTTTTATGTGGTTTCCCGTGGATTGTATACAGAGAATAATTTATGTCGTCGCCCGTAGGGCGTGGATTATTCCAAATCCGTATATTTTAGATTTGGGTTTAGATCAAGAATTTTCTTGACGGGATCCACATTGGTAGCTTAGTTTGTCAACGGGAATGAACTTAGGACACAGATCTCATATAAATGAGGTCCATCAGTTCAAGGAATACATGGGTTTGATCTAAGGATCGTTAGTCATATTTGAGACTAATATCAATTTAGAAACAAATGAGCCTATGGTCCCAATTATATTAGTTTAAAGATATCGCGGTCCATTACCGCCGTGTTTTGGGCGAATGTTAGTTTAAGGACATCTCGGTCCAACATTCCCATTTTGGGATAAAGAAAGAATTGTTGGTTATTGGGACCCGCCACCTCTCTGAAGACGTTGAGAAATTACAACGACATATATCATAGGTGTGAAGAGATGTACCCTTAAACCAAATCCCGTATTTGAGGGAAATAATCATGGTGGATCATCCAAGAATCATTAGTCTTGTTTGAGACTAAGATTAACTTAGAAGGTATGGGATGAAGATCGTTAGTCATGTATAGGACTAAGATCAGTTTGGATATCAGTTTGAATATCACGAATATAAACATAGCCAATTTAGGCTAAGATTGGATTTTTGTAACACCCAGCAGTGCTAAGCACTCAGTTGCATATAGCTCTCACGTGTATATTACGTGATGCGCTATAATACTGCTAAGCACTAATTTTTTATGGCGTTCATGTGCTTTTCACGTGAGGCGCTGAGCTTTTGGCCTTGGGCGCTCACGTGCTTTTCATGTGAGGTGCTGTTTTTTTTGGAGATTTAATTTCTGTTGATATTTTTAGAGAACTTAAATCTTTGTTAATGGTATTTTGACCATTAATGATCACCAATATCACTATTTTGAGGATCTTGGATCGGGTTCTTTTAAGAACTAAGTTCTTGATTTGAAGTAACTATGTTCCTGGAGTATTATGGACTCTATCTTCTCCATGTTTTTTTATCCATGTTTTCCCATTCATGTTTTCAGAGAGGTTAAACCTCCGTTAATGGTATTTTGACCATTAACGATCACCAAAATCACTATTTTGAGGATCTTGGATCGGATTCTTAAAGAACTAAGTTCTTGAATTGAATGAACTAAGTTCCAGAAGTATTATGGACCTCATCTTCTATCTTTTCAATTTTGTTTTTCTCTGAATCTTTGATTCTCAAGAACAAGATCTTCCTGATGAGAATTAAATTCTCAACTTGTGAAATACTTTTCTTGTGGATCTCAGATCCAGAGAAAGAACTAAGTTCTTGAGAAGGATTAAACTTTTAGATAGGAAAAGGATATATTTTGACCTCTACCTTTTTCTTTACTTAGGATTTTGAGGAGGAAGAGCTTTCTTCTTTACTGAGAATTAAATTCTCTGTTATTTTTTGTGGAACCTTTTGAGAGCTTTCTGTATTTTTACAGAAGCTTATGGGGTGGTTTCCTTTCTCTTTTTTTATCTCGTTCCCCTTTTTCTTTTCATCTCTTTATTACTATTTATAGGAGAAAGAAAAGAATCAATTTGTTGAGAAAATCTCTTATTGAGATATCATGATTGATTTTATAATCAATCAAAATGATATCTTAAATCAATCGATGAATTTTATTCACCGTTGGATTTTTAATCTAAAGGTTCTCTGTTTAACAGAGAAGATTTCATGTTTGTTTAACAAGATTAGGAAATATTTTCCTAAGATAGAATTTTATTCTATCATATAAATATCTTGTTAGTTTAACAAGATTAGAATTTTATTCTATCATATGAATATCTTGTTAAGATTAGAATTTTATTCTATCATATGAATATCTTATTTTTTTCACAAGATTAAGAAGATATTTTCGTAACATAGAATTTAATTCTATTATATGAATATCTTGTTAGTTTAACAAGATTAGAAAAATATTTTTCTAATATAGAATTTTATTCTATCACAAGATTAGGAAGATATTTTCCTAATATAGAATTTTATTCTATCAGATGATCGATGGGTGATTTTATTATCACCGTTGGATCTTTGACCCAAGGGTCCTCTGTATAACAGAGAGGGTCTTTCTAGTTTGAGAAAGATCAAGAAAATATTTCCCACATAGAATTTAATTCTATAAGATGGTTTAATTGATGATATTTTATCACCATTGGATTTTAAATCCAAGATTCTCTGTTAAAAAAAATCTTTCCATATTAGAAAGATCAAGGAAAATATTTCCCAAATAGAATTTAATTTTATCACATAGAATTTAATTCTATCTGATGGGAGCATTTTAAATTGGGGCACTCACATGCTTTGCAAGTGAGCGCTGCCAAAGAATGTGGCAAGAGAACTCACGTGTTTAACACATGACCCCTAGTGTTGGTTTTAGCCTGTTGCATATGAGCGTTCACGTGTTTAACACATGAGGCATGTTTGGCCTTTGGTCATTTATGTTCAGCGCTCATATGCTTTGCATATGAGCGCTCACGTGTTTAACACGTGAGGTCTGTTTGGCCATTTTGTTATTTACTTTCAGCACTTATATGCTTGAATATATGCGCTCACGTGTTGAACACGTGATGCCAAACTGTGGGAATTCTTTTTCCCTTTCTTCTCTCTCTTTTTTTATAAGGGAAAAAATAACTCTTAGCAAAAAAAAATTAGCGGGAACAAATGCCCTCCACTACTTTGTCCATGTAAGTATGTATGTGGATGATGTAGTGCAAGGTTATGCATGGCCATAGAATTGATGGCTTAGGAGACACGTTTAGGATCCTTGTAGCTTAAGGCTTTTTTCATATTCATGAGCTGGAAGGGTCTCAAGTAGGTTTTTTTCCCTATGAATCTTTAGGATCTCATAGGTGCATTTTCTCTATAGAAATCGTGAGGATTCCTAAGTGTTCATCTCCTCCGTGAGTCATAAGGATCCCACTTGGGGATTTTTTCCCTTATGAGTCGCGAGGACCCGTAAGTAGGTTCTTCATTTCATTGGCATGTAACTTTGGCGAATGTTGCCCGTGAACAAGAGTCAGTCGTGATCGCCTTATAGGGCAGTGATGGCTTAGGAGACAGGTTTAGATCCGTCGCCTAAGACTTTTCAAATTTATAAGCTGTGGGGGTCTCATAAAGATGTTTCTCCCTACGAGTCGAGAGGATCTCGTAGGTGTATTTTCTCCTTAAAAGTTGTGAGGACTCCTAAGTGTGTTTTTTCTTGAGAGTCATAAGGATCTCACAAGAGTATTTTCGAGAGGATCCGTAAGTGGTTTCTTCTCGTCATTAAATGCAACTTTGAAGAATGTAGCCCGTGTATAGTATACAAGAGTTAGTATGGACTTTCTTATAGGGCAGCGATGGCTTAGGAATCAGGTTTAGATCTGTCGTCTAAGGCTTTTCAACTTCATGAGCTGTGAGGGTTTCATAAAGATGTTTCTCCCTACAAGTTGAGAGAATCCCGTAGGTGTATTTTTTCTCCTTAGAAGTCATGAGGACTCCAAATGTTCATCGCCTCCGTGAGTCATAAGGATCTCACTCGGGTATTTTTCCTTTACGAGTCTGAGGACCTGTAACTGATTTCTCCTCTTCATCGGTATGCGGCTTTGAAGAATGTGGCCTGTTGATAGTATACAAGAGTCAGTTTGGACCTACTTGCAGGGCCACAGTGCTTAGGAAACAAGTTGATATCCCTGTCCCCTAAGGCTTTTCACCTTCATGAGCCGTGAGGGTTTCATAAAGATATTTTTCCCTACGAGTCGAGACGAGTCGAGAGGATTTCGCAGGTGTATCCTAACGTGAAATATAGATAACCCCTTTTTTATAAAGGTCCGTAGGTTTGTGGTACTTGGTTTAAGTCCATCGTACCGTCGTGTTGGCTGATATATTCCTCGATATGCAGTCCCTTAGGTTGCTGTTCGAGTAACCCCGCGACTGTCATATCTCTGATCCCTTCTGAGGCTGGACAAGACGTCTTCAAGTAATCTTCTTAGGTCATATTACCGTTGGAAGAACAAGCGTTAGGTATTTTCCATGATGCTTTTTACTTGAGATTAGGCTCAATTTTGAGCCCTGATGAGTCATAACCGCATCCTTCTGGGATGGGATGATCTCCAATGGTCTTTAGGCTTTGTATGTATTGCTGTTAAGATCCGAAACTAGGAATATGCCATAACTTCATTTTTTCTTTGATGATGTCGCGTCGATTCTTTGCTGAAGTAGGGTAGACATCAATATGACCTCTATACTGTGTGTATTGCCATCGAGGTCAGGAGCTAGGGATATGTCATCACTCCAATTATATTTGACCCTTGAGTCTTGGTTAACGTTGCATCTGCATCCTGCTGGCATGAGAAGAACGTCGAGTTGATGTTTAGGCTGTAGATATTGCCATCGAGATCCAGAGCTAGAAATATACCATTGCTCCACTTTTATTTGACCCTTAGGTCCTTGTTGATGTCGCATCTGCACTTTGCTGGAATGAGAAGGAAGACAAGTTGGAGCTGGGATTTTGCCATTACCCCGTTTTGATTCGACCCTTGGGTCCTTTTTGACGTTGCATCTGCACCCTACTAGAATGAGAAGAACGTGGAGATGATCTCTAGGCTGTAGATATTGCCATTGAGATTTGGAGCTAGGATTTTGCCGTCACTCCACTTTTGTTTGACGCTTGGGTCCTTATTGACATCGCATCTGCACCGAGAAGGAACGTCGAGCTGAGCTCTAGGCTGTAGATGTTGCCATCGAGATCTGGAGTTAGGAATATGCCATTGCTCCACTTTTATTTGACCCTTGGGTCCTTATTGACGTCGCATCTACACCTTGCTAGAATGAGAATGACGTCATGTTAGAGCGAGGATTTTGCCATTACTCCGTTTTGATTTAGCTTCTTAGAGCTTTGTTGACTCCATGTCTGTACTCCGCTGGAGTAAGAGGGATATCGAATTGATATTTAGGCCGCATATATTTCCATCAGGACTTGGAGTAAGGAATATGTCGCCACTCCACTTTTGTTTGACCCTTGGGTTGTTGTTGACGTCGTGTCTGCACCTTGCTGAAATGGGAAGGACATCATGTTGGTCTCTAGGCGGTAGATGTCGCTATTGAGATCTGGAGCTTGGATTTTTCTATTGCTTCACCTATATTTGACACTTAGGTCTTTGTTGACGTTGCATCTACACCAAGAAGGAACGTCGAGCTAGAGCTGAGATTTTGCCATTACCCCCTTTTGATTTGGCTCCTTGGAGATTTTTTGACGTCACGTTTGCTCCCTGTTGGAATGATAAGAATGTCGAGCAGATCTCTAGGCTGTAGATGGTGCCGTCGAGATCTGGCTCTCCCTTTGACGGAGCCTGATTGGAAAATATGGTTCTCTTTCTTTAATTTGTGCCCATGGATTGTATACAGGGGTCGGTGTGGACCTACCTGCAAGGCAGAGGAAATTTTATTTTATTTTATTTTTTATTTCCGTGATGCTCTATCTTTTCATCTTTTCATATCGCGAAAGTCGTGATTGCCAAATCATTTCATTTTTATATCCGCGGTGCCCAATCATTTTAGCTATTTTTAAAATATTTTTACTCGCTGGTTTTTATTGCGAGTTACCCAAATATTTCGGTTGTTTTCATATGCGTATTTTTTGCTCGCTGATTTTTATTGCGATTTGCTTCATCATTTCAGCTATTTCATATGCATTTTTTTACTCGCTGATTTTGTTGCGTGTCGGTGACTTGTGTCCTGATACCAATTTTAGCATCAGTATCGCTACGAATGGAATATTTCCAGGAGAGAATCAAGATTTGCTGTGAAAGGACTTGGAGTTTGATGCATGTTTAGGCATCAGCATCACTACAGCTGGATATTGCCAGGAGCGAATCATCATTTTCCTTTATTGATTTGGACAAATGTGTCTTAGCAAACAGGGTTAGGATCCTATCGACTAAGGCTTTTGATTTCATGAGCTGTAAGGGTCTCATAAAGGTATTTCTCCCTACAAGTCGAGAGGATCTTGTAGGTGTATGTTCTCCTTAGAAATCGTGAGCACTCCTAAATGGTATTTTCTCTTGTAAGTCGTAAGGATCTTAAAAGAGTATTTTCTCCTTGTCAGTCGAGTGGACTTACAAGTGTCATTCACCATATGGGGATATTTCTCTCCATTGGTGGACCTTTATGGGAACATATTTTGTTCATGCCCGTGGATCGTATACAAGCGTCATTATTGAACTACTTGTAGGGCAACTTAGGGGAATATGACAGCTTAAAAACAGGTTTAGATCCATGTAACCTAAGGCTTTTGAATCCTATGAGCCGTGAGAGTCTCGTAGGAGGAATTCTCCTTACGAGTCGTGAGGATCTCGCAAGTGTAATTTCTCCTTAGGAATCGTGGGGACTCTTTTGTGAATCGTAAGGATCCCACGCAGGTATTTTCTCCTCGCAAGGTCGAAAGGACCCTACAAGTGTATATTTTCTATTTTCTCAAGATTGCGCCCTTTCGGGTTTTCAGTAGCTCGCTGGCAGTTCTGTTTTTTTTACTCACGGTGCCCTTTCGGGTTTTCATCCGTGTCCATTTTTCTTGTGGACGTACCTTTTTTTTAACAGCCCGTAAGGAAATGCACCATTAGCTGTAGGCCGCGATCTTTTTCTACGGACTACATCATGTGGGATCTGGGAGAGTTATTAATCGTTTAGGCCTGTGGATTGTATAAGGTAATCGATATGGGGATTCATCGTAGGGCTAAACATGTGAGGACATGACGGTCCTTTATTGCCATATTTGGGACGAAATGCTAGTTTAAGCACGTTTCGGTCCAACATTCCCATTTAGGGGGCGAATGTTAGTTTAAGGACATTTCGGTCCAACATTCCCATATTTGGGACGAATATTAGTTTAAGGACTTTTCGGTCCATTGTTTGTTTAAGAACGTTTCGGTCCATTATTCCCATTTTTTGGGAAACACATTAGTTTAAGAACATTTCGGTCCTGTATTAGTTTAAGGACGTTTCGGTCCATTGTTAGTTTAAGGACGTTTCGGTCCAGTATTAGTTTAAAGACGTTTCGGTCCATTATTCTCGTGTTTAGAGGAACGTATTAGTTTTGGGATGTTTCGGTCCAGTATTAGTTTAAAAATGTTTTGGTCCATTATTCTCGTGTTTGGGGGAACACATTAGTTTAGAGACGTTTCGGTCGAGTATTAGTTTAATGATGTTTCGGTCCATTATCATTTAAGGACGTTTCGGTCCAGTATTAGTTTAAGGATGTTTCGGTCCATTATTCCCGTGTTTCGGGGCGACGGAGCTTTTTGGGTATTACTCTCATGGTTCTGACTCAGGATGATAGTGAGCGGACACAAGCGTCATCATCTATCATTGATCTAAGTCATGACTCGTCAAGCGTAGTATTTCTTTACGAATCGACCGTTTATTGGCCGGAAGGGTCTTTCGCCATGCATATCCATGAGCAGGTAGACTCCACCTTGGTAGACTTTGTTTATGATGTATGGGCCTTCATAGTTCGGCTCGAACTTCTCCCGTTTTGCACGATTGGGGATCATTGGTCTTTTGACAACTAGCATGAGTTCGTCTTGACGGAATGTTCTCGGCCTAATCAGTTTTTCGTATGACCGTGTCATCCTTACCTTATAAGCCTCCAGATTTTGCTGTGCTATAAGGCGAGTTTCGTCGAGGGCGTAGAGCTCCTCAAGCTTAAGATGAGCATTTTCTTCATCTGTCAGCTCATATCGAACCGCTACTCATAGAGAGGGGAGTTCTATTTCCAATGGGAGCACTGCTTCCATGCCAAGCATCAATGCGTAAGGTGTTGTATTCGTGGCTGTCTTGAACGTTGTTCGGTAAGCCCAAAGAGCCTCATGCAGCCTTTCGTGCCAGTCCTTTATGTTTCTGGATACCGTCTTTTTTATAATCATTGTCAAGGTCTTGTTGAAAGTTTCAACTAGACCGTTGGCCCGAGAATTATAGATTGAAGAGTATCTTCAATCTATTTTATGCTGCTGTGCGAAGCGGCTAATTTTATGGTTTCTGTAAACTGGCCCATTATCCAAGATTATCCGTCACGGAGTTCCAAACCGGTATATGACATGGGACTTGAATAAGTGGAGGATATTCTCCGTCTCCACCTCCCTTAGTGGTACTGCTTCTACCCACTTAGAGAAGTAGTTAGTTGTTGCTTGTATAAACCGATGTCCTTTGGATGATATCGGTTAGATAGGGCCAATATATCGGTCCTCCACATTTCGAACAACTAGCTAGCCACTGTCGAGTGTAGCGGATTTTGATGTTGATAGATGAAGTCCCCATTGAATTTGGCACGAGTGGCACTGCTTTGCATATTCTAGGTAGTCCAGAATTATCGTGGGCCAACAGTAACCCATTCTTTTTATTTTCAGTTTCATCTTTGGCCCAGCTTAATGAGAACCACAGAGTTCGTCGTGAGTTTCTTGGACGACGTTCTTTGCTTCCTCCGGCCCCAAGCATCTTAGCTATAAACAATCGAACGATCTCTTATATAGATTATCATTGACGAAGGCGAAAGACAAAGATCATTTCTTAAGCTGATGTCTAAACGACGCATTTTCGGGCGTTCGTTTGGATTTAAAGTAGTTTATGAAGACTTCCCTCCTGTCCTTGACATTTTCTTCGTCCTCTATTCGAAGGGATACCTGTTCGATCGTTTCTCTTCTTTCAGATGGCTCTATCAGATCTTCCGAAGATATATCTGTTGGCATGAGAACCCTAGGGCTTTGCACAATGATCCTTGCATCATCAAGGTCTTCAGCGGCCAATTCCTTAGCTAATTTGGCCAATGCATCCGCCTTGCTGTTTTCCGCAAGCGGTATGCTTTCCAGGATATAGGAAAGGATCTGTGTCAGCAGTTGCTGCACTCTTTCGCCATACTTTACCAGCTCTGGCTTACATGTTTGATAGTCATCGTTTACTTGGCTAACGATCAGCTGAGAGTCTCCTTATATGAGGAGGTCTTTGATTCCCATGTCGATAGCGATCTCAAGACCTTCTATCAAATCTTCGTATTCAGCTTTGTTGTTAGTCCTTGGCTCTGCTAAGGAGAGGGCATAATGCAATATACCTTCTTGAGGGGTTACGAAGATAAGGCCTACCCTAGCTTTGATTATGAGGGTGTTTTGCTTTCGCTGCTTCATGGAAGATGCTCTATTGAAGTAAAGTTCCCATTGGGAATCATTTTCTTCTTCGATTGCATCGAATGCATGTTCGTCTGGTAACTCGCAATTTAAGGGGGAGCCAGATGGTATCGGATGCTCTGCTAGAAAGTCGGCCATGGCCTGCCCTTTCACCGCTTTAAGTGGACGATACGTTATCGAGAACTCCATCAGGAGGAGGGCCTATTTGGCGAGCCTTCCTGTTAGTATGGATCTTGACATTAGATATTTGAGAGGATCCACTTTCGATATGAGATAGACCTTACATGCCAAGACGTAATGTCTGAGTTTCGTTATTGCGAAGATCAGCGCCAAGCAATGCTTTTCGATAGGGGAAGAGTTATTTCTGCCCCCAGGAGAACTCGACTTAAATAGTATAGAGCTCTCTCCTTTCCCTGATCATTCTCTTGTGCCCACAATGCGCCTAGAGAACCCTCAAGGGCCGTTATATAAAAGATAAGGGATTTTTTTTTAACCGGAGCGGTCAATACCGGTGGATTTTGCAGGTATTGCTTGATTTCGTCCAGTGCATTTTGACACTTTTGATCCCAGACGAACGGGATCCCTTTCTTCATCTAACTCGTGCACAGTTTAATAATATCCAGTACATGCCACAGTACCTATGGACCAACCGTAGAAGGGCAAACCCAAGCCTCACTAATGGCACCGCGGAACTGCCGCAAACCCTAAGGTTCAAAGTGTTCCCATGGTCATTATGTCGAGTTAGGGTTTCATTCTTCTAGAGGGTCCACAAAATTACTTGCATGTTTTTCCGAATACCTTAAACTTGGAAAAATGGGTTTCTGACTTTCGATCGTTTTCTTTCGACTCTCAACGTACCTGCGTGAAGTCTTCTCTAGCTGGAATCAATCAATCTGATAACCTGGCATCGGGGTATGCCGCGAACCACATGTCCTAGTCATTCATCCTCGGGTGACTAGCGATCTTCTATCATATATCTAAGTATAAACTCGTGCTGTAATAGCTTCAAACATCTGGGGCGATATCTCGTCAGTCGCAACAACAACTGGATCATTCATCCGCACGGTGAACAGTGCCTCAGTCATCAGGAATAATCGGTGCATTAACGGTCATCACATTCTGGCTGGCCTCTAGCAGTGGCCTAATCCTCTGGTGCTAGTCTGCACGTTCAAGAAATTTGGAAAAGCAATCCATCAAACACTCATGGCACGAAAACACAATAAAACGACACATCTATGCAATCGTGTGTCTCCGGAATTACGCCCTGGTCAGTCCTCGTCCATGATGAGCTCATGCTGACCGCAACTCTAGCCGCAGCTCTCCATGTCCGTGCAACCGTGGTAACAAAACCATAAACTGATATTGATGAGGATGGATCATATGAATGAATAGAATACTGTGCAAGGAAATATACATCCTAAGGATTCTTAAGTGGAGAAGCGTATCATAAGTATGCCGCGGAACATACACATGGTACGTCACTCTACTTAAGTCACCTACTCCATCAACCAATGTCAACCTACGCGACGAAATTTTGGGTCTAATACCCCCTTGACCAAGTCTAAGTTCCGTAAGATCAAGTCTAGGTTCCGAATATATATATAAACGTCCTAGACTCCGCAAAGTCAAACAAAGATTCGAACCAAGGTTAAACCTAGCGCTCTGATACCAACTTTGTCATGACCCGAAATGGCACGTAACTGACACTTGAATCATATGAAGTCTATAAGACCCCATCTAATTCAAGTAAGCCAAAATCCCAGAAATCTAAACCATTTAAAGAAGAAAGTGAAGGGAAACTTTTTTAAAAGTTTGCGTATAAATCACTTGAAAGTCATAGTAAACATTTTTAAAAACATCAAGTCTTTTCCGAAAATTTCGGCAGAGTCTCCTTTGCAAATATTGACCCCAAACGTGTACAGTACATAAATGATAAAAGGCATCCCCAAGCGGGAGCTAGCTCTTTGCCAATTGGCGGTCACAACCACGCAAGCAATATAATATACAATGCTGAAAGGCGAGAATCAAAACTCAAAAGGAAAACCAATATCATCAAGAAAACCATAATAATACAAGCGCGACTCTAAGATCGAAAGAATACACACTGGTCTTCTAAGTCTATAAAATATACAAGTCTGGTTGATGGAGTTTACTAGATACAACTGAATAAATAAAATACAATGGTGGTCACGATACAAGTGAACCCACCTACCAAAGCAATCACCCGGAAAGAAGCAGTATGCCTGCAAAGCCGCCAAGGAAATCTGTACGGCAAAACCTGCAAGAAACTATGGAACAACGGGGGTGAGTTGCCAACTCGTGAGTAGAAAATATCACCGAGCAGAAATCGCATGTATGATTCTAACCTAGGTCATACCATAATAATATCCATATAATATAATAGCCTGAAGCATAAAATAATGTCACGGATAAACATCTATACATAAGTGTAATTCCAAGTGCTCGTGTCAGTGCCTCAGGTAACAACATATCATATATATGATGTATGAATGCATGAAAACAGAATACATCTAAATGAGAAAACTGTTTTCTTATCTCAATGAGATGTATAAAAATCGAGTATCATCAATGAAATCAACAGAGAATCAGTGTCAAGCATCGACACAAAATATATATCTCAATATCTCAATATCTCAGGCTCCGGCTATCCGGACTGGCCTATATCATCAAATCTTAATATCTCAAGCTCCAGCTATCCAGACTGGCCTGTATCATCAAATCTCAAGACCATATCGGTATCCTCCGGATATCCTCCACGTCACAATAACCGGTCGGTAGTGCTCCCCTGCCGGGTTCAACGCCATCATCTGAGACCATCTTGCCTTGGGGTACCGCACCGGGTCCACCATGCACCTACAGAAGGTTCCTCCTCCCCCTTGAATCGGGTATATGATATCGCTCAAGAGCCGAGAAAACTCATGGTGGACATATCTCACATCATAACATGAGAAAACCGCAATTTCTATCTATTGAAAATGATAATGAGTTCATAAAATCCTTGCGGTTTCTCCAAATCCATAAAGCTCATGGAAAATCCGAATCCCATAATCACAAGTTAATAAACGGTGAATACCATAATATTTCATGACAATGAATATATGAATGCATCGGATATCAAACAAAGAATGCAATAATTAAACTAGCATATAAAACCAAGCGCACTAGTACTATGTCGAAACTATCAGCTAGCAAATTACACTAATGAAATGGTATTTTCTAATGTGTATGTGACATGACAATTACCGGTAATGATGTGTGTGAGCGTCAAGCAGGTGTACGTGGAGCATACGCATCATCGATAATGGTGCTGGTGTCCTGACAGCATGATTTTATAATAACTAATGAAAACAAAAATAAGCATGCAATGCGATGCGAATAGCAAGACTATACGGAAAATGAATTGTAAACGCAATAATAAAGAATGTACAATATATATATATATATGAGTCATACAGTTTTGGCATTTGAAATAACACGAATCGTGGTGTTTACAAAATAGGGGCTACGGTGTTTTTAAGAAAATGTATGTCCTTTGAAATATCCGTAGTATCTCTTGGCCCGTCTTTAAAATACCCACGATTCATTAGTTTTGGAAATAAGTATGACTCAAGCCCAGTCTAACATCTACGAAGTAAACTACAGGACTAAACTAACAGGCTAGTCGAAAGAGTAAGGAAAACCACCTGAGTCTGAGTCGATATATATATCTAATAGTCGGTGATCCTGCCTCAATAGTGTCACGTACGATGCAATATATAATCTGATATCCTCGAGTCAAGAGTGTGGATCTATCATCATAAGTATATCTCGTACGGTAAGTCCATCATACGGCATCCCAAATCAGGGTATGGGTCGAATATCATATATAACACAACATCCATATGGTATCATCATCACATATCATGAACTGAGGGTACTGATCTAAAGTCTAGTATATACTGATACCATCAACATAATCCGTATGTGTATAAAAACACACCGCTAACGACCCGCTATAATATCGTGTCGTATCTCATAATACGACCCAAGTCACATCACCGATCTCACTGCATCATGTCCAATCACATTGACTCATCTCCAAATATCATATACCATACTCAACATCCATGTATATGTATACATATATATATACATACTCACATACATATATGTATGTGTGTGTGTGTGTGTGTGTGTGTGTGTATGTATATATATATCCCCATATATGCACAAGTAAAACAAGTGTATGCGTGTGTGTGTGCGCGCGTGTGTGCAAATCTTTACTCTAGGGTTTCATGACTAAGAAGCTAAACTAAGTTACTTCTAATTATACTAAAACTAACCCATGAACACCTAAAACCTATCTTGATAATCATTAGTCTCACAACACACACACACACACATGCGCGCGCGCGCACACACACACACATATACGTATTCGTATACTACACTACGAAACTGCGGGGGTCCTATACGCCATCCACCCGCCTTCCTCCGTAAATATATATCTACTCACCTGCTTCTCGCTTGCCGGAGTCGATGACGCCACGCTCTCCTCGTCGTTTCGAAGTCTACGTGGGGGTACCTACACATGTCACACATAGTATCGTAAACCAAAATCTCACACGAAAACCAAAATGGCAGGCGTATCACACATAGGTTAAAACCTATGGTCTACACATGCAAGAATAACCAGACAACCCACGTCGCTGACGCACAAACGTCAGACGACGGGACAAAATATCAAATACCAAATCCCAATTCATTAAAAGTCACAAGACGAAATCAGAAACTTAAGAAAACCTCTCCCGATTTTGCCGAAGGTGAAATTAACCAATTTTGCACATGTGGAGGGTCTAGTTTACAGGTGACTGAACCGTGTACCAAACACCAATCCTAGAGTTCATGCCCTGGCCGTAATTTGCGCCCAGAAGGGTTATATTTGCGGCCATGGGTGAAGGTCAGGGTCACGGGTCTTCAGGGTAGCTTCTAGGTTGCCTGCACGACTCACTGTAATCGGTATAAAATTTTCAGGTGCCCCGGGTCATAGAAGATCTCCAAAACACATCACCAAAGTCAATAAAATCCGATATCAGGGTTTCTAAGTTTGGGGTTTGGGGTTTTAGTCTCTGGTTTAGCTCAAAATACCAACACTACAGGGGTTGTATGGCCTCTACTAACCTTAATTACACAATCACAACTCAAGAAATCCCCTAACCTCTTCTTGGAATTTTCAACCATCACTAAACATCACTAAAACACCTCTAAACTTAAATAGGTGCTAAAGTGAATGAAATACTATACTCATGGTTAAGGAATCCCCTCATTTGGCAACTCAAGAAAATTCTTGAGTTGCCCCAAGTCTCAAAAATCCAATTTTTCTTGGTCCATCATGCTTGTAGTGAGCTTGTGAACATTTTTAATGAAGGAAATGGGGTGTTTTGATGTGGGAATAGGGGTGAAGTGAAGTGGTGGAGGTGGTGGAGGGAGAGGGCAGCCAAGGAGATGGAGGAAGAAGAAGAAGAATGAAAGGGATGTAGAAATGAGCCATGGTCAATGAACCCCTTACCTCTCTCTCTCTCTCTCTCTCTCTCTCTCTCTTTTCTCTCTTGGCCATACCTCCTTTCTTTATTCTTTTCCCTTTTCTTTTCTTTTCTATTTTCCTTTTTTTTGTTTTCTTTTCGAAACCAAATACAAATAAAAACCAAGTAACTTGAACAAATGAAGCATGGTTTTCAAACGAATTAAGAAATGTAACAAGTATTTTGATGCATGTCATGATGAAAAATCAAGCTTAATGCAAGATTAACGAAAATTAATCGAGTTTAGCATTAACTTAGAATATAACTAATTATAGAAATTTATAATTTGTTTAAATCACATAAATCCCTCCAAAAATCACCATTCAATTTAATTTCCCAATATTTCCAAAATTATCGGTATTTAATTATACTACAACATTAAAATATTCATAATATTTATTATTCAATTATATAAATTCCCAAAAATAATATTTTATTTTTCTGAAATGTTACAATCTTTCCCTCTTAAATAAATTCGGTCCCCGAATTTAAATTTAAACCCCTCAAATACTAAAACATTTCAGTAAAATGATCAAGTCGTCGGGGGTCCGAAATCATAAATACATAAAACACATCGTAGCGCAATGCATGCGCATGAAAAACGCATATGTAAACCAAAATCAAAACTCCGTCAAGCATCCCGTAATCATCGAAGTTATGGTGAAGACACCAATGTCAAAATCAAATACGAAAACCAACATGATATACATCAAAACTATACATGTACACATCGTTGTAAATTCGTCAAAACATCTGAAAGAAGTGCATGCCAAACCTTTTCAAGTCGTTGTGCGATGCGTACATCACGGCACAGTGGCGGACGTTTATTGTAAGAAAATAACTATATATATATATATCTTTTGTTTAACATACACGTCCCGCCGTTTTAAAAATAATTTAGAAGGGTTTCCTTTATAAAAATTTTCGTGTCATCTCGGACACATAGGTAAATACTGAGACTATAGCTACTTTTTGGAAATCCCTTCGATAACTATCAATATATACAAAAATGTAATCAGGTACTGTCCCCTGACTAGTCCTGCTCAGCTACTATACTAAATAGTAAATATCATAAAAACTTACTGCTCAAAGAAAATCAATCCCAAAATGTATATAAGAATGCCACGTGCGTCTGGTGCGCATGGAAATCGAAATCAATGAATGTGCTATACATGAGCACAGAAACAAAATCTAACTGCAATAGGTGTGCACGAAAACACCTGTCAAGGGCAACGGGTGTGCCTGACAGCAATATCAGGTGCGTCTGATATGCACGAAGAATCCCGATTTAGTGCATCTGGTGTGCACCAAAATCGCATCAGCGCGTCAAGTATGCGTAAGAATCCAAATCAAGTGTACAAGGTGCACGAAAAAAAATATCGAGTATCACAATCGAAATCGACGGTATACAATAAATCTCAATCCAAATCAGGTATACCGTGGTATATAATCTCACAACCATGTGCATCAGCGTGCACAAAATCGAATCAAAATACTAAAAGTTCATGAAAACTATGCCGAAAGCATAAGTCAAATCACATGCATACCATAGGCATGAAATCCAAATCAACATCTCGAATGACATCAAATCAAAGTCAAATGTAACTGTGGTGCACAAAATCTCAATCGTGCAAATAAATCTCCCAAATTACCGAAATCCGAAATAACAGACACGTGATATTCGAATCAACAAATTGCAAATCGTAAACACTATCGTCGATATGTCCTTCCTTCAAAGTCGAGAAGGTGTCGGTGCATCCAAAGTTAGCAGAGAAGGATATCTCCTTGCCTCATGTTCATGATCTGACGCCTGGTGCCCTTAGGCTCTCGTTTCTCATTGTGAATTTCCAGTTACATAACTCTTTAGTTAAACGGCTCAATACTGAAACGATGACGGAAATAGTTCCGCTCTGGCACATCCTCTAAAGATCTCTCCCCAACTATCATTGTCGCCCATAACATATCTCATCAATGATGCCGAACTCTGGCCTACTGGGTATGCGTAATACGTCCGATCCTGGGTCCAAGTCTTCTCGTGAAGTATCCCATCATATGATATCCGGATGACGTCGAATTTTTCGATCGATTCATCAAAGTCCCATAATTTCCCGAAAGCTCAACACTCGTGCACAGTTTAATAATATCCAGTACATGCCATAGTACCTATGGACCAGCCGTAGAAAGGCAAACCCAAGCCTCACTAATGGCACCGCGGAACTGCCGCAAACCCTAAGGTTCAAAGCGTTCTCATGGTCATTATGTCGAGTTAGGGTTTCATTCTTCTAGAGGGTCCACAGAATTACTTGCATGTTTTTCCGAATACCTTAAACTTCGAAAAATGGATTTTTGACTTTCAATCATTTTCTTTCGACTCTCAACGTACCTGCGTGAAGTCTTCTCTAGCTGGAATCAATCAATCTGATGACCTGGCATCGGGGTATGCAGCGAACCACATGTCCAAGTCATTCATCCTCGGGTGACTAGCGATTTTCTATCATATATCTAAGTGTAAACTCGTGCTGTAATAGCTTCAAACATATGGGGCGATATCTCGTCAGTCGCAGCAACAACTGGATCATTCGTCTGCACGCTGAACAGTGCCTCAATCATCAGGAATAATCGGTGCATTGACGGTCATCACATTCTGCATGGCCTCTAGCAGTGGCCCAATCCTATGGTGCTGATCTGCACATTCGAGAAATTTGTAAAAGCAATCCATCAAACGGTCATGGCGCGAAAGCACAATAAAACGACACATCTATGCAATCGTGTGTTGCCGGAATTACGCCCTGCTTAGTCCTCGTCCATGAAGAGCTCGTGCTGACCACAAATCTAGCCGTAACACTTCATGTCCGTGCAACCATGGTAACAAAATCATAAACCGATATTGATGAGGATGGATCATATGAACGAATAGAATACTGTGCAAGGAAATGTACATCCTAAGGCTTCTTAAGCAGAGTAACGTATCGTAAGTATGTCGCGGAACATACACATGGTACGTCACTCTACTTAAGTCACTTACTCCATCAACCAAGGTCAACCTACGCGACGAAATTTTGGGTCTAATACCCCCTCGACCAAGTCTAAGTTCCGTAAGGTCAAGCCTAGGTTCCGAATATATATATAAATACCATAGACTCCGCATAGTCAAACATAGACTCGAACCAAGGTTAAACATAGCGCTCTGATACCAACTTCGTCACGACCCGAAATGGCACATGACTGGCACTTGAATCATATGAAGTCTATAAGACCCCATCTAATTCAAGTAAGCCAAAATCCCAAAAATCTAAACCATTTAAAGAAGAAAGTGAAAGAAAACTTGTTTAAAAGTTTGTGTATAAATCACTTGAAAGTCGTAGTAAACAGTTTTAAAAACATCAAGTCTTTTCCGAAAATTTCGGCAGAGTCTCCTTTGCAAATACTGACCCCAAATGGGTACAACATGAATAATATACATAAATGATAAAAGGCATCCCCAAGCAGGAGTTAGCTCTTCGCCAATTGGCGGTCACAACCACGCAAGCAATATAATATACAACGTCGAAAGGCGAGAATCAAAACTCAAAAGGAAAACCAATATCATCAAGAAAACCATAATAATACAAGTGCGACTCTAAGATCGAAAGAATAGACACTGGTCTTCTAAGTCTATAAAATATACAAGTCTGGTTGATGGAGTTTACTAGATACAACTGAATAAATAAAATACAATGGTGGTCACGATGCAAGTGAACCCATCTACCAAAGCAATCACCCAGAAAAAAACAGTGTGCTAGCAAAGCCGCTAAGGAAACCTGTACGACAAAACCTGTAAGAAACTATGGCACAACGGGGGTGAGTTGCCAACTCGTAAGTAGAAAATATCACCGAGCAGAAATCGCATGTATGACTCTATCCTAGGTCATACCATAATAATATTCATATAATATAATAGCCTGAAGCATAAAATAATTGCAAGGGTAAACATCTATACATAAGTGTAATACCAAGTGCTCGTGTCGGTGCCTCAGGTAACAACATATCATATATATGATGTATGAATGCATGAAAACAGAATACATCTAAATGAGAAAACTGTTTTCTTATCTCAGTGAGATTTCTGTATAAAAATCGAGTATCATCAATGAAATCAACAGAGAATCAGTGTCAAGCATCGACACAAAATATATATCTCAATATCTCAGGCTCCGGCTATCCGGACTGGCCTATATCATCAAATCTCAATATCTCAGGATCCGTCTATCCGGACTGGCCTGTATCATCAAATCTCAAGACCATGCCGGTATCCTCCGGATATCCGCCGCGTCACAATAACCGGTCGGTAGTGCTCCCCTGCCGGACTCAACGCCATCATCTGCGACCATCTTGCCCCGGGGTACCGCACCGAGTCTACCATGCATCCACAGATGGTTCCTCCTCCTCCTCGAATCGGGTGTATGATATCGCTCAAGAGCCGAGAAAACTCATGATGGACATATCCCACATCATAACATGAGAAAACCGCAATTTCTATCTTTTGAAAATGATAATGAGTTTATAAAATCCTTGCGGTTTCTCCAAATCTATAAATCTCATGGAAAATCCGAATCCCATAATCATAAGTCAATAAACAGTGAATACCATAATATTGCATGACAATGAATATATGAATGTATTGGATATCAAACAAAGAATGCAATAATTAAACTAGCATATAAAACCAAGCGCACTAGTACTATGTCGAAACTATCAGCTAGAAAATTATACTAATGAAATGGTTTTTTCTAATGTGTACGTGACATGGCAATTACCGATGATGATGTGTATGAGCCGGCAAGCAGGTGTACATGGAGCATACGCATCATCGGTAATAGTGCTGGTGTCCTGACAGCATGATTTTATAATAACTAATGAAAACACAAATAAGCATGCAATGCGATGCGAATAGCAAGACTATATGGAAAATGAATTGTAAACACAATAATAAAGAATGTAATATATATATATATATATATATGAGTCATACAGTTTTGGCATTTGAAATAACACGAATCGTGGTGTTTAGAAAATAGGGGATACGGTGTTTTTAAGAAAATGTACGTTCTTTGAAATATCCGTAGTATCCCTTGGCCTGTCTTTAAAATACTCACAATTCGTTAGTTTTGGAAATAAGTATGATTCAAGCCCAGTCTAACATCTACGAAGCAAAATACAGGACTAAACTAACAGACTAGTCGAAAGGGTAAGGAAAACCACCTAAGTCTGAGTCAATATATATATTTAATTGTCGGTGATCCCGCCTCAATAGTGTCACGTACGATACAATATATAATATGACATCCTCGAGTCAAGAGTGCAGATCTATCATCATAAGTATATCTCGTACGGTAAGTCCATCGTACGGCATCCCAAATCAGGGTACGGGTCGAATATCATATATAACACAACAAACATATGGTATCATCATTACATATTATGAACTGGGGGTACCGATCTAAAGTCTAGTACATACTGATACCATCAACATAATCCGTGTGTGTATGAAAACACACCGCTTAATGACCCGCTATAATATCATGTCGTATCTCATAATACGACCCAAGTCACATCACCGATCTCACCGCATCATGTCCAATCACATCGACTTATCTCCAAATATCATATACCATCCTCAACATCCATGTATATGTATACATACATACATATATATATATATATATATAAATACATACTCACATACATATATGTATATATATATCCCCATATACGCACAAGTAAAACAAGTGTATGCGTGTGCAAATCTTTACTCTAGGGTTTCGTGACTAAGAAACTAAACTAAGTCACTTCTAATTATACTAAAACTAACCCATGAACACCTAAAACATATCTTGATAATCATTAGTCTCACAACACACACACACATGTATTCGTATACTACACTACGAAACTGCGGGGGTGCTATACGCCATCCACCCGACTTCCCCCATAGATATATATCTACTCATCCGATTCTCGCTTGCCGGAGTCGATGACGCCACGCTCTCCTCGTCATCTCAAAGTCCATATGGGGGTACCTACACATATCACACATAGTATCGTAAACTGAAATCGCACATGAAAACCAAAATGGCACGCGTATCACACATAGGTTAAAACCTATGGTCTACACATGCAAGAATAACCAGACAACCCTCGTCGCTGACGTACAAACGTCAGACGACGGGACACAATATCAAATACCAAATCCCAATTCATTAAAAGTCGTAAGACGAAATCAGAAACTTAAGAAAACCTCTCCAGATTTTGCCTAAGATGAAATTAGTCAATTTTGCACATGTGGAGGGTCTAGTTTATAGGTGACTGAACCATGTACCAAACATCAATCCCAGAGCTCATGCCTTGGCCGCAATTTGCGGCCAGAAAGGTTATATTTTAGGCCATGGGTGAAGGTCAGGGTCTCGGGTCTTTAGGGTAGCTTCTAAGTTGCCTGCACGACTCACTGTGATCGCTATAAAATTTTCAGGTGCCCCGGGTCATAGCAGATCTCCAAAACACATCACCAAAGTCAATAAAATCCGATATCGGGATTTCTAAGTTTGGGGTTTGGGGTTCTAGTCTCTGGTTTAGCTCAAAATAGCAACACTACAAGGGTTGTATGGGCTCTACTAATCTCAATTACACAATCACAACTTAAGAAATCCCCTAACCTCTTCTTGGAATTTTCAACCATCACTAAACATCACTAAAACATTTCTAAACTTAAATAGGTGCTAAAGTGAATGAAATAATATACTAATGGTTAAGGAATTACCTCATTTGGCAACTCAAGAAAATTCTTGAGTTGCCCCAAGTCTCCAAAATCCAATTTTTCTTGGTCCATCATGCTTGTAGTGAGCTTGTGAAAATTTTTAATGAAGGAAATGAGGTGTTTTGATGTGGGAATGGGGGTGAAGTAAAGTGGTGGAGGTGGTGGAGGGAGAGGGCAGCCAAGGAGATGGAGGAAGAAGAAGAAGAATGAAGGGGATGTAGAAATGAGCCATGGTCAATGAATCCCTTACCTCTCTCTCTCTTCTCTCTCTTGCCCATACCTCCTTTCTTTATTCTTTTCCCTTTTCTTTTCTTTTCTATTTTCCTTTTTTTTTCTTTTCAAAACCAAATACAAATAAAAACCAAGTAACATGAACAAATGAAGCATGGTTTTCAAACGAATTAAGAAATGTAACAAGTATTTTGATGCATGTTATGATGAAAAATCAAGCTTAATGCAAGATTAGCAAAAATTAATCGAGTTTAGCATTAAGTTAGAATATAATTAATTATAGAAATTTATAATTTGTCTAAATCACATAAATCCCTCCAAAAATCACCATTCAATTTAATTTCCCAATATTTACCAAATTATCGGTATTTTATTATACCACAATATTAAAATATTCATAATATTTATTATTCAATTATATAAATTCCCAAAAATAATAATTTATTTTTCTGAAATGTTACAGAGACCGCGGTTGTTTGAGGGTTCTTGGCATGGGCATTTCCATAATTGCCATGATCTTTGAGGGATCGATTTCGATACCCCAGTGACATATGATGAATCATTGGAATTTGCCTGAAGAAACTTCAAACGCACATTTTAGAGGATTCATCTTCAGATTATACTTCCGAAGACGTTAGAACACTAATTTTAGATTTTCCTAATGTTCCTCATGAGATTTGCTTTTCACTACAAGGTCATCGATATAGAATTTGACAATCTCATGTATGTGGTCATCAAAGAACTTTTTCATGGCCCTCTGGTAGGTAGCGCCAGCGTTCTTCAGACGTAAAGGTATCACCTTTTAGCAGAATATGTCCAACGGGGTCCGGAAGGCGGTATGCTTCTGGTCTTTAGGATGCATTTTTATTTGGTTGTATACTGAAGATCCATCCATGAAGGAGAAGTCTTCATGGGTAGAATTGTTATCGATCATCAGCTTGGTAACGGGTACTGGGAAGTCATCCTTCGGGCAAGTTTTGTTGAGGTCCCGAAAGTCCACGTAGATGCGAACCATCCCGTTTTTCTTCATCACTAGAACGATGTTAGCGATCTAGTTGGGATATTGAACTTCTTGGATGAAGCTGAAGTCGATTAGTTTCTTAACTCCAGCATTGATACTCATCTCAAGTTCGAGTCGTATCCTTCTTGGCGCCTGTTTGATTGGCTTTATACGTGGCGATATAGCCAGTTTATGTACTGCCATTTTTGGATCTAGACCCGGCATTTTAGAGTAGTTCCAGGCGATACAATCTTTATATTGCATGAGCATGACCTTTAACATGGCTTCCTGTTTTTCAAATAGTTGCTCACCGACGAATGTTGGCCTTAGATCATTTTCCATTCCTATGTCAATTTTCCTTAGGTTCTCCGACGTAGTGTGTACCCTATCTTCCAGCCATTTTGGTGCTAGTGGAAACTCTGAGATCACCTCGTCCTCGTCTTCATTTGCGAAGCACCTATAGAGGTCATTCATAGTTTCGTGTCCTCCCTCTTTTGAGAGTTTTATCATTTGGCAGGTACAAGTTCGCTTCCATTCTCGATATTGAGCTGGTCCTATCCTGATGGTATATGCCCTCTTTGGCCCATGCTTTTGTGGTGGGGTTACCCTCCAGCTGTCGGATAACATAAACCTGCCTTGTCGATTCTGGTATTCTACACAGTTTTTGAAGATGAAGCAGTCTTCAAGGGGGTGACCTATTACTCAGTGATAGGAGCAATAATCTGGGTTATGGACCTCGTTTATTTGTTTGGGGTGCCGAGACTCCGGAAGCGTCATCATTTCGTGCATCTTGACAAGGTTAAATATTTTCCTTGTGTTGTCTTGGGGGAATGAGTATTCCCGACTCATCTTCTTTATAAAGGACGGGCTCCAATCGAGTTTTTCTCGTTTGCACGGCGTCTTGGATCCTTTTTGTTGTCTTCGAACATTATTTGTGTTCTTGGCCCTATTTTTGCCTCCATTTCGGGGTTTTCCCCTTTCGCGAGAACATATAGCGGGCCAGGGATGAAGAGCATTATGGTCTACTTTCTTTGCAGATTGCTACTTCGACGCTGCGTCCTGAACTTTTCATAAATGGCCATTTCGCGGCTGTGGTTGTCCCGGCTCGTTTGATAAGCTTCTTTTATTAACTTGTCAATTTGTTCTTCCAGTGACGGACTTAACGTTTTTAGAGCGGGATATCACTCCGATTTGACGTCACGGCTATTTGGAAAAGCGTTTTCCTCTTCACTCAAGCTGTTTACGACGTAGCAACTGTAGATTTGTTCCTGCTTCTTGGACCGAACGTATCCAAGCCCGGTTGTCTCCATCTTCCCGTTGGGCATCTTTCGCTGAGTCCCGTGGGTATCCCAAATCTTTTTGTAGAATTGAGCTTGCCGAACAGTTTGTTCGAGGGATACACCTTGGCATCTTAACAGCTTTCTTAATCCTTCTGCGTAATATCTTGGCAGACGGATGGGTTGAAACCTATCGAGTAAAAAATTGGCACCGTGCTAAATTTATTTTTTTACTTTGGTCTCCGTAGATTGGTAGAAGAGGATCACCTTTTCACCTTTTCTCCTGGGAGGTACGTAGAAAGTTTGCAGTTCTTATATGCAGTATGTATCAAGCGCATCAAGTTCCTTGTAGTGTTGAGGCGGAGCCATTGTGATTTGCAGACTCTGATCTGCCTGGGCAAGAGTCTGCATTGACAGGTGGACGGAGAACACTGTATTGGCCTCTTCCTCAGAGTCGCTGTCGAAGACCAAAATAGAAGTAGATGGTCCGGGCTTATTGTTTTCTTTTTGGTGTTGCCTCGAGTAGACCATTTCTTCGTCTTACTCGGTATTGCTCCCAAATATCGGGATAGTGGCGACGGTTTTCTGCTTATTCTCCGGCTTGTGGCACCTTTCAGTATCCTTAAAGTCTGGTAGGAAGTAATTTGCGTCTTCGTATTTCCGGACTTCGTTTATAGAGAATGGATTTAGCTCTCCCGTGATGGTGTACTCCGAACCATCCTTGAAATACTTCATACACCGATGTTGTATAGAAAGGATAACGTTGTACTCGTGTAACCAAGGCCTACCGAGCAAAGTGTTATAGCAAGTCTTGGCGTCAATGACATGAAATTTGATGTCAGTGACGAGCAGCCCGAAACGTATTGTCAGTATTACGGAGCCAAGCGTACGTGATGAATGTGAGTCGAACTCGGAGATGGTATTTTTATCTCCGGCGAGGTGCTGAACGTTCATTTCTTTCAGCACTCTCACGTTGAGAAGGTTGACGGAGGATCCATTGTCGATAAGGATTTTCCCTATCTTAATATCGTGGCAGTACCCAGTGACATATAATGGGAGATTATATTCGCACGTACCGAGGAGTAGATCATCATCGCTGAATGTAATATCGGCCGTGTGGACCTCTGCCAGTTCATCTTTCATCTTCTCTTCTATGAGGAAAGATTGGAACTAGTCGGGCTCTTATAATGTCTTGATCAGGGAATCTCATGCCTTTTTGGACAGGAGGAGAGCATCCAATATGCTTAGTTGCGAAGGTATTTTCCTCAGATATGCCAGAAAGTTGTAATCCACCTTGTTTTTCTTAGGCGGGTCTTCTATGGTGAGCTCTTTTACCACTCCGTCGTCGAGGGCAATTTCCTCAGGGATTTTCCCTTTGTCTTTTTTATTCGAACCTTTGTTTGTAGGTCCGAGGTTTTTCTCAAGCAACGTGCGGTTACGCAGCTGAATTGTAACGCTTTAGAAATCGTGTTTTCCGTAAAACCCCAGAAGTGATCATTTCTCAGTATAGACTTAACTGCACCTAGTTTAACTAGGAAATTGCTAGTTTGCGGTTTTTAGTTGTCACTTGAAAATTTTAGTTCACTTTATTATTTTTCCTTAATTAAAATATTATTATAAGCTTTTAATTATGCACTTAATTAGTGGTAATTACAATTTTTATTGGGTTAATTATGCTAAAGTGAATCTATGCTAACTTAATAACAAAATTAAGCATTAAACCATCCTTGCAAAATATCCTTCAAAATATTTAGATATTTGTTGGAATTAAAGACAAATTTTAAATATAGATTAAGAGGTGGCATGGATGGGAGGTGCTTTAATAAGCTTTAATGATGTTTTTAGACTTGAAATTTCCACACTTTTCCACAACCTTCCCATTTTCCTCTCTTTGGCCGAGCTCCCCCCCCCCCCCACTTGCTGCCCTCTCTTTCTTTCACCCCATTTCCACTTCTTTAAGCTCAAATAAATCATCAAAAATCATCAAATAATCCCACAAACTCAAATACAAATTCATACCCATTATTCCTTAAGCTTAACCCAGCTTGGATCTTCATGAAAGATAGCATTTTGGAGATTATTTTGTTGATCTAGTTGCAAGTTTTTGGATCAAGTTCGAGATATAAATCCTAACCCCAAGCTCAAGTTCTTGTTTTAATACCTTAATCTAGTTATTAGATGTTTAATTAAAACTTGAATTAGCATGTTTTGGGAATTCTAGAAAGAGTTATGAAGATCAAGTTAGAGTTTTGATTGGTTGAAATAGTTAATGGAGAAGTGTAGACTTGGAAAAATTTACCTAGTTGTGAGAATGTTATTTGTTATTTTCCTAATTGTCTAATTAAGCTTAATAGCAAACTAAATTTTACTAAATCTTATATGGATGAGATTAAAATTGTAGTAAAGGTTTGTGTGACTTAGTTATGCTACTTTGTGATGATTGTGATCGCCAGAATTGTTTAAACTTCTAGACTTAAGCTAGAATGATTAAAAATGCTTACTAGGTTTTCGGTAAAATTAGGCGTGGGTTTTAATTGACATTGAGATAATATATATAGTATCTTCCACGATATATATTGTGTTGTGAATGCGCGATCGGTACGATCGGGGTCTAGGCTTGATGGTTGTGTAGTTTAGCGATCCTAGCTAGGGTTGTGCCGATGTCGTACGTGTTCTGTGCACTAGATGCACAGTGTGTTTATCTTGTGGACGTCATCCTTGCGTTTCGTTATCTTTGTATCGGCGCAGGATATTTAGCCTTATGTGCCGTGTTTGTGAATTTTAGGATCGCAAGCGGAGACTTCGGACGTTGCGAAGAAAGGGAAGCAGGTGGTCGGATTTTCTTAGCTCGAGATCATCGGTGAGTAGATTTAACATCTACGGGGAAATCGCCCGTATGGCGTTATACGTCAGGGCTGGATATGATATTATAGATGCATGTTTATATGCATATGACTTGATTGCGCATGAGCGTCATTGCATATTTTTACCTGTTATGCCTTGACTTGGTACCTATTGGACACAACACCATTACTGACGGTACATGTTGTACGAGCACAAATTGTATGCTACACACATACCGTCGGTAATTTCCATGACACGCACTACATATATACATATGTGATATTATATCGGTTATTGTTACTGAGACAGTGATTCTTATTCCGTTGCGTATATGAAATGTAGTATACATGCTATACCTACATTCTTACACATACCTTGCTATACCTACATGTAAATCATGCATACATACTTACACGTACACCCACATACCTTACTATAGCTTAAGTGGTAGTGTAATGTCATTTGACATTGAGACGTTGATTATTGTGCTATTGCGCTTATGAAATGCATCATACATATTTTCTTATATGTAGATACATATATCTTGCTATAGTTACATGTACACCTCATATGATGCTGCACTTGATTTCGGAGGAATTGGGAATCGCATGATATATTTTAAAACTGGATTCATTTAAAAGAGCGGTTTTCCCTTAATATGCTCATATTGCTGTTTTATGTTGCATATATCAGTTTTCATGGATTTACACATTGAGATATGGATTTCATGTGATTTATGGATTTGAGAACCGTAGGGGTATTTCAAGAAATTTATGTATTGTTTGAAAACACAGTTTCTCATGATATGATATTTCAGTGCGTCCGCCATGAGTTTTCTCGGTTCTGAGGCTTGTGTTAGAAACCCGATTCGAGGAGCAGTAAGCACCTTCTGTGGGTACATGGTGGACCCGGTATGGTTCCCCAGGGCAAGAGGTGATTTTCGTGGTATAGACGATGAGCCTAACATGAGGGCTAGTACCTACCGGTGATAGTATTTGGACTCGACGGTTATCTAGGGGATACCGACCGGAGTTGAGAGATGGATATGGACCTATCCGGACTGACAGAGCCCGAGGGCTGATCCGGACTGACAGAGCCCGAGGGCTGATCCGGACTGACAGAGCCCAATATATGAGGATTTACGTATCGATGCTGGACACGGGTTTCATGATGTTTCGGGTGTCGATGTTGGACACTCAGGTTCCATGATTTTGATGTGTCGTTGGGGGACACACACACACACACACATATATACAGGCATATGTTTTCATGATGTTTCAGGTGTCGGTGTTGGACACTCAGGTTCCATGAGACTTACAGGATATGCGGGCCGATCTGAGGATGCTGTGCCTGAGGTATTGGGATTTGGGGTGTCATTTATGGAGACCAACATTTTTCTATGATGATGATTCATTGATGATGTTATGTTGTATCCCATACCCAGCATTTATTTGATATGCATTTTTATTCATGTAGATGTAGTACCCTGACGGTGTACCTTAATCATGATTGTTGCATATCTGTATTGCCATACTTATGCTTTCAGATTACATGTGATAGATTTATCGTTGTTCGTACATACTTGAGATTACAGTATGATGTTATTTACTATTCATGAGTTAGCAACTCACACTCGTTGTGCCACAGTGTTTTATAGGATTTGTCCTCAGAGTAGTCGCGGCAGGACTTCTTATTATCTCTACTTTTGCGGATACCGCTACGGTTGGCTGTGAGGCCTTTTGCTATAGATGGGTTTTGCGGTTATCCGATGATGTTCATTATTTATCTTTTGTATCTAGTACTCTCTATCTACCACTTCATGTATTTGACTTAGAGACGAGTTGTGAGGATCGATGTTGTATATTTTTGCGACTCTGGGTACCGTGCTCATGGGAGCCAGCCTTGTTATAAAGTTTTACCTCCTTATGCTATTTTCATTTATATTTCTTCGCTAGGGTGTTGTATATATGCTTGTGGTGGTTGTTTCCACCGTTGGGTATGATTTTCTCCTATTTGGGATGCTTTATTTATAATCTATTTTGTACCCGTTTTCGGGGCTAGTTTTTACAAAGGAGGTGCTGCCGAAATTTTTAAGAAAGTAAACTTATGTTTAAAGATTTTCACTTGAGATTTCCGAAGGTTTTTATTTATGTTTTCTCCACTTATCCCTTTTTGGGGTGGTTTAGATTTCTGGGTTTCGGCTTACTTAAATTGCGTACGCCTGTTGATGTCATGTGGTTTAAGTGCTGGTCACGTGCCTAAATTTGGGTCGTGACAAAGTTGGTATCAGAGCGCTAGGTTTTACCTTTCGGAGTGTAGAATGACCTTAGTATGATGGAGTAGGTAGCCTAAGCAGAGTGACGTAGCGTGTGTATGTTCCACGGCATACTTACGACAGGGTACTCTGCCTAAGTGACCTTTGGACTTATTGCTTGAAAATTCCTTCCGTGATTATATACATTCTTGCGATTCGATTTCTATGTTCTTATCGAATCCTATTTTCATTTATAGCCATTATGCCGCCGAAGACTATGAGGGCACAGAGAGCGGCCGCGAGGGCCGAGGTCAGAGTTGACTCGTCGGAGATGAGGACTGACCAGGGCGGTACGCCTGTTGTACCGGAGCAGATTGATCCACCGTCGATGGACCGTATTGCTAGACTTGAGGCCGGTATGCAGGATATGCGCCGGATGATGGGGTCATTGGTTGAGGCCAGTCGGGCGCAGAGACAGGATGTTGTTCTACCTATTGCGGGGACCGCGATGGTGCCTACTGTTTAGGCAGTTGTACCTGTTGTAGGGTTACTAGGCACTCTAATAAGGTTCTACAATGTATCAACCATGCCCGTTTAAAATTTTAGCCGTGCCGAATAACCCTAAATAAGATCGTTGCTAGAAAATTAGGGTTTCATATGCTAGTAAACTACGTTTACGACTAAGTGAATACAAAATACAACCTTTGTAGATCGGTCCTTCACTTCTATAGCTCCTTGTTGAAGTCCCTTTGCTGCGATCGTGGTTCTCCCGGACCCTTGCATGGCTTCACGAGGCGAAAGACGCGTCCTTGCTTGAAGTCTTCGAGGCCGAAGATGATCTACGTCGAGGGGATGCCAACTCAAGCTTCTACATCACTAACTTGAGAATTAGTGAAGCAAACACCCTAAACTAAAGTGCTAGTCTAGTAGAGGATGGAGAAATAGGAAGTGGGTTCTCTTTAGAATTTTATTTCTCACAATCTTTCTCACTTTGGATTAAACCCTAGCAAGCTTTTTCTTTTTAACAAAATGAAGAAGAAGATGAACAAAAGAAAGAGATGAGGATAATGATCAAGTGAGTGAGCTAACCATGGTGAGTGAGTATCATATAGTAACTCATGTAGAGACATTACCATAGCTAAGTGTGATGGTTAGATTAAAAATCTAAAGTAAAAACAAATTTAGTGGACTTTAGTCAATGCATCCACAAGCTTCCACAAGCTTCATGTATTTTCTAATTTTCCACTAATTTTGTAATTACTTTAAATATATTAATCCTAACATAACAAATAGGATGGTGTAAGTCTCATACACCCATGAATGTTGTATCATCAACCATGATACAAAAAGAAAACACATTTTAATATATATCACATATACATTAAAGTTGTGTATATGTGAGAAAAAACCTAAAGTGAACAAGTGTTAGTTAATGTAAACTAGTATATCAAATATACAATTATACAATAAATTATTAAATCAACACTTGACTTAATAATCCGGTCATATCACATATAACCGACTAATATCCAATGTATCGACTTATCGAATCAACACTTGATTCGATAACCCGGCTATATCATATGTTGGATATATGTATGCCCTAAAGGCCATTATGTGATAGTTGATGTATCTATACATGTATATATATTCAGTTTGCATTCTTGCTCGACATGATAGTATGCTATCTGGTTCTTCTTTATCTGACATGTTTATTTGATCATGCTTCTATTCATTCATACATGCTGATAAAGCCCTGAGGATATCGGCTTGACTACTCTGATTATGATGGAGATCATACTAGTGGGACATCTGTAGTCTATAAGCATATCCTGGAACGTCCCTAGTCGTAAGTATATCGAGACGGGGCATCGATATACCAGAGTAGACTAGCATATATGATACTAGACCCATGTGATGGGCGATGGATGTTCCTACATTCATCGATGTTTGACATCAAGATCATATACGGGTGCTCAGTGCTGACTGGGTACACTGGACGGACTCACCGAGAACTCCTATATGGAATTATATCTATCGTCGGATAGCAGTTCTCAGGTGACACTGGTACAGGTTAGTCTGTGGACCCGAGATCGTCATGGAGTCTTGTGTGTTCTCCCACTGCACTTTGATTGCCACCCTACCACGGCTCTACTGAGTCGTGCAAACAGGTGGCCGTTGGGTACAGTCCCGAGACACACGAAGGCAATGAGCGATAGGAGGGGTTTCGTCTCTCCCGGTATTGGGAGTTGATGCTGTGCTGTGCTCGACTGGTTATAACAGCAAGTCCCTGGCTAGGGCTGCTGAGATTTGCTGATAAGTGTTATCAGTAGTTTCTCGATCTGTTATAGACCATTCACCGACACGACTTATTGAGTTATTGGGGTCGACGTGACCATCCCTAGGCTCGATATGCAGCATATCTGACGAAGAGACCGGACTGTACGGTAGTGTTGCCGGATGGCTCGACGGGAGTTGTAGCAGGTTCGCTTGTTGTCTTCTGATCGCTCAATACCCGGGTGGCCGTTACGTTTAGCTGACCGCTTGCGGCTTGAGGGTACTTGATATGATCATTACCCTCTGCCGGCGTATTGACGAGTCTTAGAGTCCCACAGAGGAGTTACCCAGTCCAGGCGAAACGTTGTGGTGCACATATGCGATATGCGCATGCACCCGATTGAAATGTGCGTATATGATACCGAACATTGATCGGGTGAACTGCTTTTGGTGGGGTCATATGAGACATGACCGGATTGATAAATCAAGTGTTGATTTATCATTTAACCATTAGTTTTTCTCACTTAAAACCTTTCTAGGGTTTGATGGATGTATGCATGCATGCATGTGTTTCTTTCTTTTTTTCTAGTTTCATGCACATGTAGATGTGCATACATGTACACATACATACATCAAACCATCATGGTTGATTATATATGGAAATGGTGGCAATATAAGCCTCACACCATACATTAAACAATGGATAATTATTTCATTTTGGGTTTAAAAAGAAAATGAAAAAGAGAGGATAATCATTCATGCTTCCACATTCTTCCATTGACCTAACCTATCTCAACTACCACTAAACTATGGTTATCCTTCTCTTTATCATTCTAAACCCAAGTTAAACTAACTATCCATCATTTAATCATGGTTGGAGTCAAGAAGAAAATAAATATATATAGTGATATATATTTCTTTTTCTTCTTAACTCAAGGGTTATCTTTTATCTCTTGTTAATATTAGCCACCATCTTCATCTTCCTTCATCTTTTCTTCTCTAGTCTTTTCTAGTGAGTGAAATACAATAAAAGAAAGGTTTTTGAAGTGAGAAACCCAACCACAACATCATTCTACACATGCTTAGCCGCTTTGTTTAGAGTGTTCTTTTCGGTTTGTCGAAATTGCGAGCTTGGACGGAGTGCTCCGTGGTGGATCGTCGTGGATACAAGGGGACATCAAAAGGACCTTCGTTCAACACCTTAGAGACCAAGGAGTCCAGCGAAGGGGAGCTACAAAGGTTGTAGCCTTCAAACCCTTAACTTTACTAGCTTAATGTTTAATAACCCTAATTTTCTAGGATCGATCCATTTGCATGTTAGTTTAGCACCTTAAAAATTATAACTTTGGGTCATGTGATGCTTCAAAACACTTCATAGGGTGCTATACTAACCTTACATTGGTATCAGAGACGACCTAGAACATTAGGCGACGTTTTGACGAAGTGAAAACCCCGATCGGACAAAAATACCGTATTTTTAGATGCTCTCTGGAAATTTTCTAAAACTTGACATTTTGCAGAATTAAAAATATGTAAAAATCATAGCAGGAAAATATAAGAATTACGGCAGAAAAATAATCCCATGAACAGTAGTTAAAGCCGCGGAAACGCGGCCTAAGCTTGCTTAGGCCGCTGTTCCGCGGCCGTACAAGTGAATTAGGGTATACTGTTTCTACAGTAATTCTATTTTCTGCATGTATAATTTTTTGGGTATTTTTAAACTGAATAAAGTTTTGAAAAATTCTGGAGATGTTTTTGGATTCATCGATTCGATCGGGACTTTCATTTCGTAGCTTTTCCGGGTAAACTAGAAAGTATTGAAGTGTTTGAACGAATATCATTTACTCAATATTCACGGGGTTTAAATAGTTTGGAGATACGTGCAAGTCTTTTTGCGGTGGTCCCTCTAGAAGACAACAAACCTTAACTCGATTATGTGACCGTCTCGAACTGCCCTTTGAACCCTAGGGTTTGGGGCAGTACGGCGTGCCACATGTGAGGCGTTGGCTTGACCCTTCTACGGCTGGACCGCCGCTACTGTGTCACACTCCAGATTTTTTGAACCCTGCTCAAGTGTTGAGCTTTAGTGAATCTTGGGTGCTTGATTGTTCGTTCGAAAACTTTAATACTGTCTGTTTGTCTGGAATGTGATACAATATGTGGAATTCATATGGTTTAGGTATGAAATACGGAATATGTGATATTTCGCATTTATGATGTCTAAAGAGAATCTGGATTCCAAATATTGTAGTTTTACACTTTCTTTTCTGTGACCGTAAGTGTAGTATGTTAGATATTGCCGGTTTCGTTGCTATACATCAACGGCAATCGGGGTACGCATACTTACTTACGTTGATGATATGTGATATTATGTGTTGCTGAAATATGATGTGCAGGATTGTCGCGATCGAATAGCCGGGGGGTTTTTGTGAGATGAGAGTTTTATATTTTCATTCATGTAAATTCAAATGTAATGTAATATTCTTTTATTTGGGGCACTTCCAGGTTGCGGTTGTGTCACCAGTGTTGTATATTATTTACTTTTCCGCATTAGGATGGACCCAAGGAGGAGAGCACAGGTGACCGGGTTCTGGGGTTCAGTGGGAGGCCATCTCGAGGAGTCGAGACCGGGTCTCCTAAACTCCAGGATTGGTAGGGTCACTTGCCGCTCTCGTAGGGGTCCAGGGTGTGGGCTTGGCTATTCATCGCGACTGTGGAATCCGTATTTTCTATTCTGGCTAAATACTAAATACGGACGTCCTAGTATATCCCACGTTATATCTATATTTCTGCTGCCTGTGTTCTGTGATATCTGAGACGAATGTCATATTATATATATGATATATAGTAGACGTTGCTTATGTTTTACACCCGCGCTAGTCCCGTCCCGGTATGCCGTTAGTTAAGTAACCTAACGGTGCATAACGGAACATTGCGGCGAATGCGGATGGCATAAGCGTACGTGTTATTTTCGTTTATTTTCTGTGATTGGCTTAAGGACTTAAATGATGGGATTACATTAATGTGATTAATGTAAAGAAAATAAACCTAAAAGATGTTGTAGAATCGGATTTAAAAACTACTCGGCTATTTATGAAAAAGCTATATTTCAAAACTGCGGAGCTTAAGCCACTCCTTTTGAAAACCTTTTGATTCTACAACGATATCAAGCTCAAAGCGTTAAAGATTTTCTTAAAAATCATCCGCAACCCTCCGTCATTTTAGGAAGTAGAGTACTTAGTATTCGTGCTACGTTTGTTGACCTTAGCCAAGGCGTAGTGTACGGTAGCTAAGTGATGTCTTCCTACAAACGCATATGATGCAGATTAATTAGGACGGGCATATGACTTTGTTGACCTTAGCCAAGGGTCATGTGAACGGGTCTAATTAATCAAGAAATGACGGGTTGAGCTTGACTAGTGCTCGTGATTTGTTGACCTTAGCCAAGGTCACGAGTATTAGGGGTAAAAATTACATCGGGAATTTCAAGTGTTGAAATTTGCAATGAGATTGCATACCTTCCATATGATGGTTGGATCCCGATCCCACTATGGGCAATAGTTGCTTCTAGGAGAGTTTTACAGTTTACAATTAGCTAACTCATTAGGTGTCTAGAAAGGTGTTAACGGGGCTCCGCCTCTGGGAAAACGAGGTTTACTCTAATTAGGTCCGTGCGAAAGCACGGGGAACCTCCCTCAAAGTACCGACACTGGCCTAGCTGAACGGTTAGCGAAGTTGTAGACTGTAATTAATCCTGGCTAGTATTTCTTTTTAAGGTTTGAAAGAAAAACTTGATAAAAAGTAGTGGGAAACATCGATTAGACAAGATAATAAACCAATCTAATCTGTGCAAGAGCTTTCGCTGAGTGTATTCTTTTCTCTCTCTTAATGGCAGATACCAATGACTGGACTTAAGCTTCTACTAGATAAGAACAAACTGAATGGGACCAACTATAAAGACTGGCTAAGGAATCTGAAGATCGCCTTGACTTATGATAAAGTATCATATGTCCTCACGGCTTCAGCCCCGCCCGTCCCAGGCCCAAAATCCTCAGTTGCGGACATTGAAGTCCGCAAGACATGGGACGCTGACTGTGCCACGGCAAAATGCCTCACGCTTGCATCGATGGACAACACACATCAAAAGCAGCACGAGGACATGGAAATTCACGGGATACTACTCCATACAAAGGAGTTGTATGGGGAACAGTCCCGCGTATTACGATACGAAGCATCAAAGAAACTGTTTCACATGCGGATGGCCCCTGGCACACCAGTAGCAGACCATGTTTTGAAGATGATAGCTCTTATAGAAGAGCTTGAGGACCTCGGATGGACAATGGACAATGAACAATATATAGATATTATTCTGTAGTCCCTCCCCTCCACCTTTGCTCAGTTCATAGTGAACTTTAACATGCATGGCATGGAGAAGGAACTCCCTGAACTCCTTAATATGTTAAGGAGTGCAGAGAGCACTATGAAGTCAGCAAAGACTCCCGTTATGACTATTGGACAGTCTTCTTCTTCTCGCCCGAAAGCTAAAGCCAAGGGAAAGAAAAAGAAAAACCCACTAATCCTAAGGGCGGAGTCAAAAAGGTGAAGGGAAAGGGAAAGTCCACGGCTGGAGACCCGGGGAAGGGCGAGTGTTTTCATTGCCACAAGACAGGACACTGGAAGCGCAACTGCACAGAGTACTTAAGTCTCAAGAAGAAGCATGGTGATGCTTCTGCTTCAGGTGCGTTTGTGACTGAAAACTGTTTTTCTATAAACTCTGCTTCCTGGGTATTGGATACCGGTTCAGGTTCTCACATTTGCAATTCTATGCAGGGGCTGAGAAATAGCAAGGTTTTGAAGACAGGTGACCATACTCTCCGCGTTGGAAATGGTTCCAATGTACATACAGTCGCAGTGGGAGAGTATCACTTGGGGTTGCCGTCTGGATGTATTTTGATTTTGAATCCATGTTATTTTGTACCTGATATGCTATGTAATATAATATCCGTTTCTTTGTTGGACAATGAAGGGTATAATTTTGTATTGCAAAACAATGTTATGAACATTCACCTGAATCAAATGTTGGTTGGGTATGGTACACTTAATAACGGAATATATGTCCTAAATCAACACACAGTTTTCAGTATACAACACACTAATAAAAGAAAACTTTCAGAATTAAATGAAGCTTTTCTTTGGCACTGTAGACTTGGTCATATTAACGAAACAAGACTAAACATGTTACACAAAGATGGATATTTAAATCCTTTTGAATATAAATCTTATGCGACTTGTCAGTCTTGTATCAAGGGTAAAATGACCAAAACTCCGTTTACCGGACACGGAGAAAGAGCTACTCAGCTCCTGGGCCTCATACATAGTGATGTATGTGGGCCTATGTCTACACAGGCTAGAGGCGGTTTTTCATACTTCATTACATTCACTGATGATTTCTCAAGATTCGGTCATGTATTTTTATTAAAGCACAAGTCCGACGCTTTCGAGAAATTCATTGAATATAAACAAGAAGTAGAAAAACAAACCGGCTTGAGTATTAAGATGCTTCGATCAGATCGAGGTGGAGAGTATCTCAGTACAGAATTTGCAAACTTCCTAAAAGAGAATGGGATTCTCTCTCAGCTCACTCCTCCTTACACACCACAGCACAACGGTGTGTCAGAACGACGGAATAGGACCCTATTAGATATGGTCCGGTCCATGATGAGTGACGTTGAGTTACCAGTCTCATTTTGGGGGCATGCATTGGAGACTGCAGCGTTTCTGCTAAACAGGGTTCCAACCAAAGCCGTGTCTACCACGCCATATGAGATATGGCATGGGAAGAGACCATCTCTTAAGAGAATTAAGATTTGGGGTTGCCCGGCCTATGTTAAAAAGCAGAATCCGGACAAACTCAAGACACGGTCAGTCATGTGTAACTTTGTGGGATATCCAAAGAATTCTTATGGATATCTGTTCTACCACAAAGAGGAACAAAAAGTGTTTGTTTCTCAACATGCCACATTCTTGGAAAAAGAGTTTTTCACAGATAAAGATGATGGCAAAGTGGTGGATCTAGAAGAGGTTCTAGAGACACAAACTACAAATGACGATTTGGTTGAACCAACTGTTGCAGTAGAAACTGAAGAACCTCGGCCACTCCGTAGGTCTGGTAGGACTTCTCGCCCACCGGAGAGGTACTACGGTTTCCTCATTGATGGTGACAGAGAAGACTGTATCATGGAGGATGATGATCCTACCAGTTTTCAGCAAGCTATCACGAGTGGTGACTCTGTGAAGTGGCTGGATGCCATGAGATCCGAAATGGAGTCTATGTACACCAACAAAGTATGGACTTTGGACGTTGTACCCCCTGGGGTAAAACCTGTAGGGTGCAAATGGATCTTTAAAAGAAAGATTGGTGTGGATGGGCAGGTAGAGACCTATAAAGCAAGACTTGTGGCAAAAGGTTTTCGTCAAAGACCAGGTCTGGACTATGACGAAACTTTTTCGCCCGTAGCCATGCTTAAATCCATTCGGATCCTACTTGCTATTGCTGCTCACTTCGACTATGAAATCTGGCAGATGGACGTTAAAACAGCATTTCTAAATGGAGATTTAGAAGAATGCGTTTATATGGATCAGCCAGAGGGCTTCATTGACAGTGGGAGCAGCGAGAAAGCATGTAGATTGCTTAAATCCATATATGGGTTAAAGCAGGCATCTCGGAGTTGGAACATCTGTTTCGATGATGTTATCAAAGAGTTTGATTTCATCAAAAATCCAGATGAACCTTGTGTTTATAGGAAGGCTGTAGGAAGAGCTGTCACATTCCTCGTATTGTACGTTGATGACATTCTTCTGATAGGAAATGATATTCCTATGCTACAGTCGGTCAAATCATTCTTATCACTGAGGTTCTCCATGAAGGACCTGGGTGATGCCACATACATCCTGGGCATTAGGATCTATAGGGATAGATCCAAAAAGTTATTGGGACTGTCCCAGACCAGGTACATCAACACCATCCTAAAGAGGTTTAGTATGGAAGACTCCAAGCGGGGTGCCTTACCCGCTTGCCATGGAGTCACTCTCTCCAAGGATTCTTGTCCAAAGACCGATGAAGAGAGAGCTCGCATGAGCATTATACCTTATGCTTCGGCAGTAGGATCTATAATGTATGCGATGTTATGTACACGCCCAGATGTAGCTTATGCACTTAGTGTTGTAAGCAGGTATCAATCCAACCCAGGAAAGAACCACTGGACAGCTGTGAAGAACATTCTTAAGTACTTACGAAGGACTAAAGAATTGTTCTTGGTATATGGTAATAAAGATCTCCAAATGGAGGCTTTTACCGATTCGAGCTTCCAGAGCGATAAGGATGACAGCAAATCTATCTCAGGGTTTGTATTTACCCTCAGTGGAGGGGCGGTAAGTTGGAAGAGTTCCAAACAAGATACCGTTGCAGACTCTACGATGGAAGCTGAGTACATTGCTGCAAATGATGCCGCCAAGGAAGCCGTCTGGATGAAGAAGTTCGTCTCGGAGCTAGGAGTAGTTCCAACCATTATTGATCCAATACCTTTGTATTGTGACAATAATGGGGCAATGGCGTTAGCCAAGGAGCCCAGATCCCATCAGCGGTCCAGACATATCCTGAGGCGCTTTCATTTGATCCGGGAGATTGTAGATCGCCGCGAGATCGAGATTAAGAGAGTAGACACAAAGAACAACGCCGCGGATCCATTCACCAAGGCTCTCCCTCAGCCGCAGCATGAGCGACTTTTTGAGATGTTGGGTATGAGATACGTCAATAACTGGCCTTAGTGCAAGTGGGAGATTGTTGGATATATGTATGCCCTAAAGGCCATTATGTGATAGTTGATGTATCTATACATGTATATATATTCAGTTTGCATTCTTGCTCGACATGATAGTATGCTATCTGGTTCTTCTTTATCTGACATGTTTATTTGATCATGCTTCTATTCATTCATACATGCTGATAAAGCCCTGAGGATATCGGCTTGACTACTCTGATTATGATGGAGATCATACTAGTGGGACATCTGTAGTCTATAAGCATATCCTGGAACGTCCCTAGTCGTAGGTATATCGAGACGGGGCATCGATATACCAGAGTAGACTAGCGTATATGATACTAGACCCATGTGATGGGCGATGGATGTTCCCACATTCATCGATGTTTGACATCAAGATCATATACGGGTGCTCAGTGCTGACTGGGTACACTGGACGGACTCACCGAGAACTCCTATATGGAATTATATCTATCGTCGGATAGCAGTTCTCAGGTGACACTGGTACAGGTTAGTCTGTAGACCCGAGATCGTCATGGAGTCTTGTGTGTTCTCCCACTGCACCTTGATTGCCACCCTACCACGGCTCTACTGAGTCGTGCAAACAGGTGGCCGTTGGGTACAGTCCCGAGACACACGAAGGCAATGAGCGATAGGAGGGGTTTCGTCTCTCCCGGTATTGGGAGTTGATGCTGTGCTGTGCTCGACTGGTTATAACAGCAAGTCCCTGGCCAGGGCTGCTGAGATTTGCTGATAAGTGTTATCAGTAGTTTCTCGATCTGTTATAGACCATTCACCGACACGACTTATTGAGTTATTGGGGTCGACGTGACCATCCCTAGGCTCGATATGCAGCATATCTGACGAAGAGACCGGACTGTACGGTAGTGTTGCCGGATGGCTCGACGGGAGTTGTAGCAGGTTCGCTTGTTGTCTTCTGATCGCTCAATACCCGGGTGGCCGTTACGTTTAGCTGACCGCTTGCGGCTTGAGGGTACTTGATATGATCATTACCCTCTGCCGGCGTATTGACGAGTCTTAGAGTCCCACAGAGGAGTTACCCAGTCCAGGCGAAACGTTGTGGTGCACATATGCGATATGCGCATGCACCCGATTGAAATGTGCGTATATGATACCGAACATTGATCGGGTGAACTGCTTTTGGTGGGGTCATATGAGATATGACCGGATTGATAAATCAAGTGTTGATTTATCATTTAACCATTAGTTTTTCTCACTTAAAACCTTTCTAGGGTTTGATGGATGTATGCATGCATGCATGTGTTTCTTTCTTTTTTTCTAGTTTCATGCACATGTAGATGTGCATACATGTACACATACATACATCAAACCATCACGGTTGATTATATATGGAAATGGTGGCAATATAAGCCTCACACCATAGATTAAACAATGGATAATTATTTCATTTTGGGTTTAAAAAGAAAATGAAAAAGAGAGGATAATCATTCATGCTTCCACATTCTTCCATTGACCTAACCTATCTCAACTACCACTAAACTATGGTTATCCTTCTCTTTATCATTCTAAACCCAAGTTAAACTAACTGTCCATCATTTAATCATGGTTGGAGTCAAGAAGAAAATAAATATATATAGTGATATATATTTCTTTTTCTTCTTAACTCAAGGGTTATCTTTTATCTCTTGTTAATATTAGCCACCATCTTCATCTTCCTTCATCTTTTCTTCTCTAGTCTTTTCTAGTGAGTGAAATACAATAAAAGAAAGGTTTTTGAAGTGAGAAACCCAACCACAACATCATTCTACACAAGCTTAGCCGCTTTGTTTAGAGTGTTCTTTTCGGTTTGTCGAAATTGTGAGCTTGGACGGAGTGCTCCGTGGTGGATCGTCGTGGATACAAGGGGACATCAAAAGGACCTTCGTTCAACACCTTAGAGACCAAGGAGTCCAGCGAAGGGGAGCTACAAAGGTTGTAGCCTTCAAACCCTTAACTTTACTAGCTTAATGTTTAATAACCCTAATTTTCTAGGATCGATCCATTTGCATGTTAGTTTAGCACCTTAAAAATTATAACTTTGGGTCATGTGATGCTTCAAAACACTTCATAGGGTGCTATACTAACCTTACATCATATATATAACCGACCGATACAAAAAGTCGCGAGAATAGAATACGATATCACATACACGCATCATTCTCATTCTCGCACATATCACATATGCGCTCCTATTTAGTTTTGTCTGAGCCAGTAAAACCTCTATGTAGGACTCTAAAGACTCGTCAATACGCCGGCAGTAGGTGATGATCACATCACGCACCCACAAGCCGTCAGCGGTACTAGCTAGATGTAACAGCTACCCGGGTATTGAACGATCAGAAGATCAGCAAGCAAGCCCGCTCCAACTCCTGTAAAAGCCTGCTGGTAACACTTCCCGTAAAGTCCGGTCTCCTCATCTGATATATCGCATATCAAGTCTAGGGGTGGTAAACGTCAGACCCTAATAACCGATAAGTCGTGCCGATGTGAGGCTCATAACGGGTCGAGAAACTACTGGTGACACTTACCAGTAAATCTCTAAATCAGCCCTGGCCAGGGACTTCCCTATCATGACCAATCGAGCACAGCGCAACATCAACCCCCAATACCGGAAGAGACGAAACCCCTCCTATCGCTCATTGCCTCCATGTGACTGGGGACTGTACCCAAAAACCACCGTTTGCATGCCCTCATGGACGTGGTAAGGTGGAAATCAAAACACAGTGGGAATCACACAAGACTCTATGACGATCTCGGGTCTACAGACTAACCTGCATAAGTGTCACCAGAGAACTGCCATCTGACGTAAGGTATAATACCATCTGGGAGTTCTCGGCGAGTCCGTCCAGTGTACCCAGTCTCCACTGAGCACCCGTATACCATCTCTGATGTCAAACACCAATGGATATGGGATCATCCATCGCCCATCTCATGGGTCGAGAAGCGTATACGCTAGTCTACACTGGTATATCGATGCCCCGTCTCGATACACCCACGACTAGGGACCTTGAAGGATGTACTTATGGACTACCCGTCTCCACTAGTATGATCCGCATCATAGTCCAGGTAGTCAAGTACACATCCTAATGGCTTTACCAACATGTAACTATAAGACAATACAAAGAGACAAGTATACATGTTAAGATAAAGAGCAACCAGATAGCATACTATCATGTCGAGCAGGAAAGTCCTCTCTATATATGTCCAAGCATCCAATATAATATACATCATCTGTACAATACTGGCCTCTAGGGCATACATACAACTAACAATCTCCCTCTTGCACTAGGGCCAGCTGCTGTAGTATCGCATACCTAGCATCCTGAAGAGTCTCTCAAACTGTATCTGGAGAATGGCCTTCGTGAGTGGATCCACAGTGTTGTTCTTCGTGTCAACCCTCCTGACCTCGATCTCCCGGCGATCAACTATCTCCCGGATCAGGTGATACCGCCTCAGAATATGCCTGGATCGCTGATGGGACCTGGGTTCCTTGGCCAAAGCCACCGCTCCATTGTTATCACAATACAAAGGTATTGGATGCTCAATGGATGGAACCACTCCAAGTTCAGTAATGAACTTCTTGATCCAGACAGCCTTTTTGGCAGCATCGTTGGCAGCGATGTATTCAACCTCCATCGTCGAGTCTGCCACGGTTTCCCGCTTGGAACTCTTCCAGCTAACCGCCCCTCTGTAAAGGGTAAAGACAAATCCCGAGTGCGACTTAGAGTCGTCCTTATCACTCTGGAAGCTCGAATCGGTAAAGGACTCCACTTGGAGTTCTCCATTACCATACACCAAGAGCATCTCTTTAGTCCTTCGCAAGTACTTGAGAATGCTCTTCACAGCTGTCCAGTGACTCTCTCCAGGATCAGCTTGATACCTACTCACTACACTTAGTGAGCATGCTATATCGGGTCTGGTACATAGCATCGCGTACATGATAGAGCCTACAGCCAAATCATAGGGTATCCCTTGCATGCGAGCTCTCTCCAAATCAGTCTTGGGAGACATCTTTTTGGAGAGAGTGAGCCCTGAGATCGTGGGTAAAAACCCACGTTTGGACTCTTCCATACTAAACCTCTTTAGTATGGTGTCAATGCACCTGGATTGGGACAATCCCAATATCCTTTTAGATCTATCTCTATAGATCATAATTCCCAATATGCAGGAGGCATCACCTAGATCTTTCATTGAGAATCTTTGTGATAAGAAGAGCTTGAACGATTGCAGCATAGGAATGTCATTTCCTATCAAGAGTATGTCGTCCACGTACAATACGAGGAAGACAACCTTACTCTTTTCCACCTTCTTGTAGATACAAGGTTCATCTACGTTTTTGACGAAATCAAACTCTTTGATAACGACGTCAAAGCAGATGTTCCAACTCCGCGATGCTTGGTTTAATCCATAAATGGATTTAAGCAGCTTGCACACCTTCCCGCTGCTCCCACTATCTACGAAGCCCTCTGGCTGAGTCATGTACACGCACTCTTCTAAATCATCGTTTAGAAAGGCGGTCTTAACATCCATTGGCCAGATTTCGTAGTCATGATATGCAGCGATGGCAAGCATGATCCGGATGGATTTAAGCATAGCCACTGGAGAAAAGGTTTCGTCATAGTCCACACCTGGTCTTTGACGAAAACCCTTTGCAACAAGTCTAGCTTTGAAAGTCTCCACTTTCCCATCTACACCAAGTTTTTTCTTGAAGATCCACTTGCTCCCAATGGGTTTTACCCCTTAAGGAGCATCTTCCAAAGTCCACACTTTGTTGGTGTACATGGATTCCATCTCGGACCGCATTGCATCCAGCCATTTCACTGAGTCTCCACTCGTGATGGCCTGCTCGAAGCCAGTTGGATCATCATTAACCATGATGCAATCCTCGCTTCCACCATCCATGAGAAAACCGTAGTATCTCTCAGGTGGGTGAGGAACCCTACTAGATCGACGGAGAGGCTGAGGTTCGTTGGGAATCACCGAATCCTCCGGTTCCTCTAAATCTTCAGTTTGAGTTTGTGTAGCCGGAATTTCTTCCAGTTCTACCTTGTCGCCACTAATTTCTTTTGTAAGAAATTCCTTTTCTAAAAAGGTGGCATGTCGAGAAACAAATACTTTTTGTTCCTCAGTATGGTAGAAAAGATATCCATGTGAATGTTTGGGATATCCCATAAACTTGCATAGAACTGACCGTGCCTCGAGTTTGTCCGGATTTTGCATTTTGACATAGGCCGGACAACCCCATATCTTAACTCATTTAAGACATGGTCTCTTCCCACTCCATATCTCATATGGTGTGGTAGGTACAGATTTAGATGGAACTTGATTCAATAGGTATGCTGCTGTCTCCAGCGCATACCCCCAGAAGGAAATAGGTAACTCAGCTGTGCTCATCATAGAGCGCTCCATATCTAATAGGGTGCGGTTCCTCCGTTCAGATACACCGTTGTGTTGTGGTGTATATGGAGGAGTCAGCTGAGAGAGAATCCCATTCTCTTTTAGGAAGTCCAGGAATTCATTGCTCAAGTATTCACCTCCTCGATCAGATTGAAGGATTTTAATACTTTTCCCGGTTTGGTTCTCGACTTCTTGTTTATATTCTCTAAATTTCTCAAAAGCTTCTGATTTGTGTTTCATCAGGAACACATATCCGAATCTAGAGAGATCGTCAGTGAATGTAATGAAGTACGCAGAACCATTCCTGGCATGTGTAGACATGGGGCCGCATACATCACTATGTACCAGTCCCAAGAGTTCCGTAACTCTCTCTCCGTGTCCCGTAAATGGAGTTTTGGTCATCTTGCCTTTGAGACATGACTGGCAAGTGTCATAAGATGAAAATTCAAACGGATTCAAATATCCATCCTTATGCAACTTAGCTAGTCGTGTCGTATTGATGTGACCCAGTCTACAATGCCACAAGAAGGATTCGTTCATTTCTGAACTCTTTCTCTTATGTGTGTTTGCTATGCTCAGAACTGTTGATTGATTTAGAACATAAATGCCATTGCACATCTTGCCTGATCCAACCAACTTTTGGTTTAGAAAAATGTTCATAACATTATCCTGTAATACAAAATTATATCCTTCTTTACTCAACAAAGAAACCGATATAATGTTGCATATCAGGTTCGGCATGTAATAGCATTCGTTCAGAATCAATGTATTACCAGTTGGCAATACAAGGTGATATTCCCCGACGGTTTTAGCTGCAACAATTGCACCATTTCCAACCCTTATGTCTTTATCACCTTCTCCAAGTTCTCTACCTTTCCTAAGCCCATGTAACTGATTACATATATGGGATCCTGACCCAGTATCTAATACACAGGACGTAGAAGAAATGGAGAAACAGTTCTCTGTAACGAACACACCCGAAGAAAATGCATCAACATGTACTTTCTCCATTCGGGTGGCATGGGAATCCTGGTATTCCCCTATATCCTGTTCAGTCTTATAACTTTTATACGAAAGAACGGAACCAACGTTCCCCAGCACAGTATAACATGCGGATTCGGTCAATACATCCATATTATTATCTTGATTAAGGCATGATATGGTCGCTACCTAGAAAGAGAGAGAAGAAAACACTTTAGCGTATGCTCTTGCAAGATCAGATTGGTTTATTATTTTATCTAATCAGGATGGCTCCCACTGTTTTTTATCAAATCTTCCTTCAAACCCTAAAAGGAAAGACTAGCCAGGATTAATTACACCCTACAACTTCGCCAATCTTTCAGCTAGGCCAGTGTCGGTACTTTGAGGGAGGTTCCCCGTGCTTTCGCACGGACCTAATTAAAGTAAACCTCGTTTTCCCAGAGGCGTAACCCCGTTGACACCTTTCTAGACACCTACTTGATCGGCTAATTGTCCTGTGTAAAACTCTCCTAGGAGTAACAATTACTCGCAGTGGGTATCGGGATCCAACTATCTCATAGAAGGTATGCAATCTCATTGCAAATTTCAACACTTGAAATTCCCGATAATATTTTGCCCCTAACCCCTATGACCTTGACAAAGGCCAACAAATCATAGGATGCTAGTCAAGTTCAACCCGTCATTTCTTGATTGAATCAAACCCACCCGCACGACCTTTGGCAAAGGCCAACAAGGTTGTACGACTACCCCAAAACAATCTGCATCATATGCATAAGCAGATAAGCACCATTCAGCTACCGCATACTACGCCTTGACAAAGGCTAACAAACGCAGCACGAATACTAAATAGTTCTTATCTGAAATGACGGAGGGCTACGACAGGTTTTTCTGAAAACCTATTGCGTAATGAACTTGATATCGTCGTAGAATCAAGTGAATTTTGAAATGGAATGATTTTGAGGATTTCATTAGTTTTGCTAAAGAGGTCACTCCCGGTGAAGGGATCTCGGCTCTTTCCTCATCGAATAAGGTGCAGGACATATCATATATATCACTATGCAAAGCAAAACTCCAAAAGCAATCAAAAACAAACCGAGTGTTGTAGCATCTGGCAGTTTTGCTAAAGAGGTCACTCCCGGTGAAGGGATCTCGGCTCTTTCCTCATCGAATAAGGTGCAGGATATATCATATATATCGCTTTGCAAAGCAAAAACTGTAGCTACCCTTTTTGAAAATTTGATTCTACAACATCTTTTAGGTTTTTTTTTCCTTTCATTAATCATATTAATGAAGTCCCATCATTTAAGTCGCCTAAACATCACAGATAAATACAACGTACACTTATGCCATCCGCATTCGCCTCGATGTCCCCTCGTGCACCATTAGGTTAGGTAACTAACGACAGAGCGGGGCAGGGCTAGCGCGGGTGTAAAACATAAGTAACGTCTACATAATATATCATATATACTATATACAGTATTTATCACATCACATGATCACATCACAGATATCGCAGCAGAAGAAACATATGAAACATTGGATATACTAGGACGTCCGTGTTTTATTTTGAGCCTCTATAAAACACGGATTCCACGGTCGCGATGAATAGCCAAACCCACACCCCTAGACCCCTACGAGAGCGGCAAGGAACCCTTCCAATTCTAGAGTTAGGATACCCGGACTCGACTCCTCGAGTTGGTCTCCCACTGGACTCCAGAACCCGGCTACTTGTGCTCTCCTCCTTGGGTCTATCCTAGTGCGGAAAAGTAAATAATATACAAATGGTGACATCGACCTCATCCCGGAAGTGCCCCAATAAAAGAATATTACATACATTTAATTTTACATGAATGAAAATAAAAAAACTCTCATCTCACATAAAACCCCCGGCTATTCAGAACGCGACGATCCAATATAACATATCCAGCAACACATAACATCACATGTCATCAACGTAAGTAAATATGTGCATCCCAATTGTCGTTGACATACATCAACGAAACCGGCGATATCACATATTACACTTACGGTCGCAGAAAAGAAAGTGTAAAACTACAACATTTGGAATCCACAATCTCTTTAGACATCGTAAATCCGAAATATCACATATTTCGCATTTCATGCCTAACTGTATGAATTCCACATATTGTATCACATTCCAGATAAATAGGCGGTATTAAACTTTCCGATCGAATAATCAAATACCTAAGATTTCCTTAATAGCTCAACACTTGAGCGGAGTTTAAAAATTCCAGAATACGTCACAATAGCAACGGTCCAGCCGTAGAAGGGTCAAGCCAACGCCTCACATGTGACACGCCATACTGCCCCAAACCCTAAGGTTCAAAAGGCAGTTCAAGACGGTCACATAATCGAGTTAAGGTTTGTTGTCTTCTAGAGGGTCCATCGCATTACTTGCACGTTTTTCCGAAAGATTTAAACCCGAGAAAAATTCAACACTTGAATGTTTTTTATGCCGGAAAAAATTGAGTTAATGATATCCGTTCGAACATTTTAATACTTTCTAAATTTTCCGGAATGACAAAACAAAATTAAATTCTCCGATCGAATCGACGATTACAAAATAAACCCCAGAATTCTCAACACTTGAGTCAGTTTAAAAATACCCAAAAATATATAGGAATAGCTACGGAGGTTACTGCATAAAACATTGTTCACAATTCACTTTAACCGCCGCGGAACCGCCGCTAAAATTGGGTTGGGGCCGCGGTTCCGCGGTGCCTGTACGGAATTATGAGCTCGAATTTTATGGTAACCCTTAGAATTCCCTGCTGATTTTTTGAGGTATTTTTAATTCAGAAAAATCCCAGTTTTGAAAAAATTTCCAGAGAGGGGTTTACTTTGTCGTTTCCGGGTTCGATCGGGGTTTTAACTTCGTTAACACATCGCCTAATGCTCTAGCTAGGCTCTGATACCACTGTAGGATTACTAGACACTCTAATAAGGTTTTACAATGCATCAACCATGCCCGTTTAAAATTTTAGCCGTGCCGAATAACCCTAAACAAGATCGTTGCTAGAAAATTAGGGTTTCATATTCTAGTAAACTACGTTTACGACTAAGTGAATACGAAATACAACCTTTGTAGATCGGTCCTTCACTTCTATAGCTCCTTGTTGAAGTCCCTTCGCTGCGATCGTGGTTCTCCCGGACTCTTGCATGGCTTCACGAGGCGAAAGACGCGTCCTTGCTTGAAGTCTTCGAGGCCGAAGATGATCTACGTCGAGGGGATGCCAACTCAAGCTTCTACTTCACTAACTTGAGAATTAGTGAAGCAAACACCCTAAACTAAAGTGCTAGTCTAGTAGAGGATGGAGAAATAGAAAGTGGGTTCTCTTTAGAATTTTATTTCTCACAATCTTTCTCACTTTGGATCAAACCCTAGCAAGCTTTTTCTTTTTAACAAAATGAAGAAGAAGATGAACAAAAGAAAGAGATGAGGATAATGATCAAGTGAGTGAGCTAACCATGGTGAGTGAGTATCATATACTAACTCATGTAGAGACATTACCATAGCTAAGTGTGATGGTTAGGTTAAAAATCCAAAGTAAAAACAAATTTAGTGGACTTTAGTCAATGCATCCACAAGCTTCATGCATTTTCTAATTTTCCACTAATTTTGTAATTACTTTAAATATATTAATCCTAACATAACAAATAGCATGGTGTAAGTCTCATACACCCATGAATGTTGTATCATCAACCATGATACAAAAAGAAAACACATTTTAATATATATCACATATATATTAAAGTTGTGTATATGTGAGAAAAAACCTAAAGTGAACAAGTGTTAGTTAATGTAAACTAGTATATCAAATATATAATTATACAATAAATTATTAAATCAACACTTGACTTAATAATCCGGTCATATCACATATAACCGACTAACATCCAATGTATCGACTTATCGAATCAACACTCGATTCGATAACCAGGCTATATCATATATATAACCGACCGATACAAAAAGTCGCGAGAATAGAATACGGTATCACATACACGCATCATTCTAGGTCTCGCACATATCACATATGCGCTCCTATTTCGTTTTGCCTGAGCCAGTAAAACCTCTATGTTGGACTCTAAAGACTCGTCAATACGCCGGCAGTAGGTGATGATCACATCACGCACCCACAAGCCGTTAGCGGTACTAGCTAGACGTAACGGCTACCCGGGTATTGAGCGATCAGAAGATCATCAAGCAAGCCCGCTCCAACTCCTGTAAAAGCCTGCCGGTAACACTTCCCGTACAGTCCGGTCTCCTCGTCTGATATGTCGCATATCAAGTCTAGGGGTGGTAAACGTCAAACCCCAATAACCGATAAGTCGTGCCGATGTGAGGCTCATAACGAGTTGAGAAACTACTGGTAACACTTACCAGTAAATCTCTAAATCAGCCTTGGCCAGGGACTTCCCTGTCACGGCCAATCGAGCACAGCGCAACATCAACCCCCAATACCGGGAGAGACGAAACCCCTCCTATCGCTCATTGCCTTCATGTGACTCGGGACTGTACCCAAAAACCACCGTTTTGTACGCCCTCATGGACGTGGTAAGGTGGAAATCAAAACACGGTGGGAATCACACAAGACTCTATGACGATCTCGGGTCTACAGACTAACCTGCACAAGTGTCACCAGAGAACTGCCATCTGACGTAAGGTATAATACCATCTGGGAGTTCTCGGCGAGTCCGTCCAGTGTACCCAATCTCTACTGAGCACCCGTATACCATCTCTGATGTCAAACACCAATGGATATGGGATCATCCATCGCCCATCTCATAGGTCGAGAAGCGTATACGCTAGTCTACACTGGTATATCGATGCCCCATCTAGATACACCCACGACTAGGGACCTTGAAGGATGTACTTATGGACTACCTGTTCCCACTAGTATGATCCACATCATAGTCCAGGTAGTCAAGTACACATCTTAAGGGCTTTACCAACATGTAACTATAAGACAATATAAAGAGACAAGTATACATGTTAAGATAAAGAGCAACCAGATAGCATACTATCATGTCGAGCAAGAAAGTCCTCTCTATATATGTCCAAGCATCCAATATAATATACATCATCTGTACAATACTGGCCTCTAGGGCATACATACAACTAACACCTGCAGCTACAGAGGTGATCACTGTATCGTTATCTGAGTTCATGAGGCTGAAGCCTCCGATTTTCATAGGCACTGATGCAGCTGAGGATCCGCTGTCGTTTATCGACCGGATGGCCAGGATATGTCGTTCGCTGAGATGCTCCGACGCGAGATGGGTAGAGTTCGCGAGTTTTCTTCTGGAAGGTCTGGCCCAGAAGTGGTGCAAGTTGTTAGAGAAGGGAAGAGCCGCAGGTCTTTCTCCTATGACCTGGGCAGAGTTTGTGACGGTGTTTCTTGCCCGTTTTCTTCTGCAGAGCATCAGGGATGCTCGAGCGTGCAGTTTCGATTCGTTACGCCAGACTCCGGGTATGACGGTGGCTGAGTACGATGTACAGTTTACCAAGCTGTCTGTATATGCTCCGTATTTGGTAGCTACTGAGGAAATGCGGGTAAAGAGGTTCGTTTGAGGCCTGCTTACCCTGTTGTTCCTCGCTATCAGCATTCAGCATTGTGACACGTATGCAGCAGCGGTGGATGCAGCCCTATTGGTTGAGGAGCGTCTTTCTGAGTCGTCGATTGTTTCGGAACCGAAGAGGGTTTATACTGGTGTGCCAGCACAGAGACAGATGTTTAGACGCCGCGACAGCGTTCGTTCAGACACGGGGAGTAGCAGAGACGTGGGAAGAAGCCGGTTATTCAGCACTTATCCCCAGGAGGGTCGGCAGTCGACGCGTGGGTTCTTTGGGTGTGGCGGTCTACATCACCTCGTTAAGGATTGTACCGTGATACGCCAGAGAGAGGCAGCCGTACCACATGTTACCTTATGGCCTTCTACACCTCAGAGAGCGTTGCCTCTTGCGCCTGTTGTTGCTCCACATCAGACTTATGCATAGAGAGGTCGTGGTCGTAGAGGGTTTGTTCAGAGAGGACGGGGTGGAAGAGGCAGAAGACAACCAGTTGCCGGTAGAAGGCAGGCTCGAGTGTTTGCCTTGACTCATCAGGACGCGCAGGCGTCTAATGCAGTGGTTTCAGGTACACTTTCTGTATGTTCTTTTGATGCACACGTTTTATTTGATCCGGGATCTACGCATTCGTATGTTTCTACGCACTTCATGCCGAGGTTAGGCTGAGAGTCGTGTTTGCTAGATCGGTCGCTTGTCGTGACTACTCCTGTTGGTGAGTCGTTTGTTGCGCGACACGTGTTTCGGTCGTGTGCTGTTCGGATAGGAAATAAAGATTTGTCCGTCGACTTGATCTTTCTTGAGATGTTGGACTTCGACGTTCTCCTGGGCATGGACTGGTTATCTACTTGCTATGCGTCCGTGGACTTCCGCGAGAAGACGGTTAGGCTTTGTTTTCTCGGAGAGTCAGTTCTTGTTGTGCAGGGGGACCGTGGTGCCGCCCCTCACAGTTTGATTTCTGCCCTTTGCGCTAGTCGGCTTTTGAGGAGGGGATGTCGGGGATTCTTGGCTTTCATTCATGATACTGGAGCCACAGTAGAGTCGTTAGACCGGGTTCCTATCGTGCGAGAGTTTCCCTATGTTTTTCCCGATGAGCTACCTGGTTTTCCGCCAGAGCACGACATTGAGTTTTGCATTGATCTGATTCCCGACACGGGACCTATTTCTATACCGCCTTACCGGATGGCCCCGGCGGAGCTTAAAGAGCTTAAAGATCAATTGCAAGAGTTGCTTGATAGGGTACTTGTGCGTCCGAGTGTTTCACCTTAGGGAGCTCCTGTTCTGTTCGTCTAGAAGAAGGACGGAAGTTTGAGGTTGTGTATGGATTATCGTCAATTGAACCGGGTTACGGTGCGGAATAGGTATCCTTTACCTTGTATTGACGATTTGTTTGATCAGCTCCAGTGTGCGAAACATTTTTCTAAGATTGATTTACGTTCGGATTATCATCAGTTGCGGGGTTCGGAATGATGACATTCCGAAGACTGCTTTTTGTACATGCTACGGGCATTATGAGTTTTTGGTGATGTCGTTCGGACTCACCAATGACCCAGAAGCATTCATGGATCTGATAAACCGGATTTTTAGGTCGTTCCTCGACCAGTTTATTATTGTGTTTATTGATGACATTCTGGTCTACTCTAGGAGTCGAGAGGAGCATGAGCAGCACTTGAGGATTGCTTTACAGACATTGAGAAAACACCAGCTGTATGCTAAATTCTCAAAGCGTACATTTTGGCTTGATAGTGTTGACTTCCTGGGTCATGTGGTGACGTGAGACGGTATTCATGACAGAGGTCGAGGCTGTACAGCTTTGGCCCAGACCTGTATCCATGACAGAGGTCCGCAGCTTTTTGGGATTAACTGGTTATTACCGACGTTTCGTGCAAGATTTCTCGAGTATCGCTGCATCGCTGACTGGACTGACCAGGAAGGGAGTTCCTTTTCTTTGGACTGAGACATGCGAGCAGAGTTTTCAGCAGTTGAAGACTCGGTTGACGACCTTCTGGATCGGGCGGCTATGTTGTTTACTGTGATACTTCTCGAGTGGGGCTCGGTTGTGTATTGATGCAGCATGATAGAGTTATCTCTTACGCTTCTCGGCAGCTAAAGAAGCACGAGCAGGATTACCCCACTCACGATCTTGAGATGGCCGCGGTGGTCTTTGCGTTGAAGATTTGGAGACACTAATTGTACGGGGAGTCGTGTCAGATTTTCACGAACCATAAGAGCTTGAAGTACATCTTCCAGCAGCGGGATCTGAATCTGAGACAACGCCGTTGGATGGAGCTTGTAAAGGATTATGATTGTGAGATCCTTTATCACCCGGGCAAGGTGAATGTGGTAGCTGATGCCTTGAGTCGTAGACCCGGGGGTAGCTTGTCCCAGTTGAGAGCAGTTCAGCGACAGTCTTCTGCAGATTAGAAGATCTTGTGCGACGGTAGAGTACAGTTTGAGTTCACTTCCACTGGGGGACAGCTTGCTCACATCCGCGCCCGTCCACTTCTACTTGATCGTATCCGTGAGGCACGGCCCAGAGATGCCCGTTTGTTTGAGATTCTTGAGCTTGTTTGGTAGGATACGGATTCGGGGTTCATGATTGATGACCAGGGTGTGATGCGTTACGGGACTCGCTTGTGTGTACCAGATACCGATGGGTTGAGATGCGAGATCTTAGAGCAGGCACATCAGTCAGCCTTTAGCGTTCATTCAGGTTCCACCAAGATGTACTGTGATGTGAGAGACATTTTCCGGTGGGCAGGGATGAAGAGTGATGTTTCAGACTTTGTTTCAAGGTACCTGACTTGTCAGCAAGTCAAGGCTGAGCATCAGAGGCCGGCAGGAGAGTTGCAGCCTTTACCCGTTCCGTAGTGGAAATGAGAGAAGATTTCCATGGGCTTCGTTGTGGGTCTTCCCAGGGCCATTCGTGGGTATGACTCCATTTGGGTGATTGTTGACCGGTTGACGAAAGCGGCTTACTTCCTTCCAGTAAATACCACTTTTGGTTATGCTCAGTATGCTCAGTTGTACATAGATGTAATTGTGCGTTTGCACGGCGTTCCCACATGCATCGTATCCGACAGGGGCACCCAGTTTACTAGCTATCTTTGGCAGAAGCTTCAGGAAGCTTTGGGTACCCGGTTGAATTTTAGAACGCTTTCCATCCGCGGACCGATGGTCAGTTAGAGCGGACTATACAGACTCTATAGGATATGCTTCGAGCGTGTGTGCTTGATTTTGGTGGCAGTTGGGATCGTCACTTGCCGTTGATTTAGTTCTCCTACAATAATAGCTTTCGGGAGACTATTCAGATGGCACCTTTTGAGGCTTTGTATGGCAGGAAGTGTTGATTGCTAGTCTGTTAGACTGAATTCAGCGAGAGTCGCCCCAGCTAGTTCTGGAGACTACGGAGAAGATCCAGCTGATTCAGGACAGGATGAGAGCAGCCCAGTGCAGGCAAAAGTCTTATGCCGACCGTCGTCATCGCAGACTTGAGTTCGCAGTGAGGGATCATGTATTCCTGCGGATTTCTCCGATGAAGGGCGTTATGAGATTTGGGAAAAAAGGGAAGCTTAGTCCCAGATTTGTAGGTCCTTTCGAGATCCTTGAGCGAGTTGGTGCTGTTGCCTATCGTTTGGTACATCCGCCCAGTTTTCCGGATGATCACCTCATTTTCCATGTGTCGATGATTCGTAGATACCTTCATGATCCTTCTCACATGATTCAGCACCAGACCGTTCAGCTAGAGCGCGATCTTTCGTTCACCGAGCAGCCGGTAGTTATATTGGATCGGCAGGTGAAGAAACTTCGGTCAAAGGTCTTGCCATCGGTCAAGAGAAGCCTTTCAGTAATTGAAAGAAGGCCTTGAAGTACTTCCTGACCAATCTTAAACTAAGGCGCTTGGTTCTTTGGCGTGGCCTTACTAGTGAAGAGATCACTTGGGAGGCCGAGAGTGAGATGCGGAAGAAATTCCTTTATCTCTTCGAAGGTACGCGTAGTGAAAATTTTAATTCGGGGACCGAATTTCTTTAAGGGAAAAAATTGTAACGCTTTAGAAATCATTATGAAAATTTTCCGTTAATAATTAAAATAAACTGTGTTTTCCGTAGAAACTCAGAAGTGATCATTTTTCAGTATAGACGTAACTGCACCTAGTTTAACTAGGAAATTGCTAGTTTGCGGTTTTTAGTTGTCACTTGAAAATTTTAGTTCACTTTAATATTTTTTCTTAATTAAAATATTATTATAAGCTTTTAATTATGCACTTAATTAGTGGTAATTACAATTTTGATTGGGTTAATTATGCTAAAGTGAATCTATACTAACTTAATCACAAGATTAAGCATTAAACCATCCTTGCAAAATATCCTTAAAAATATCTAGATATTTGTTGGAATTAAAGAAAAATTTTAAATAAAGATTACAAGGTGGAATGGATGGGTGGTGCTTTAATGAGCTTTAATGATGTTTTTAGACTAGAAATTTCCACACTTTTCCAAAACCTTCCCATTTTCCTCTCTTTGGCCGAACTCCTCCCCCCTTGCTGCCCTCTCTTTTCTTTCACCCCATTTCCACTTCTTCAAGCTCAAATAAATCATCAAATAATCCCACAAACTCAAATACAAATCCATACCCATTATTCCTTAAGCTTAACCAAGCGTGGATCTTCATGAAAGATAGCATTTTGGAGGTTATTTTGTTGATCTAGTTGCAAGTTTTTGGATCAAGTTTGAGATATAAATCCTAACCCTAAGCTCAAGTTCTTGTTTTAATACCTTAATCTAGTTATTAGATGTTTAATTAAAGCTTGTATTAGCATGTTTTGGGAATTCTATAAAGAGTTATGAAGATCAAGTTAGGATTTTGATTGGTTGAAATGGTTAATGGAGAAGTGTAGACTTGAAAAACTTTACCTAGTTGTGAGAATGTTATTTGTTATTTTCCTAATTGTCTAATTAAGCTAAATAGCAAACTAACTTTTACTAAATCTTATATGGGTGAGATTAAATTGTAGTAAAGGTTTGTGTGACTTAGTTAAGCTACTTTGTGATAATTGTGATCGCTAGAATTGTTTAAACTTCTAGACTTGAGCTAAAATGATTAAAAGTGGTTACTAGGTTTTCGGTAAAATTAGGCGTGAGTTTTAATTGACGTTGCGATAATATATATAGTATCTTCCACGATATATATTGTGTTGTGATGCGTGATCGGTACGATCGGGATCGAGGCTTGATGGTTGTGTAGTTTAGCGATCCTAGCTAGGGTTGTGCCGATATCGTACGTGTTCTGTGCGCTAGGTGCATGTTCATAACATAATATTGCATTTTGTATTCCCCATTCTTATGCATTTAAGAATAAAAACAGGTGCTTTTGACCCATGTCTACTACATGTTACAGGTTACAGGTTCTTGGAACGAAAACAGTGAAAAAGACAAAAGACGACACAAAAAGAGACTTTTGACCAACAAATAGGAGGATCTTAGTCAAGCCTAAAAACGAAGAATAGTTCTCAATCAATAAGGCAACTCAAGGTCCAAATTGTCATGGCAAATGGTTAAAGGATCGGTACAAGTGTTCAATGAAGTTCTGGAATCACTGCAGAAGCCCAAATGGAAAAATAAATGAATAAATGAAAATCCCAATGAAACCTGAAGCAGCACAGAAAAGCCCATCAGATGACCTCACTAAAGGGCCGCGGAACCGCCGCCCAAGCCAACCCATGCCGCGGTTCCGCGGCCGTTTGAAGCCCTAGTGCGCAGGACATTTTACCATAATTTTTGGCGGCTTTGGAAAGATTTTTCTAGGGGTATATTTGTAATTGTAGACATGCGGAGCAATTGTAAACCTAGGGTTTCTATGTCCTATAAATAGAACCCAAAGCCTTATATTTTCTTATGCCTCTACTCATGAATAAAATTCTGTTTTCTTGAAGTTAGAGCGCATCAAAAGTAAGTAGGTTATTTTCCTTGCAGTAGTTGTAGTTTTTCATATCTGCTCTTATTTTCTCGTTTTAGTTTAAGTTAGTTAGTTTTTATTAACTTGCAGTAAATGTTTTCTCTCTTTAATAAAATCATGTCTTTCTTCATCCCCTCAATGAGCGAGTAGTTTCCTCGCTTGTTAGGGTTAGGAATAGGGAAGGATTTGAGAGATGAAGATCTCTCATCTCTTTTCGTTGCCAATCTTTTATGAATATTAGAACTCCATGCATACCTTCTTATTCCGCTCCCTACGGCACTCTACCCTCGAGGTAGCGGTGATTTCGTAGTCTAAAGGCCCGGATTTTAAGGTTTTCCATGGAGGTTAGGGTAAAAATTAAGAAAGGAAGGACAAGGATCTAGAGGAAGAATCAATCTTCCCAATCATCCTAATCCCCTTTATTAAGATTTACCATAACACTAATATGACATCTTTAATAAAAAGGTAATGGAAAGAAATGTAAATCTTTGTTTACCAAATTTTCCCTAGACCTAATCCTAGCAAGTTTCTAATCCTAGTCTTATACAACTTCAATTTTTAGGTTTAATTATAAATCCAAACACCATTTGGAATTAACTCGTAAGAACTTAAAGGAGATTTACACATCCCTGTGGACCGACCCGTATTCACCGGCTAGCTTCATGCGACGCCGTTCTTGATTGCGGTAAATATTTTTGATCGACAATGTTAGTTATATGTATGCCCTAGAGGCCATTACTGTACATACGATGTATATTGTAGTGGATGCTGGGACATATATAGGGAGGACTTTCTTGCTCGACATGATAGTATGCTATCTGGTTGTACTTTATCTTAACATGTACTCTGATTGTCTCTATATTACATGTTGATAAAGCCCTTAGGATATGTACTCGACTACTGGGACTATGATGAGATCATACTAGTGGGGCCACGGTAGTCGACGAGTACATCCTATAACTGTTCCTAGTCGAGGGTGTATCGAGACAAGGCATCGATGCACCAGAGTAAACTAGCGTATACGCATCTTGACCCATATGATGGGCGATGGATGATCCCATATCCATCGGTGTTTGACATCAAGGATGGTGTACGGGTGCTCAGTGGAGACTGGGTACACTGGACGGACTCGCCGAGAACTCCCAGATGGTATTATACCATACGTCAGATGGCAGTTCTCCGGTGACACTGGTACAGAGTAGTCTGTCGACCCGAGATCGTCATAGAGTCTTGTATGATTCCCACTGTGCTTTGATTTCCATCATACCACGTCCAAGAGGGCGTGAAAAAAGGTGGCTTTTGGGTACAGTCCCGAATCACATGGAGGCAATGAGCGATAGGAGGGGATTCGTCTCTCCCGGTATAGGGAGTTGATGTTGTGCTGTGTTCGATTGGCTATAACCGGAAATCCCTGGCCAGAGTTGCTGAGATTTACTGGTAAGTGTTATCAGTAGTTTCTCGAACTGTTATAGACCTCATATCGACACGACTTATCAAGCTACTGGGGTCTGACGTTTACCACCCCTAGGCGAGATATGCAACATATCAGACGACGAGACCGGACTGTACGGGAGTGTTACTGTTTGGATTCACAGGAGAATGTACAGGCTTGCTTGTTGATCTTCTGAGTGCTCAATACCTGGATAGCTGTTACGTTTAGCTGACCGCTTGCAGCTTATGGGTGTTTGATATGATCATCACCTACTGCCGGCGTATTGACGATTCTTTAGAGTCCTATACAGAGGTTTCTTGACTCAGGCAAAACGGTGTAGGAGCACATATGTGATATGTGCGGGACCGAGGATAATGCGATATGTGATACCGTATTATATTCTCGCGATATTTGATATCAGCCGGATCATCGGATCAAGTGTTGATTCGATGAATCGGTACGGATAAATATTAGTCGGTTATATGCGATATAGCCGGATTGTCGGATCAAGTGTTGATTCGATAATTTAATGTATAATAATATATATGATATATTAAATTACATTAACTAATATTAGCTCACTAAAAGATTCTTTTTCTCACTCGGGTAATACATTGATATATATGCGATATATGTTAATTGTATTATTTTATTTGGTTACAATAAATATTATATATGTGATATATAATATTGTAACATGATATGATAAATAATGCAACATGTTTAGTAGGGATTAAACAAGATTAGGGTTTGATTTGGGTTAATGGTTTCTAGATGATTTTAGAAGGTTTTTGTTTTGTCATGGAAAAGATATTTACTTATGACTCATTCTTAACTCAACCCAAAACCCTAACCCTTGGTTAATTCTCTACAATGGTTAAGTGAACCATGGTTGCATAATTGATCATTATCTCCTTTTCCTATTCATCACAAAAAAGGATTATTATTATATTCATCTTCTTCCTCTTTCATTCTTTCATGAAAAGCTTACTAGTTTTTCAAAAGGTGATGAATAAATATGAGAAAAAGATAAATAAAGAGAGCAAAAATCCTACTTCATCATTCTCATCTTCCCTTGCCATTTAGATGAGGGTGTTCACATCATTTCATGAGTGTTAGCTTGTGTTAAAGAAACTTCAAGGTAGATCATCTTAGTATCGAAGATCGGAAGCAAAGGTTGCGTCTTTCTCTTCGTGGAACCTCTCGAGAGTCCGGATCCCGATGATCACAGCGAAGGGACCACAACACGGAGCATTTGAAGTGAAGGACCGGATCTACAAAGGTTGTAATCCCTCTCACTTAGTGTTAAAATGTTTAGCATGTTAGTTTTCGCCTAATCTCTAGTTTAAAGTTCCGTATTCGGGTTGTTCGGCACGGCTAAATTTTTAAATCGGGCAAGGTTGATGCCTCGTAGACCCTTGTGCACGTGCCTAGCAACCCTACAGTGGTATCAGAGCCAAGCTAGAGCTTTAGGCGAAGTCTAGACGAAGTTTAAAGTCCGATCGAACCCGGAAAACCCGATATAACCTAGTTTCTGGAAATTTTTTAAAACTGTGATTTTTTCCAAATTAAAAATGCTCAAAAAAATCAGCAGGGAAATACAAGAGTTACTGTGAAGCACGTGCGCCTGATTCCACCAAAGAGCCGCGGAACCGCCGCACATGCCATGCATGTGCCGCGGTTCCGCCGCGCTTTTGTCACTGTACTGTTTGAAATTTGCACAGTAATTCTTGTCTTTTAGTGCTGTATTTTCTGGGAATTTTTAATATTTATTCAACTGTTGAACATTCTGGGTTGTATTGGGGATTCGATGATTCGATCGGGAACTTTAACTGCGTCTTTTGTGTTTTGTCCGGATAATTTTTAGAAACTGTTAAAAAGTTCGAACGGATATCAATAACTCACTTTTTCCCCTGTCGGAAATTTTTTCAAAAGTTGGATTTTTTCTCGTGTTTAAGAACGTTCTAAGTCGTGCAAGTAACGCGGTCGACCCTCTAGAAGACAACAAACCTTAACTCGATTATGTGACCGTCTTGAACTGCCTTTTGAACCTTAGGGTTTGGGGCAGTACGGCGTGCCACATGTGAGGCGTTGGCTTGACCCTTCTACGGCTGGACCATTGCTACTGTGGCATGTAATGGATGTTTTTAAACTGATTTCAAGTGTTGAGATACATTGGGGAAATCTTGGGTGTTTGATGATTCGATCGGAAAGTTTAACTTTTTCTATTTATCTGGAATGTGATACAATATTTGGAATCCACAGGTAGTTATGAGATAACTAATTTGAATATTATAAACATAGCAGTTTAGTCTCAGATGATCGGTTGCCACGGAATTTTGATGTGATCAAAAGTCCGTCGCAATCACGTAGCGTACGCGGATACTCGCCGGGAAAACTTAATAGACAGCTACACCTCTTAGCCCCGACCAAGTGACTGTAGGAGAACCCCGTCGCCGAAAGCATCCGTTAGGGTGCTCGCGGTAGCGGTGTTCCGCCTTAGTGCACTTCGTCGACGGCATCCAGGGGTGCAGCCGTCTACTAAAGTTTGCGATGAGCATTCGATCAGGACGTCGGGAATCTTGTTGAATTGCCCGACTTGATATTGAAAAGAGTTTTCGATAAATGAGACTAAAATGCGGGGTTTATAATTGTTAGGCATGTGATGTCTAAGGAATTCATTTGGTTAGGCATGCGATGTCTAAGTAGGTTGTGGATTCCAACTGTTGTAGTTTTACACTTTCTTTTCTGTGACCGTAAGCGTAGTATGTGGTGTATCGCCGGCTTCGTTGCTATACATCAACGACAATCGGGATACGCATACTTGCTTACGTTGATGATATGAGATATTATGTGTTGCTGTGATATGTTGTATTGGATCGTCGCTTTTGAATAGCCGGGGGTTTTATGTGAGATGAGAGTTTTTTCTTTTTCATTCATGTAAAATTCATTTGTATGTAATATTCTTTTATTGGGGCACTTCCAGGTAGTGGAAGATGTCACCGTTGTATATTATTTACTTTTCCGCATTAGGTAGACCCAAGACGGGGAGCACAAGTAACCGGGTTCTAGGGTCCAGTGGGAGACCATCTCGAGGAGTCGAGACCGGGTCTCCTAACCCTAGAATTGGCAGTGTTACTTGCCGCTCTCGTAGGGGTCTAGGGATGTGGGTTTGGCTATTCATCGCGACCGTGGAATACGTGTTTTATACAGGCTCGTATTGAAAACACGGACGTCCTAGTATATCCAATATTTCATATATGTTTCTTCTGCTGCAATGTTCTGTGATGAGATCATATTACTGCCTGAGACGAATGTTTATATTATATATATGAGATATATGTTATATTGCAGATTTCGTTTTCAAAAGAGATGCTTGTGAAGCATAATAAAATGGGACTTCATTAATGAGATTAATGAAACTAAAAGAAACCTAAGATGTTATAGAAACTTGTTTAAAAACTGGTAGCTCTAGTTCTTGCTTTGCATAGCGGTGTTCCTTGTAGAACATCCAGCACCTTATTCGATAAGGAAAGGACCGAGATCCCTTCACCGGGAGTGACTCCTTTAGCAATAACTGGCAAATGCTACAACCCTCGGTCTGTCTTTTGATTGCTTCTATAGTTCTTTCTTTGCATAGTGGTATATATGATATATCCTACACCTTATTCGATGAGGAAAGGGCCGACGATCCCTTCACCGGGAGTGACCCCTTTAGCAAAACTAGAAAAGCCTCAAAAACACTCCATTTAAAATCACTCGATTCTACGACGATATCAAGTTCATTACGCAATAGGTTTTCTTAAAAACCTGTCGTAACCCTCCGTCATTTTAGGAAGTAGAGTACTTAGTATTCGTGCTGTGTTTGTTGACCATAGTTAAGACACAGTGTACGGTAGCTAAGTGATGTCTTCCTATATAGCATATGATGTGATTAGTTAGGACAGTCATATGACTTTGTTGACCTTAGTTAAGGGTCATGTGGGTGGGTCTAATTAATCAAGAAATGACGGGTAGAACTTGACTAGTGCTTATGATTTGTTGACTATAGTTAAGGTCATAAGTCACTAGGGGAAAAATATTATTGGGAATTTCAAGTGTTGAAATTTGTAATGAGATTGCATACCTTCTATGAGATAGATGGATCCCGATACCCGCTGCGAGTAAGAGTTACTCCTGGGAGAGTTTTACACATTACAATTAGCCGATCAAGTAGGTGTCTAGAAAGGTGTTAACGGGGTTACGCCTCTGGGAAAACGAGGTTTACTTTAATTAGGTTCGTGCGAAAGCACGGGGGACCTCCCTCAAAGTACCGACACTGGCCTGGCTGAAAGATTGGCGAACTTGTAGCGCGTAATTAATCCCGGCTAGTCTTTCCTTTTAGGGTTTGAAGGAAGATTTGATTAAAACAGTGGGAGACATCCTGATTAGATATATTAGATAACCAATCTAATCTTGCAAGAGTATACGCTGAGTGTTTTCTTCTCTCTCTCTCCAGGTAGCGACTATATCACGCCTTAATCAAGATAATAATACGGATATATTTGACCGAACCCGCTTGTTATACTGAGCTGGGGAACGTTGGTCCCTCTCCAACTTATAATTGTTATAAGACAGAGCAAGAAATTGGGGAATACCAGATTTCCCGTGCCGCCCAAACGAAGAAAGTGCATATTGATGCATCATCTTCGGGTGTGTTCATTACACAGAACCGTTTCTCAGTATCCTTTACATCCTGGGTATGTGATACCGGATTAGGATCCCGCATATGTAATCTGTTACATGGGCTACAGATAGGTAGAGAACTGAGAACGGGTGATAAGTTTCATGAGATAGAAAACGGTGCAAGTGTTGCAGCCAAGTCTGTTGGTCACTGTCACCCTGTATTACCAGAATACATTGATTCTGAACAAATGTTATTAGATACCGAACCTGATATACAAAATCATATCAGTCTCTTTATTAGTAAAGAAGGATATAATTTTGTATTGTTGGATAATGTTTTGAACATTTCCTATATTAAGAGTTGATCAGTTCAGGCACGTTATCTAAAAGCATTGACGTTCTAAATCAAACTACAGATCTTAGTATACAGAACACACACAAGAGGAAGAGTTCAGAAATGAACGGATCCTTCTTGAGGCATTGTAGACTAGGTCATATCAATGCGACCCGACTGGCTGAAGTTACATATAGATGCATATTTAAATTAGTTTGAATTTACATCTTATGAAACTTGCCGGTCATGTCACAAAGATAAGATGACCACAGCTCTGTTTATTAGAAACAGAGAAAGAGTTAGTGAACTCTTGGGATTGATACATGCTGATGTATGAAAGTCTCCTGTCTACACATGCCAAGACTGGTTCTTTGTACTTCATTACATTCTCTGATGATCTCTCAAGATTCAGACATATGTTCCTGTTGAAACACAAGTCCGAACCTTTTGAGATATTCACAGAATATAAGTTAGAAGTAGAGAACCAAAATACGGGTATAAGTATTATGTCCTTTGATGAGATCAAGGAGGAGAATACTTAAGCACGGAATTCCTGGACTATTCTAAAGGAGAATGAGATTCTCTCTCAGCCTTACTCCTTCGTATACACCACAGCACGTCGGTGTATCGGGGTAGAGCATTAGCACCCTATTTGATATGGTGTGCTCTATGATGAGTACTACTGAGTTTCCTATTTCCTTTAGGGAGTTATGCACTTGAGAAGTTGCATACCTATTGAATAGGGTTCGAATCAAATCAGTTGCCTACCACTTCATATGTGATATGGAAAGGGAAGAGCCTGTATCTTAAGCTTGTTAAGATTTGGGGTTGTCCGGCCTATGTCTGAAAGCAAAATCCGGACAAGCTCAAGGCAAGATCTGTTATGTAGAACTGGAAAGGTTCCAGCTATACAAACTGCAGCTGATAATTTGGTAGAACCAAAGGATTCAATAGTTTCCAACGAACCTCAGCCTCTCCGACGATCTAGTAGGGTTCCTCACCCACCTGAGAGATACTTCGGTTTCTCTATGACAGTGGGAGCGAGGATTGCATCATGAGATGATGACCCAACTAGTTTCGAGCTGGCCATCAGGAGTGGGACTCTGTAAGAATGGCTGGGTGCTTATCGATCTGAGATGGAATCCTTATACACCAACAAAGTATGGACTTTGGTTGCTTTATCTGAAGGGTTAAATCCCCATCAGGAGCGAGTATATCTTGAGAAGATTACTTGGTGTACATGGAAAAGTTGAGACTTTCAAAGCTATACTTAAGTCCATCCAGATCCTACTTGCCACAGCTACATACCATGACTACGATATCTGGTGGTTGGGTGTCATGACAGCTTTTCTAAATGATGTTTTAGAAAATAGCGTCTATAAGTACACAGCCAGAGGGCTTCGTAGACAGTGGGAGCAGCGGAAACGTGTGCAAGATGTTTTATATGATAAAACAGGCATCGCGGAGTTGGAACATCTATTTTGATGTGGTAGTCAAAGAGTTTGACTTCATCAAAATGGTAGATGAACCTTGTATATACGAAAAGGTAGTAGAGAGTATGGTGGAGATCCTCGTAGAGTACGTGGATGACATACTCTTGATAGGGAAGGAGTTTCCTATGCTACGCTCGGTCAATCTCCGCTTATCACAAGGATTCTCCATATAAGATCAAAGTGATACCTCCTAAATCCTGGGTTTTTGGATCTATGAGATAAATCTAATTGGATGTTAGGATTCTCACTAGTTGTAGTGAGATGGTATCAATCGATCCTGGGGAGAATCACTGGAAATGTTCCAGGGTGATAAGGATGACTGAATGTCAGTCGCAGGCATTGTTTATACCCTCAGTGGAGGGACGGTATGTTGGAAGAGTTCCAAGCTAGATACCGTGACATACTAGACGATTAGAGGCAAGATACATCATTACCAAGGATGCTACCAAAAGAGGCAGTCTGGATATTTATAAGTTCATAAGATGAACTTCGTTCCTACCATTGTGTGACAATGGAGTTGTGGCTTCAGCCAAGGAACTACCGTCCCATCAGAAACCCAGATATAATTCTTAGGCAGTATCACCTGATCATGGAGATGGATGATCTCCAATGTGATCGAGGTTAGGAGAGCAGACACAGAGGACGACAGCGCGGATCCATTCACAAAGGCCTTTTTCCCAGTAGAGACTTTTATGGGATGGTTGAGTATGAGATACTTCAACCGCAGCTAATTGTTGGGTATGCGATACCACAACAGATGGCCCTAGTGCAAGTGGGAGATTGTTAGTTATATGTATGCCCTAGAGGCCATTACTGTACATACGATGTATATTGTAGTGGATGCTGGGACATATATAGGGAGGACTTTCTTGCTCGACATGATAGTATGCTATCTAGTTGTACTTTATCTTAACATGTACTCTGATTGTCTCTATATTACATGTTGATAAACCCCTTAGGATATGTACTCGACTACTGGGACTATGATGAGATCATACTAGTGGGGCCACGGTAGTCGACGAGTACATCCTATAACCGTTCCTAGTCGAGGGTGTATCGAGACAGGGCATCGATGCACCAGAGTAGACTAGCATATACGCATCTTGACCCATATGATGGGCGATGGATGATCCCATATCCATCGGTGTTTGACATCAAGGATGGTGTACGGGTGCTCAGTGGAGACTGGGTACACTGGACGGACTCGCCGAGAACTCCCAAATGGTATTATACCATACGTCAGATGGCAGTTCTCCGGTGACACTGGTACAGAATAGTCTGTCGACCCGAGATCGTCATAGAGTCTTGTGTGATTCCCACTGTGCTTTGATTTCCATCATACCACGTCCAAGAGGGCGTGCAAAAAGGTGGCTTTTGGGTACAGTCCCGAATCACATGGAGGCAATGAGCGATAGGAGGGGATTCGTCTCTCCCGGTATAGGGAGTTGATGTTGTGCTGTGTTCGATTGGCTATAACCGGAAATCCCTGGCCAGGGTTGCTGAGATTTACTGGTAAGTGTTATCAGTAGTTTCTCGAACTGTTATAGACCTCATATCGACACGACTTATCAAGTTACTGGGGTCTGACGTTTACCACCCCTAGGCGAGATATGCAACATATCAGACGACGAGACCGGACTGTACGGGAGTGTTACTGTTTGGATTCACAGGAGAATGTACAGGCTTGCTTGTTGATCTTCTGAGTGCTCAATACCTGGGTAGCTGTTACGTTTAGCTGACCGCTTGCAGCTTGTGGGTGTTTGATATGATCATCACCTACTGCCGGCGTATTGACGATTCTTTAGAGTCCTACACAGAGGTTTCTTGACTCAAGCAAAACGGAGTAGGAGCACATATGTGATATGTGCGGGACCGAGGATAATGCGATATGTGATACCGTATTATATTCTCGCGATATTTGATATCAGCCGGGTCATCGGATCAAGTGTTGATTCGATGAATCGGTACGGATAAATATTAGTCGGTTATATGCGATATAGCCGGATTGTCGGATCAAGTGTTGATTCGATAATTTAATGTATAATAATATATATGATATATTAAATTACATTAACTAATATTAGCTCACTAAAAGATTCTTTTTCTCACTCGGGTAATACATTGATATATATGCGATATATGTTAATTGTATTATTTTATTTGGTTACAATAAATATTATATATGTGATATATAATATTGTAACATGATATGATAAATAATGAAACATGTTTAGTAGAGATTAAACAAGATTAGGATTTGATTTGGGTTAATGGTTTCTAGATGATTCTAGAAGGTTTTTGTTTTGTCATGGAAAAGATATTTACTTATGACTCATTCTTAACTCAACCCAAAACCCTAACCCTTGGTTAATTCTCTACAGTGGTTAAGTGAACCATGGTTGCATAATTGATCATTATCTCCTTTTCCTATTCATCACAAAAAAGGATTATTATTATATTCATCTTCTTCCTCCTTCATTCTTTCATGAAAAGCTTACTAGTTTTTCAAAAGGTGATGAATAAATATGAGAAAAAGATAAATAAAGAGAGCAAAAATCCTACTTCATCATCCTCATCTTCCCTTGCCATTTAGATGAGGGTGTTCACATCATTTCATGAGTGTTAGCTTGTGTTAAAGAAACTTCAAGGTAGATCATCTTAGTATCGAAGATCGGAAGCAAAGGTTGCGTCTTTTTCTTCGTGGAATCTCTCGAGAGTCCGGATCCCGATGATCGCAGCGAAGGGACCACAACACGGAGCATATGAAGTGAAGGACCGGATCTACAAAGGTTGTAATCCCTTTCACTTAGTGTTAAAATGTTTAGCATGTTAGTTTTCGCCTAATCTCTAGTTTAAAGTTCCGTATTCGGGTTGTTCGGCACGGCTAAATTTTTAAATCGGGCAAGGTTGATGCCTCGTAGACCCTTGTGCGCGTGCCTAGCAACCCTACAGACAAAACATCTCTTAATCAAATGGCGCCGTTGCCAGGGATGGCGTAAAATTTCCTTTTTGTAATTTCGGGTTAATATAAAATATAAAGAAACCATAAAAATCTGAAAAAACAAAAATAAAAAAATAAAAAAATTCTATCATCTTTTATTGTTTGAAGGGTTTTCTTTGTGGATCTTTGCAGGATTGACGGATCTGAAACAATACAGAAGGAAAATCGGGAAAGGGTACATCAGAACAGAGGTAGATTGCTACAGAAGAGCCGTACAAATTTTTTCAGAGCACGATCCCTCCTTATCACCGCGGAACCGCGGCCTAGGGGTGTCATCTGCGGCGGAAACGCGGTCTTGTGGAGTCTTCTCTGCACGAAAATTGCTTGGTTTGTTTTCTCATTCTCCCCTTTACAAATCCCCATATATCTTTTGCCAAATCTTCTGCAAGATTCTTTGCGCTAAAAATCTTCTTCCCCCTTCCAATAATTGATTTTCTGCAGGATTCTTTGCGCCACGCTAAAAAGCAAATTGATTGCAAGTGATTTACTGCTTTGCATACTTTAATCTGACTTTAAGGGGCTATTGACCAATTCAGATTGGGTGGGGATTTCATCACCCTTCCCAGGACCCCAGAAAACACCTAAAGCATTTTGCATTGACCATAATTAATAAAAAATACTAGACTCAGCCCTAAGGAAATCGAGCTCAATAGGAAAAGGACTAGTATAGGCATCGACCGTTTATCCTAACTGATTTTACGGTGTCTAGGCTAGTGGTTTTTAATTAGGCCCACTGTCGTGGTGGTTCCTTCCCACTTACCTGGCCGTACTTGTCCGTGAAGAGGCGGTTTGAGGTCCTATCTCTAGGCCTTTGGAACAGTTAGGAGCTGTCTAGCTGACCTAGGTGACCCTAGACTTAGGCCTGATTATGCATGTGTGGTTAATTGCATTTGTATCACTAGTCTCTTTTCAAAATCTTTTTGCAAAAGCTCACTTAAAAAGAAAAAGGAAAATCTTTTCAAAACTTGCAACTTGTCGCTAAAGAATCTTTGCACTCACTCACACCACTTCTTCTTATTGACGTTTTCTTACCTTCACACTCTATCCTTCATCTTTCGACTACACTAACCCTTTTAGTGTATGTCCGGTTGGACTAGGGACCCTAGCGCCCGATTAGTCCGTATTTCGTTGGTACCGACCGACGAACCTTTCGACTCCGAAGTCGAAATCTTGTCAACTTCTTCACTTTCACCATCACATTCTTCCGAAGGTATGTCGGGATACGATCCTAACAACACCTTACCAACGGGACTGATTCCACCTCCGTTAGGTGCGAATAACCCGAATCTTCGGCCTGTCGAAGCGCCCGCACGAGTCGCGCTCCAGGATCTTTTTTACCCCATCCGCACCGCCCTTCCTACTTGCCTTTCCCTCCCACCGGCTAATGGGGACAATTTTGAGATAAAACCCCACTTCATCAATATGCTGCCTAAGTTTCATGGTTTGGAATCCGAAGATGCATATATCTTTATCAACAAATTCCAAAACGTTTGCGCCATGATGAAAACTACGCTATAAGGCTAGGGTCATTCCTTTCACCTTATGTGACCTAGCCGAGAAGTGGCTATACAGCACCGCATCACACTCAATTAGAAATTGGGACGAGTTTGTGAAAGATTTTCTTAAAAAGTTCTATCCTCATCACAAAACTGCTAAAATCCGTAATGAGATTATACAATTTTCACAGCTTCCTGCCGAACCATTTTGGAAATATTTTGAAAGATTCAAAGACCTACTCATTCAATGCCCTCACCATGGGATCGAAAGATGGCAACTTTCCCAAACATTATACGAGGGATTGAACCCGGCAACGAAGCAGTTGCTAGAAACCATTAGTCAAGGTCACTTTCTGTCCAAATCTAGTGAGGAAGCGTGGCAGTTTCTTGAGGATCTTAGTGAACAAACAATTCAGTGGGAAAGCACCAAGACCACATCATCATCTACTTCTATTGGTCAACCTAGGGCAGACATACATCAAGTAGAGATGTCAATTGCTATGAAGGCCGAGATGGCCGCTCTTACGAAAAAGCTAGAAGCGCTTGAGACCAAAATCTCAGCACCTTCTCCTGCCCCTGTTGTGCCCCCACGAACTGTTTGTGCTTGTTGTTCGAATCCATCACATCTCACTGAAGAGTGTCCTTACAATGCATCCACTCAAGGACAAGATTAAGTCAATGCTGCCTTTCAGCAACGACAAAGAAATGATCCATACTCTTTAACATACAATCCGGGTTGGAAGAGCCACCCTAATTTCGCTTGGAACCAAAATCAACAATCCCAAGGAAACAACAATTTTCAAAGGGCTCCTCCTCCACAACAACAAGCACCTCCACAAACTCAATTTCAGCAACCTCTCCAACAGCAACCTTACCCTAATCAGATGAACAATTTTGTGCCCAACAATTTTGTTCCCCCTCAAAATGCTGTTAGCTCGCTCGAAAGAAGTCTAGAAGCATTCCTAAAGCAATCTGCACAATCCACAGCTAGGATAGAGACTTCTGTTCAATCTTTGGTGTAAAACAGTGCCTCACATGATCAAAGCATCAAAGCTATTGAGGCACAAATTGCACAACTCAACGCAGCATTGAAAGAGCGAGAGAAAGGAAAGCTTCCGTCTCAACCACTCCCAAATCCTGGTCACGCACATGTTGCACATGAACAGCAGAATCATAACGTGAATGCTGTGACTACGTTGAGATCCGGAAAAGTGCTGCAAAACAATGTGGGTATTCACCATGACACCTCTGCCGGTGGTTCTTCATCTTCCTCTTCTTCTTCGTTAGAGCCTATTCTCCATCCTTCACATGGCTCTACTTCTTCTAGCTCGAACGGACCCTCTTCTCACAACACGAACACATCTATACGGGGTTCCGTTCCAACTCAACAATCTGATCCGCAAAAATTGGACTCAACAACTTTTCAAAATGTTCCTTTTCCAAATCGGTTGAGATCCAATAAACCAACTCCACAGATGGAGAAGATTGTAGAGTTGTTCAAACAGGTTAGCATAAATATCCCTCTTTTGGATGCAATCCAACAAGTTCCTTCATATGCAAAAATCTTAAAGGACTTATGCACCAAAAAGAGGAAGTCACAAGTACCAAAGAAAGTTTTCGTGGCTAGTGCTGTTAGTGATGCTCTTGTCAATTCTTTACCCCCAAAGCACAAGGACCCCGGTTGTCCTACTATTTCGATCACAATTGGGAACAAGACCATCAATAGAGCACTATTAGATCTTGGTGCTAGTGTCAATTTGCTACCTTATTCGGTGTACGAACAATTAGGCGTTGGAGAGCTTAAGCCCACTAATTGTACTCTCCAAATGGCCGACCGATCAATCACCCATCCTAGGGGAGAGTTGGAGGATGTGTTAATTAAAGTAGGGGATTTCATTTTTCCCGTTGACTTTATTGTTATGGATACACAGCCTGTCGCTAACCCCCGTAATCAAATTCCGGTGATACTTGGTCGACCATTCCTCGCGACTTCTAACGCGGTAATCAACTGTCGTAACGGTTCAATGAATCTATCTTTTGGCAAGATGACAGTTGAGCTTAACATTTTCAAGTTAGGAAGTCAGCCTTGCGAGCCTAATTCTAGCGTACTTGATGTGTGCTCGATCGATGAGATCGCGGAGGAGGACTGTGAGTTCGAAAATTTTATGTTTGATCACAGTAATATAGACGCCACTAGTGCGTTCCTCCTAGAATCCGACACAACTTTCACGACGGACAAAGATTATGAGTGTTTCACCTTTGTTGATGATCTTGAAGACTCTCCACCCGAGTTTGAGTCTTTTGCTTTTTCGGATGAGTTAGTTGAACCATCCGACTCGGTAGCATACACTCAATTTGAACCTTTGATGGAATCCTTCGAGTTTGAAACAGTTACTCCATTGTTACCATCTATTGTTTCACCACCTAAACTCGAGCTAAAGCTTTTGCCGTCGCACCTAAAATATGCTTATCTAGGTGAAAATGAGACCTTACCAGTTATCATATCGGCCTCTCTAGCTCTTGAGCAAGAGAAGGCTCTTTTAACGGTCTTATACAATAATCGGCAAGCTTTCGGCTGGTCTGCAGACATCAAAGGGATTAGTCCCCTCATAGTCGAACATCATATACACTTGATGAATGATGCCAAGCCAGCAAGGGATCCACAAAGACGCCTCAACCCCATCATGAAAGAGGCGGTCAAGAAGGAGATTGTTAAGTGTCTTGATAGCGGTATTATTTACCCTATCTCGGATATCCAATGGGTTAGCCCCATTCATGTCGTGCCAAAGAAATCGGGCATCGCGGTCATCACCAATGAGGCAAATGAGTTAATTCCCACTCGCACCCAAACTGGGTGGCGAGTTTGCATCGACTACCGAAAACTCAATGCCGCGACAAGGAAGGACCACTTTCCTTTACCATTCATTGACCAAATGCTAGAACGATTGGCGGGGCACGAATTCTACTGCTTTTTAGATGGCTATTCCGGTTATAATCAAGTCCCCATAGCTAAAGAGGATCAAGACAAGACTACATTTACTTGTCCCTTTGGCACTTTTGCTTATCGTCGCATGCCCTTTGGGTTATGCAATGCACCCGCTACATTTCAGCGGTATATGATGGGGATCTTCTCGGACATGGTGGAGAAGTTTTTGGAAATCTTTATGGATGATTTCTCCATTTTTGGTGACTCCTTCGATGAGTGTTTACGACATCTTGACGCAGTTCTCACCCACTGTAGGGAAAAGAACTTGACTTTGAATTGGGAGAAGTGCCACTTTATGGTACGAGAAGGCATTGTCTTAGGACATGTAATCTCGCAAAACGGCATAGAGGTTGATAGAGCTAAAATCGAAGTCATTTCTAATCTTCCTCCTCCTAAATGCGTCAAAGATATCCGAGCTTTCCTTGGCCATGCCGGTTTTTATAGACGGTTCATCAAGGACTTTAGCAAGATTGCTAGACCCTTGACTCTCTTGTTGGCCAAGGACACTACCTTTGTTTTCGACTCAACTTGCATGGAAGCGTTTGAGTCTTTGAAACACTCACTCATTTCTGCGCCCATCCTGTCATCTCCAAACTGGACGCATCCCTTCGAAATTATGTGCGACGCATCAGATTTTGCCATTGGTGCTGTTCTTAGACAACACATTAACAAGATGCCGCATGTAATTTACTACGCTAGCCGAACATTAAATGAGGCCCAATTAAACTACACAACAACAGAAAAAGAGTTTTTAGCGGTTGTGTTTGCACTTGAAAAATTTCGGCCTTATTTAATCGGCTCTCCAGTTATAGTGTACACGGATCACTCAGCTCTTCGCCACCTTTTTGCGAAGAAGGATGCTAAGTCTAGGCTAATACGTTGGATCCTTTTGCTGCAAGAATTTGACCTTGTTATAAGGGACAAAAAAGGATGTGAAAACGTAGTGGCCGATCATCTTTCACGACTTCCTTCTTCGCCTACACTTGAACTTCCTATCACTGATGTTTTCCCCGATGAGCAACTCTTGACCGTTGCTTGCGAACCATGGTTCGCCGATATTGTAAACCACTTAGCCACCGGCTTGATACCTAAAGATTGGTCGAAACAAGATAAACTTCGATTTTTGTCCCAAGTAAAGCATTTTTACTGGGATGAACCTTATCTTTTTAAATATTGTTCCGACCAAATCATTCGTCGGTGTGTGCCAGAAAATGAGGTCAAGAGTGTGCTGTCTTTTTGCCACGATCAAGCATGTGGCGGGCACTTTGGCCCAAAGAAGACAGCCGAGAAAGTTTTGCAATGTGGCTTCTATTGGCCACGACTCTTCAAAGATGCATTCGAATACTGCAAAACTTGCTCCCGGTGCCAATACTTGGGCCGGATATCGCGGAGAAACGAAATGCCGCTCCAACCAATTTGGTTGTAGACATTTTTGATGTTTGGGGTATAGATTTTATGGGACCATTTCCTAACTCTTTTGGAAATGTGTATATTCTTTTGGCTGTTGACTATGTTTCAAAGTGGGTCGAGACTGTACCAAGTCGAACGAATAACAACAAGGTTGTCGTTCGATTTCTAAAAGAACACATCTTTTCTCGATTTGGGCACCCTCGTGCGATAATAAGTGATAATGGTTCTCACTTTTGCAACAGGACTTTTGAGTCCTTAATGCGCAAATACTCTATCACCCATAAGCTGTCAACGCCATACCATCCCCAAACATGTGGGCAAGCCGAGGTCTCGAATCGGCAAATTAAGCAAATCTTGGAGAAAACGGTTTCTAAAAACCGTAAAGATTGGTCACTCAAATTAATCGACGCGCTATGGGCTTTCCGTACTGCATACAAGACCGATCTTGGCATATCTCCATACCGGCTTGTTTACGGGAAGGCTTGCCACCTTCCAGTAGAAATTGAGCATAAGGCATTTTGGGCCATTAAAGAGCTGAATTTATCTTTAGGGGATGCGGGAAGCAACCGAAAGCTGCAATTGAATGAATTGGAGGAGCTGCGGGATGAGGCATATGATAATGCCGTGATTGCCAAGAACCGAGCTAAGGTATTTCATGATAAAAACCTTTTGCGAAAGACATTTAAACAAGGTCAACAGGTTTTATTATATGATACTCGGTTACATTTTCATCCCTGCAAGCTCCGGTCCCGATGGAATGGACCTTTTGTAGTCCGCACCGTTTATCCGCACGGTGCGGTTGATCTTGAGAATCCAGAAGACGGTACTTTATTCAAAGTAAATGGACATCGATTGAAACCGTTCTTCTCAGCGGACCATTCGGAGGAGCTCCTGCTTTTACAGGAGCCGATTTACACCGATTAATTTTCCTCCACCTTCACCCTCGAATTTCCATTTTTTTCCAAAACTTTATTTCAAATAAGTTTGGGGGTGTATATAATATGTAAATATAATAATAAGCAGGAACTCGCCGATATTATCAACCCATTTGGTGCAGCATGACAGTGAGGACACTGTCCATTGTAAGTTTGGGGGTATGTTCGGTAAGTTTTTCCTTTTGCATTCATATGTATATTTCTGCATTGCATCTTTATATAAAAATTCATAAAAATTTGAAAATTTGAAAAAAAAAAAAAATTAGAAAAAAGAAAAACCCATAAAAATTGAAAAATTATAAAATTATAAAAATTAATGTATTCAATTCTGGTTAATTAACTTGAGTTTGATAAATAGGTTAACTGGCTAGGAAAAACTAAATCTTAGACTTAACAAATTAAAAACCCTAAAAATAACCTTTCTTAGAGTTTAACGGTAGAAAGTATATGTCTTTGTAGATTATTTAGAAATAGGCAAATTTTGGGTTCACTTCTTGGGCTAAGTCAAAACAAGGGATGAGTATTGATGTTCTTATTAGAGTATAAGTTTGAAAAATAGTTCCTAGCTTAAGTCTAAATTCTGAAAATGTATACCCTACAACTTGCACAATCACGCACCTTGAAACTTGGAATAGTAGAAGAGACCTTGAAATACTCTTATCTAAAGTCCTTAGCACAATGAAAATAAAAAGAAAAAAAGTGAATAAAGAAAAAAATGGACACTGGTTTTTGTGATTACTTAAGGCTGTAAAAATAGAAAAATATTTAGCGAGGGTGCTTCATCACCTAGTGCCTTAGACCAACTGGTTTGGGAGCCACTGCTAAAAGCCTTGGGTGTTGCAAAACTAGGAAGTACGCTTTAAAACGCTAACGCATCTTGTAATCGGTTGTTGGTACCTCAAGAAGTATTAACAGTCGCATGAAGGATGTGAAAGCAAAAATTCACCAATTAATAAGTGCTTTGGACAATGGACGAGAGTACGATTGCTTGATTTGAATTTCCAAAGTGTAGGGGTGATATTTACACACACGTGGGGATATGTGATTAGAGTTTAGATAAGAGAGAGGAATGAAGAATAGAACTTGTATCTTTAATAGAGTTGATAGAAATTCCTAAGTGGAGATGGAACTCTAGAAGGAAAACTTAAGAAATGCCGAAAGCTAAGTAAGTCTATAGAACATATATAATCTTAAGTTAGATGATAAGAAAGTGTGAAGAATACGGGTGGATAATTTGCGGGTCGACGATAATAGATTTCCTTGTTAGAAAACCTAATTAGAAAACAAAAGTCGAAAAAACCAAATTGATAGGATTTTGTGGGTGTAATCCGCTGAAAACCCTCAGGAGACAACACTCCTCCTACTAGGGACACCTAGAGGTTTAACGGCTTGTTGCACGAGCTCAGTGCAATCGCGTTTCCCTGCGAAAGTACGGCTAGGTTAGATTTTTATCGAGACTAAGTAAAATAATAAGTTTGCTCGAGGGCGAGCAAAAGATAAGTTTGGGGATATTTGTTCATAACATAATATTCCATTTTGTATTCCCCATTCTTATGCATTTAAGAATAAAAACAGGTGCTTTTGACCCATGTCTGCTACATGTTACAGGTTACAGGTTCTTGGAACGAAAACAGTGAAAAAGACAAAAGACGACACAAAAAGAGACTTTTGACCAACAAATAGGAGGATCTTAGTCAAGCCTAAAAACGAAGAATAGTTCTCAATCAATAAGGCAACTCAAGGTCCAAATTGTCATGGCAAACGGTTAAAGGATCGGTACAAGTGTTCACTGAAGTTCTGGAATCACTGCAGAAGCCCAAATGGAAAAATAAATGAATAAATGAAAATCCCAATGAAACCTGAAGCAGAACAGAAAAGCCCATCAGATGACCTCACTAAAGGGCCGCGGAACCGCCGCCCAAGCCAACCCATGCCGCGGTTCCGCGGCCGTTTGAAGCCCTAGTGCGCAGGAAATTTTACCATAACTTTTGGCGGCTTTGGAAAGATTTTTCTAGGGGTATATTTGTAATTGTAGACATGCGGAGCAATTGTAAACCTAGGGTTTCTATGTCCTATAAATAGAACCCAAATCCTTGTATTTTCTTATGCCTCTACTCATGAATAAAATTCTGTTTTCTTGAAGTTAGAGCGCATCAAAAGTAAGTAGGTTATTTTCCTTGCAGTAGTTGTAGTTTTTCATATCTGCTCTTATTTTCTCGCCTTAGTTTAAGTTAGTTAGTTTTTATTAACTTGCAGTAAATGTTTTCTCTCTTTAATAAAATCATGTCTTTCTTCATCCCCTCAATGAGCGAGTAGTTTCCTCGCTTGTTAGGGTTAGGAATAGGGAAGGATTTGAGAGATGAAGATCTCTCATCTCTTTTCGTTGCCAATCTTTTATGAATATTAGAACTCCATGCATACCTTCTTATTCCGCTCCCTACGGCACTCTACCCTCGAGGTAGCGGTGATTTCGTAGTCTAAAGGCCCGGATTTTAAGGTTTTCCATGGAGGTTAGGGTAAAGATTAAGAAAGGAAGGACAAGGATCTAGAGGAAGAATCAATCTTCCCAATCATCCTAATCCCCTTTGTTAAGATTTACCATAACACTAATATGACATCTTTAATAAAAAGGCAATGGAAAGAAATGTAGATCTTTGTTTACCAAATTTTCCCTAGACCTAATCCTAGCAAGTTTCTAATCCTAGTCTCATACAACTTCAATTTTTAGGTTTAATTATAAATCCAAACACCATTTGGAATTAACTCGTAAGAACTTAAAGGAGATTTACACATCCCTGTGGACCGACCCGTATTCACCGGCTAGCTTCATGCGACGCCGTTCTTGATTGCGGTAAATATTTTTGATCGACAAAACATCTCTTAATCAGTGCACAGTGTATTTATCTTATGGACGTTATCCTTGAGTTTCGTTATCTTTGTGTTGGCGCGGGAAAATTTAGCTTATGTTCTGTGTTTGTGAAATTTTAGGATCGCAAGCGGGAACTTCGGACGCTGCGAAGAAAGGGAAGCAGGAAGTCGGATTTTCTTAGCTCGAGATCATCGGTGAGTAGATTTAACATCTACGGGGAAATCGCCCGTATGGCGTTATGCGTCAGGCTGGATATGGTATTATAGCTGCATGTTTATACGCATATGACTTGACTGCGCATGAGCGTCATTGCATATTACTACCGGTTGTGACTTGGTACCTATTGGACACAACACCATTACTGATGGTCCATATTGCACGAGCACAAATTGTATGCTACACACACACCGTCGGTAATTGCCATGACACGCACTACATATATACATATGTGATATTGTATCGGTTATTATTATTGAGACAGTGATTCTTATTCCGTTGCGTATATGAAATGTAGTATACATGCTATACCTACATGCTTACACATACCTTGCTATACCTATATGTACATTATGCATACAAACTTACATATACACCCACATAGCTTGCTATAGCTACATATACCCCTAAGTGGTATTGTATTGTCATTTGACATTGAGACATTGATTATTGTGCTATCGCGCTTATGAAATGCATCATACATACTTGCTTACATGTAGACACATATATCTTGCTATAGTTACATGTACACCTCATATGATGCTGCACTTGATTTCGGAGGACTTGGGAACCGCATGATATATTTTAAAACTGGATTCATTTAAAAGAGCGGTTTTCCCTTAATATGCTCATATTGCTGTTTTATGTTGCATATATCAGTTTTCATGGATTTACGCATTGAGATATGGATTTCATGTGATTTATGGATTTGAGAATCGTAGGGGTATTTCAAGAAATTTATGTATTGTTTGAATGCCGGTTTCTCGTGATATGATATTTCAGTGCGTCCACCATGAGTTTTCTCGGTTCTGAGGCTTGTGTTAGAAACCCGATTCGAGGAGCGGTAGGCACCGTCTGCGGGTACATGGTGGACCCGGTATGGTTCCCCGGGGCAAGATATGATTTTCGTGGTATAGACGATGGGCCTGGCAGGAGGGCTAGTACCTACCGGTGATAGTATTTAGACTCGGCGGTTATCTAGGGGATACCGACTAGAGTCGAGAGATGGATATGGGCCGATCCGGACTGACGGAGCCCGAGGGCCAATCCGGACTGACGGAGCTCGATATATGAGGATTTACGTGTTGATGCTGGACACGGGTTTCATGATGTTTCGGGTGTCGATGTTGGACACTCAGGTTCCATGATTTTGATGTGTCGTTGAGGGACACACACACACATATACAGGCATATGTTTTCATGTTGTTTCGGGTGTCGGAGTTGGACACTCAGGTTCCATGAGACTTACAGGATATGAGGGCCGATTTGAGGATGCGGTACCTGAGGTATTGGGATTTGGGGTGTCGTTTATGGACAACAGTATTTTTCCATGATGATGATTCATTGATGATGTTATGTTGTATCCCATACCCAGCATTTATTTGATATGCATTTTTATTCATATGGATGTAGTACCCTGATGGTGTACCTTGATCATGATTGTTGCATATCTATATTGCCATACTTATGCTATCAGATTACATGTGATAGATTTATCGCTGTTCATGCATACTTGCGATTACAGTATGATGTTATTTACTATTCACGAGTTGGCAACTCACCCCCGTTGTGCCACAGTGTTTTGCAGGATTTATCCTCAGAGTAGTCGCGACAGGGCTTCTTATTATCTCTACATTTACGGATACCGCTACGGTTGGCTGCGAGGTCTTTTGCTATAGGTGGGTTTTGCGGTTATCCGATGATGTTCATTATTTATCTTTTGTATCTAGTACTCTCCATCTACCACTTCATGTATTTGACTTAGAGACGAGTTGTGAGGATCGATGTTGTATATTTTTGTGACTCTAGGTGACGTGCTCGTGGGAGCCGGCCTTGTTATAAAGTTTTACCTCCTTATACTGTTTTCATTTATATTTCTTCGCTACGACGTCGTATATATACTTGTGGTGGTTGTTTTTGCCGTTGGGCGTGATTTGCTCCCGTTTGGGATTCTTTATTTATAATCTATGTTGTACCCGTTTTCGGGGCTACTTTTTACAAAGGAGGTGCTGCCGAAATTTTTAAGAAAGTAAATTTAAGTTTAAAGATTTTTACTTGAGATTTCCGAAGTTTTTTATTTATGTTTTCTCCACTTATCACTTTTTGGGGTGGTTTAGATTTTTGGGTTTCGGCTTACTTAAATTGCGTACGCCTGTTGACGTCACGTGGTTTAAGTGCCGGTCACGTGCCTAAATTTGGGTCGTGACATGAACATTCTCACAGTTCTTCTCCTCCTCTTCTTTTCTAGAAGCGGAGTCTTTGAAGAGAGGTTTGAGGGTTGTTTCATCCTCAGAATCGCTCCCGAATGTAAGAATTGGAGGTTTTCCTCCATCCAAACCGGTATGAACCATATGACAGTTGCCAGTCGTTTCTTCATGAGTGTTCATCCCACTATTTTACTATCGACGAGCACGAGTTTCGCGCTTCATCCTCTTGAAGTATTTATGATGGGCAATGTATCCTTGCCACCACTTCTTGAAGGCACTGCATTCCTCGATGGTGTGGGTGACCCTTCGATGATATAGGAAGTAGTTTGGATGTGATTCTTCTCAATCGAGGCATATGACCCCGGGAGTGTTCTTTATGAGAAGTGGTAGCTTCATCCCCATTGACAGGGCTTTGGTGAACCGCTTCTCTGTTTTGAGCCTACTCTTATTTGTGGCGGGTGTGCTTTGGTTAGGTTGGTGTACTTTATGACTCATTCTCGCTGCAGCTTCTTTATCCAGACGCTGACGCTTAGCCTTTTCGCATATGGTTGTCTCGCGTTCTCGACCGACTTTGGTTTTTTGAAAGGATTCATTTAGCAGCCTCTCAATCGGGTCTTCTTCTGGAAGTTTCGGGGATTTTAGCGCTAATTCTGCCCCCAATTCCTCTGCGTTGTTTACTGATGCTGAGGGAGCCTCTTGGTCATATAACGACGAATGGGCGACCAGGTGGCGCTGATTCTGCCCCCAGTTCCTCTGCATTGTTTTCTGACGCTGAGGGAGCCTCTTTGTCATATAACAACGAATGAGAGACCATGTGGCAACTTGCTACACGGTCTTCAGTGTCTTTTGATGAGTCATTTCCCTCATCATTGTCTCTATCTTCATCCTCAAGAATATGCTTAAGGAGTTCTTCGAGCGTGACCGGTGTCCTTTCCTTCTTGTTATACTCCTCCAGCGCATCTATGTATTTTTGTAGATCTGTGTGCTTTGTCATCATACTCGGCAGGTTGCATAGGCTTCTTGTTCTTCTTCTTTTTCTTCGAAGACTTCGAAGGCTTGACTTAGGGTTTTTTCCCTTTGTCGACAACTATCAGTGCGGGACGAGGTTTTAGCATCCCTTCGATTATTTCGGGTTCAAGTGGGCTTTTCCACCTGACTGCCGGATATGCTTGTAGATCATTCATCATTCTTTTGTTTTTTGCTGAAAGAACGACTTCCCATGGAGTTTCTTCCACGAGTGAGCATGATGCCCCATGCGCATCCACCTTTTTGGGAGTGTGCTTCTGGGGTGGGTTTACCTTCCATTTATCAGACAACATGAATTTTCCCTGTTGATACTGGTCCTCGATCCAGTTTTTGAAGACATAGTAATCCTCAATTGCGTAGCTCACCATTCTGTGATAGGAACAGTAATTAGGGTTGTTGATGTCGCCGGATTGCACTGGATGCCTCGGGTCTGGCAATGTGATGAGTTTATTATGCATTGCCAATTCGAACAGTCTCCTCGTTTTATCACGTGGAAACGAGTAAGCAGGTGCTAGCCTTTCTTCCAAGGAAAGGCGTAGACACACGTTGTTTTGGTGAGCAGCTGGTTTTGGGCCACTCGGCTATTGTTGCATGTTAGCGACGAAGGACGCCTTTCCTTTACCCTTAGTATTTCGAGGATCCTTATTTGAGGATGAAGGCCCATGGCCCATATGGTCCATTCAGGCCAGTTTGTCTATCAGAGCCTGAAAGGTTATGGGCTTGAAGAATGTCCTGAATTGGGATATGGTCGTTTGAGGATCAAGGGTCCCGATGAACATGCCTACGGCTGGAGACTCTTCAATGCGTTGTTCTCACTTAGACTACAGGTTTCACCACCGGATCACGTATTGGACCCATGTTTCTCCTGGCTTTACCCTGTCATTGATTAATGCCGTGATCAGAGTGCGTTCGCTCGCATTGGCGAACCGCTGTGTGAACAGCAGCTCCATTTTTGCAAATGTTTTCACGGAGTCATTTGGGAGATCCGAGTACCATTCGAAGGCTATTTTTGACAAGCTGACAACGAACTGGCGAAGCAACAGTTTGTCGCCGCCTCCAGTGTTGCCACACAGAGCTCTAAATTGCACGACGTGTTGGTGAGGGTTGCATATTCCTTTGTAGACATAGAACTTGGGGATCATATATTCCGGAGGGTATTTGATTTGATCATACCAGCCTGGATATGGTCGTCCGGTTCTGACAATTTGGCTGGCGGCTTCATTTGCTTGGTGAGCTCTTCTTTGTTGAGCAATGTAATCATCCAGGGCGGCTTTGGAGATCGTTTCCCCCTTGGACGCTGATAAGGCCGGAGGAGGGTTTGTTGTTTCCCCTTTGTCATCCTCGAGGATTATCGGCGGATCTTCAACTGAGGGTTTCGGTTGGATCATCATTCCAAATATGTCTTGGAATAAGAGATCCATCTGCTTTATGTTAGCAGCTTGCTCAGCAGTCTTTTTGTCCATTCTCTCGGGCATCCTTCGTAGAAAATCTGTATCGTCTCTTGCTTTTAGCGCTGTTCGGCCTCTTTATCTAGACTTTCTTTCTGTCCGCTAAGTGCCGTCATTTTGTTCAGTATTTCTTGGAGCTTTTGTTGTTTCTCCTGAGCCTTTGTCAACGATCGAGTTTGCGGTTGGTGACTCACCGAAGCACGTTTCTCTTCTTTCCCATTGGTCATATAGAATGTATGTACGATTATACCCCCAGACTTGGGGAGTTTAGATCCATCGCCTTTGGAATTTTCCATGGGCGGTAGAGTTTTCTCCAGCCTTGTTCTATTATTAGAGATTAGAGTTGAAGGAGCCGTTGTGACAGGCACATGTTTAGGAGAAGTCCCCCATTGTATGGTGGAGGAGTGGTCTTTTTCCTGTCGGACCTTCGATTTCTTTGGTTGACGAGAGTAGTTTTTGTCAATTACGGAGTCTTGAACTTTTCTCCAGACCCTATGAATTTGAGAGAAAAGCCGTTGGTAAGGCCGCTCCGACTTTTCCTGCACTGTAGCTTTTGCAGGTGGGGGTGATTTCTTTAGCACCGTCGTTGGAGAGTTTTTACGCACCCTCCTAAGCGGTTCCAAAGTGTTCCCGATTGGAACAACAGTGTCGACCTCCACCATAGGAACTGGTGGGGTACATCCAAAGGGTGAGTTGTCCCCAGCCTATCTTATTCGATGCCAGTGGTGATGTCGGGCGTGCCTCGCTGAGGGGACCGCCTCAATTTTGGAAGCGGCATCATCATACCCCCGGCTTTGCTGAGGGGTTTCAATCGGTGTCATCCTGTTGAAGACTAACGTCCTTGATGGAGTTTGAGGAGAGCCGGTCAATCTTCTGAAGACTGATCGTTTGATGGGCGAAGCACCTTTGACGGCTTCGTCTGTAGAAGGAGTCGGGAGGGCTAGCCGTTTTGGGGTAGATCCTTTTGGAATCACAGGCTTCTTTATGAGCCCGTTTGAGTTCTTGCTCAGCCTGTTGAAGACTGAGACGCCAGAGTTTGACGGCTTGCTGATGGGGGCCGTCGTGGTTGCCAGTCGATCGAAGCCGACCTTCTAAGAGCTTCTTCCTGCAGTGTTGAGGCACCGAAATGCACAAGTGGAAGCATTGTTCCGAAGAACAGTCCGGTAATGGCTTGTGTAACCTGCTCCACCGGCATTGAGAAAATAGATGCCTCGTTGGGCCCATAGGTCACTCCTTTAGTTGAAATGGAGCGGGAGTTGCTGTTGCATGAGGTGCAGTTGAGAGCCATTGATTTTCTGCATAGGAGAAAGACACCAAGTTTTAGTACCTCGAATCCAAGGGCAACCAAAGCGAACCGCGATTTTGTTCGTGAAACACGACACACAAAATGTGGAGTGGAAAGAGAGAAAGGTCCCACCGGGCATGCCAGAATTTGTTTACCGCCAAAAAACCGGACCGAGGCGTTGGGACGGCTAGCCTAAATTTCGGGGCAGATTCTATTTAGATATATCCATCCACCTCTCCGAAGATACTAAGTTGATTTATGGCACCGTATATCGGAGATTTGAATAGATGCGACTGATGTAGCAGACTTTATCAGATTCCCCCTCATTTGTGAGGGGTTTTTGATTGTGGGGACGCTCTTCCCTATAGGCGCAATCCCTACAGTTAATTACGTTACCGTGTTGCGATAACAACTTTCTCTTGCTCCAGAAGGTCACTTCGTGTCATGTGTTATTTTGTTTTTATGAGATTGCCCGTGGATTGTATAGGGAGATTAATTTATGTCGTCGCCCGTAGGGCGCGGATTAGTCCAAATCCATATATTTTAGATTTGGGTTTGAGTCAAGGATTTTCTTGACGGGGTCCATGTTGGTTGCTTGGTTTATCAACGGGAATGAACTTAGGACGCAGATCTCATATAAATGAGGCCCATCTGTTCATGGGATACTTGGGTTTGATCTAAGGATCGTTAGTCATATTTGAGACTAAGATCAACTTAGAAACAAATGAGCCTATGGGCCTAATTATATTAGTTTAAGGACATCGCGGTCCATTATCGCCGTGTTTAGGGTGAATGTTAGTTTAAGAATATCTCGGTCCAACATTCTCATTTTAGGGACAAAGGAAGAGGAGTTGTTTGTTATTAGGACCCGCCATCTCTCTGAAGACGTTGAGGAATTACAACGACATATACCAGCGGTGTGAAAAGATATACCCTTGAACCATATCCCGTATTTGAGTGAAAGAATCGTGGTGGATCATCCAAGAATCATTAGTCTTGTTTGAGACTAAGATTAACTTAGAAGATATGAGATGAAGATCGTCAATCATGTACAGGACTAAGATCAGTTTGGATATTAGTTTGAATATCACGAATATAAGCTTAGCCAATTTAGGCTAAGATTGGGTTTTTGTAACACCCAGCAGTGCTAAGCACTCGGTTGCATATAGCGCTCACGTGTATATCACGTGAGGCGCTATAATAGTACTAAGCACTAATTTTTCTCTGGCGTTCACGTGTATTTTACGTGAGGCGCTGAGCTTTTGGCCTTGAGCGCTCACGTGCTTTTCACGTAAGGCGCTGAGCTTTTGGCCTTGGGAGCTCACGTGCTTTTCACGTGAGGCGCTGTTTTTTTTAGAGATTTAACCACTGTTGATATTTGTAGAGAACTTAAATCTCTGTTAATGGCATTTTGACCATTAACGATCACCGAGATCACTATTTTGAGGATCTTGGATCGGGTTCTTTTAAGAACTAAGTTCTTGATTTGAAGGAACTAAGTTTCTGAAGTATTATGGACTCCATCTTCTTTCTTTTCAATTTTGTTTTTCCCTGAATCTTTGATTCTCGAGAACAAGATCTTCCTGATGGGAATTAAATTCTCAACTTATTGGAGACTTGTCTTGTGAATCTCTGATCCAAAGAAAGAACTAAGTTCTTGAGAAGGGTTAAACCTTTAGATAGGTAAAGGAGATATTTTGATCTCTGCCTTTTTCTTCACCTAGGGTTTTGAGGAGGAAGAGCTTTCTTCTTTTCTGAGAATTAAATTCTCTGTTGTTTTTTGTGGAACCTTTTGAGAGCCCTCTGTATTTTTATAGAAGCTTATAGGGTGGTCTCCTTTCTCTTTTTATCCCATTCACCCTTTTCTTTTCATCTCTTTGTTCCTATATATAGGAGAAATAAAAAAATCAATTTGTTGAGAAAATCTCTCATTGAGAGATCATGATTGATTTCATAATTAATCAAAATGATATTTTAGACCAATTGGTGAATTTTATTCACCGTTGAATTTTTAATCTAAAGCCTCTCTGTTTAACAGAGAAGATTTCTTATTTGTTTAACAAGATTAGCAAATATTTTTCTAAGATAGAATTTTATTCTATCATATGAATATCTTGTTAGTTTAATAAGATTAGAATTTTATTATATCATATGAATATCTTGTTAGTTTAAAAAGATTAGAATTTTATTCTATCATATGAATATCTTATTAGTTTAACATGATTAGGAAGATATTTTCTTAACATAAAATTTAATTCTATTATATGAATATCTTGTTAGTTTAACAAGATTAGGAAAATATTTTCCTAATATAGAATTTTATTCTATCACAAGATTAGGAAGATATTTTCCTAATATAGAATTTTATTCTATCAGGTGATCGATGAGTGATTTTATAATCACCGTTGGATTTTTGATCCAAGGGTCCTCTGTTTAACATAGAGAATCTTTCCAGTTTAAGAAAGATTATGGAAATATTTCCCACATAGAATTTAATTCTATCAGATGGTTTAATTGGTGATATTTTATCACCATTGGATTTTAAATCCAAGATTCTCTGTTAGAGAAAGATCTTTCCATATTAGAAAGATCAGGGAAAATATTTCCCAAATAGAATTTAATTCTATCACATAGAATTTAATTCTATCTGATGGGATCATTTTAAATTGGGGCGCTCACATGCTTTGCATGTGAGCGCTGCTAAAGAATACGGCAAGAGAACTCACGTGTTTAATGTAGGGTTCCTAGGCACACTAGAGAGGTCTCACAAGCCATCGACCATGGCAATTTCAAATTTTAACGTGCCGAGAAACCCGACTACGGATCGTTTGCTAGAAAACTAGGCGAAAAAGCTAACTAGTTAACACTTAACTACGAGATACGGAAATACAACCTTTGTAGATCCGGTGCTCCACCTCCATAGCTCCGCAACGAAGTCCTCTCCGCTGTCCAAAAAGAATCCGGGCTCTAGCGTCGGCTTCATCGGAGAATGGACGGGCTAGGTCGTCGACGACGTGCCGAAGATGATCTACGTCGAAGCATCGCAAGATCAAGCTCCACCTTCACCAAGCCATGAAAACTTGTGAAGGAAACACACTCTACTACTTGGCAAGAGGTAGAGGATGAAGAAATAGGAAGTGGGTACACTTTAGAATTGGTTTTCTCACTCATTTACATCAATCACCATTGATGACCTCAAGCTTCTTCAAAGAAGAAGATGAAGAAGAAGAAGAAAGAGTTATGATAAGTGTTGAATTAAAAATAGAAAATAAAATAATACTTATCATACTTTTAACTCTAGTTAAGTGTAGAGAATTAACTTAGGTTAGTTAAAATGGTTAGGGTTAAGTATAGGACAAGAATGAAGACTTAGTCAAAGTTTCAAGAAACTTCAACTAAATCCAAAAATGCCACCATTTATCTTTCTTTTTCCTTTTTCCAAAAAGAATAAATAAGAAAGATAAATGAATAAATAAAAACAAAACCCTAACCCATTCATTACCATGGTTCATTCTTTACACTTAACCAAGTTTGGCATGCATCATCAAACATGATACAAGCAAGTGCACAAAATCATATCGCATATGCAATGCGCACACCCGAGTGAGAAAATCCATTTTAAAGTGAACCGATACTAGTTAATGCAAAGTAATATATCAAATATACAATTATGCATTAAATCATTAAATCAACACTTGATTTAACGATCCGGTCATGTCGCACATAACCGACTGGTATCATCAGTAACAACTTATCGAATCAACACTTGATCCGATAACCCGGCTATATCGCATATAACCGATCAATGTCACATCGCGAGAATCGAATACAGTATCACATACCGTATTATTCTCGGTCCCGCACATATCTCATATGCGCTCCTATTTCGTTTCGCTTGAGCCAGGAAACCTCTGTGTAGGACTCTAAAGACTCGTCAATACGCCGGCAGCAGATGATGATCATATCAAGCATCCACAAGCCGCAAGCGGTCTGCTAAACGTAACGGCCACCCGGGTATTGAGCGATCTGAAGATCGACGAGCAAGCCCGCTCACACTCCAGTGAATCCGACCAGTAACACTACCGTACAGTCCGGTCTGTTCGTCTGATCTGTCGCATATCTCGCCTAGGGGTGGTATACGTCAGACCCCAATAGCTCGATAAGTCGCGTCGATATGAGGCCTATAACAATTCGAGAAACTACTGGTAACACTTACCAGTAAATCTCTGCAACCCTGGCCAGGGATTTCCTGTTATAGCCAATCGAACACAGCGCAACATCAACTCCCTATACCGGGAGAGACGAATCCCCTCCTATCGCTCATTGCCTCCATGTGACTCGGGACTGTACCCAAAAACCACCGTTTTGCACGCCCTCTTGGACGTGGTAAGATGGAAATCAAAGAACAGTGGGAACCACATAAGACTCTATGACGATCTCGGGTCAACAGACTACTCTGTACCAGTGTCACCAGAGAACTGCCATTTGACGTGAGGTATAATACCATCTGGGAGTTCTCGGCGAGTCTGTCCAGTGTACCCAGTCTCTACTGAGCACCCGTATATCATCTCTGATGTCAAACACCGATGGATATAGGATCATCCATCGCCCATCTGTATGGGTCGAGAAGGTATACGCTAGTCTACTCTGGTATATCGATGCCCTGTCTCGATACACCCACGACTAGGGACTTTCAAGGATGTACTTATGGACTACCATGTCCCCACTAGTATGATCCGCATCATAGTCCAGGTAGTCAAGTACAGATCCTAAGGGCTTTACCAACATGTAACAGAGAGACAAACAGTGTACACGTTAAGGTAAAGATCAACCAGATAGCATACTATCATGTCGAGCAAGAAAGTCCTCCCTATATATGTCCCAGCATCCACTACAATATACATCCTATGTACAGTAATGGCCTCTAGGGCATACATATAACTAACAATCTCCCACTTGCACTAGGGCCATCTGTAGCAGTGGTTGTAGTATCTCATACTCAACCATCCCATAAAAGTCTCTCTCTGGGAACAGGCCTTTGTGAGTGGATCCGCTGTGTTGTCCTCTTATTCTACTCTCCTAACCTCGATCTCCCTGGAGATCAACTATCTCCATGATCAAGTGATACTGCCTTAGAATATGTCTGGATCACTGATGGGACGGACGTTCCTTGGCATAAGCCACAACTCCATTGTCACACAATGGGAGGAACATAGTTCATCTCATGAACCAATATACACCCAAACAGCCTCTTTGGTAGCATCATAAGTAGCGATGTATCCAGCCTTTATCGTCTAGTATGTCACGGTATCTAGCTTGGAACTCTTCCAACATACCGTCCCTTCACTGAGGGTAAGGACAATGCCTGTGACTGACATTCAGTCGTCTTTATCACCCTGGAACCCTTCCAGTGATTCTCCCCAGGATCGGTTGATACCGTCTCACTACAACTAGTGAGAGTCCTAACATCCAATTAGATCTATCTCATAGATCCAAAAACCCAGGATTTAGGAGGTATCACTTTGATCCTATATGGAGAATCATTGTGATAAGCGGAGATTGATCGAGCGTAGCATAGGAAACTCCTTCCCTATCAAGAGTATGTCATCCACGTACTCTACGAGGATCATTACCATACTCCCTACTACCTTCTTGTTTATACAAGGTTCATCTACCATTTTGATGATGTCAACTTCTTTGACTAATCCATCAAAACAGATGTTCCGACTCCGCTATGCCTGCTTTATCAAATAAAGCATCTTGCACACGTTTCCGCTGCTCCCACTGTCTACGAAGCCCTCTGGCTATGTACTTATAGACGCTCTCTTCTAAATCATCATTTAGAAAAGCAGTCAAGACACCCAACCACCAGATATCGCAGTCATGGTATGTAGCCGTGACAAGTAGGATCTGGATGGACTTAAGCATAGCTACTTGAAAAGGTTTCATCATTATCCACACCAGGTCAATGATGCAAACTTTTAACAAGTCTAGCTTTGAAAGTCTCAACTTTTCCATGTACACCAAGTAATCTTCTCAAGATATACTTGCTCCTGATGGGAATTTAACCCTTCAGATATAGCAATCAAAGTCCATACTTTGTTGGTGTATAAGGATTCCATCTCAGATCAATAAACATCCAGCCATTCTCACAGAGTCCCACTCCTGATGGCCAGCTCGAAGCTAGTTGGGTCATCATCTCATGATGCAATCCTCGCTCCCACTGTCATAGAGAAAATGAAGTATCTCTCAGGTGGGTGAGGAACCCTACTAGATCGGCGGAGAGGCTGAGGTTCGTTGGAATCTACTGAATCCTTTGGCTCTATCAAATCATCTGCTGCAGTTTGTATAGCTGGAACATTTCCAGTTCTACATTACAGACCTTGCCTCGAGCTTGTCCGGATTTTGCTTTTAGACATAGGCCGGACAACTCCAAATCTTAACTAGCTTAAGACATGGGCTCTTCCCATACCATATCTCATATGGAGCGGTAGGCAACTGACTTGATTTGAACCCTATTCAATAGGTATGCAGCTTCTCAAGTGCATAACTCCCAAAAAGGAAATAGGTAACTCAGTAATACTCATCATAGAGCACACCTTATCACATAGGGTGTGATTGCTCCGCCCTGATATACCATCGTGCTATGGTGTATACAGAGGAGTAATGCTGAGATAGAATCTCATTCTCTTTTAGAATAGTCCAGGATTTCCGTGCTCAAGTATTCTCCTCCTTGATCTCATCAAAGGACATAATACTTATACCCGTATTGGTTCTCTACTTCTAACTTATATTCTGTGAACATCTCAAAAGGTTCGGACTTGTGTTTCAACAGGAACATAGGTCTGAATCTTGAGAGATTATCAGAGAATGTAACGAAGTACAAAGAACCAGTTCTGGCATGTGTAGACAGGGGACCTACATACATCAACATGTATCATCCCAAGAGTTCACTAACTCTTTCTCTGTTTCCAATAAACAGAGCTAGTGTCATTATATCTTTGTGACATGACTGGCAAGTTTCACAAGATGTAGATTCAAACTGATTTAAATATGCATCTACATGTAACTTCAGCTAGTCGGGTCACATTGATCTGACCTAGTCTACAATACCTTAAGAAGGATCCGTTCATTTCTGAACTCTTCCTCTTATGTGTGTTCCATATACTAAGAACTGTAGTTTGATTTAGAACATCAATGCTTTTAGATAACGTGCCTGAACCGATCAACTTTTGATATAGGAAATGTTCAAAACATTATCCATCAATACAAAATTTTATCATTTCTTTACTGATAAAGAGACTGATATGATTTTGTATATCAGGTTCGGTATCTAATAACATTCGTTCAGGATCAATGTATTGTAATATAGGGTGACAGTGACCAACAGACTTGGCTGCAACTCTTGCCCCGTTTTCTGCCTCATGAAACTTATCACCCGTTCTCAGTTTTCTACCTTTCTTTAGCCCTATGTAACAGATTACATATCTGGGATCCTGATCTGGTATCACATACCCAGGACGTAAAGAATACTGAGAAACAATTCTTGTAATGAACACACCCGAAGATGATGCATCAGCATGCACTCTCTTCGTTTGGGCGGCATGGGAAATCTGGTATTCCCCAATTTCCTGCTCTGTCTTATAACAATTATAAGTTGGAGCGGGACCAACGTTCCCCAGCTCAGTATAACAAGCGGGTTCAGTCAATATTCCGTATTATTATCTTGATTAAGGCGTGATATGGTCGCTACCTGGAGAGAGAGAGAAGAAAAGACTCAGCGTGCGCTCTTGCAAGAATAGATTGGTTTTTATTTTATCTAATCAGGATGGCTCCCACTGCTTTTTATCAAATCTTCCTTCAAACCCAAAAAGGAAAGACTAGTCGGGATTAATTACACACTACAAGTTCGCCAATCTTTCAGCCAGGCCAGTGTCGGTACTTTGAGGGAGGTCCCCCGTGCTTTCGCACGAACCTAATTAATGTAAACCTCGTTTTCCCAGAGGCGTAACCCCGTTGACACCTTTCTAGACACCTACTTGATCGGCTAATTGTAATGTATAAAACTCTCCCAGGAGTAACTCTTACTCGCAGCGGGTATCGGGATCCAACTATCTCATAGAAGGTATGCAATCTCATTGCAAATTTCAACACTTGAAATTCCCGATAATATTTTGCCCCTAGCTCGCTATGACCTTGACGCATGCCAAACAACCCATAGTCTGCTAGTCAAGTTCAACCCGTCATTTCCTGATTGAATTAAACCCACCCGCACGACCCTTGACGCATGCCAAACAACGCCGTACGAATACCCTAATCCAATCGCATCATATGCTGGCAGATAAGCACTAGTTAGCTACCGTACACTACGCCTTGTCGCATGCCAAACAACCGCAGCACGAATACTAACTAATACTTATCTGAAATGACGGAGGGCTACGACAGGTTTTTCTGAAAACCTATTGCGTAATGAACTTGATATCGTTGTAGGATCGAATGAATTTTGAAATGGAGTGTTTTTGAGGCTTTTCTAGTTTTGCTAAAGGAGTCACTCCCGGTGAAGGGATCGTCGGTCCTTTCCTCGTCGAATGAGGTGCGGGATATATCATATATATCACTGTGCAAAGCAAAAACTCTTAAAAGCAATTAAAAGACAAACCGAGTGTGTAGCATCTGCCAGTTATTGCTAAAGGAGTCACTCCCGGTGAAGGGATCTCGGTCCTTTCCTCATCGAATAAGGTGCAGGATACATCACATATACCGCTGTGCAAAGCAAGAACTGTAGCTACCTGTTTTATTTTGAAATTCGATTCCACAACATCTTAGGTTTCTTTTTATTTCATTAATCACATTAATGAAGTCCCATCATTTAAGTACCTAAACATCACAGATAAATACGACGTACACTTATGCCATCCGCATTCGCCTCGATGTCCCCTCGTGCACCGTTAGGTTAGGTAACTAACGACAGAGCGGGGCAGGGCTAGCGCGGGTGTAAAACATAAGTGACGTCTATATAATATATCATATATACTATATACAGCATTTATCACAGAACATCACATGATCACATCACAGATATCGCAGCAGAAGAATCATATGAAATATTGGATATACTAGGACGTCCGTGTTTTCAATACGAGCCAGTATAAAACACGGATTCCACGGTCGTGATGAATAGCCAAACCCACACCCCTAGACCCCTACGAGAGCGGCAAGCAACCCTACCAATTCTGGAGTTAGGAGACCCGGACTCGACTCCTCGAGTTGGTCTCCCACTGGACTCCAGAACCCGGTTACTTGTGCCCTCCTCCTTGGGTCTATCCTAGTGTAGAAAAGTAAATAATATACAACAGGTGACAACTTTCGCAACCTGGAAGTGCCCCAAATAAAAGAATATTACATACAAGTTTTTACATGAATGAAAATGAAAAACACTCATCTCACATAAAAACCCCCGGCTATTCAAACACGACGATCCAATATAACATATCCAGCAACACATAACATCACATGTCATCAACGTAAGTAAATATGCGCATCCCAATTGTCGTTGAAATATAGCAACGAAACCGGCGATATCACATATTACACTTACGGTCACAGAAAAGAAAGTGTAAAACTACAACAGTTGGAATCCGCAATCTTTATAGACATCGCATGCCTAATCAAATGAATACCTTAGACATCGCATGCCTAACTATTATAACCCCCGCATTTTAGTCTCAAAATCGAAAACTCTTTTCAATATCAAGTCGGGCAATTCAACAAGATTCCCGACATCCTGATCGAATACTCGTCGCAAACTTCAGTAGACGGCTGCACCCCCGATACCGTCGACGAAGTGCACCAAGGCGGAACACCGCTACCGCGAGCACCCGGACGGATGCTTTCGGCGACGGGGTTCTCCTACAGTTACTTGGTCGGGGCTAAGGGATGTAGCTGTCTATTAAGTTTACCCGGCGAGTATCCGCGTACGCTACGTGATTGCGACGGACTTTTGATCACATCAAAATTCCGTGGCAACCGATCAAGTGAGACTAAACTGCTATGTTTATAACATTCATTCAGTTATCTCATAACTTATTGTGAATTCCAATTATTGTATCCCATTCCAGATAAATAGAAAATGTTAAACTTTCCGATCGAACAATCGAACATCCAAGTTTTCCCGAAACTGATCAACACATGAAACAAGTATGACAACATTCCGTTCGTGCCTCAGTACCAACGGTCCAGCCGTAGAAGGGTCAAGCCAACGCCTCACATGTGGCACGCCGTACTGCCCCAAACCCGAAGGTTCAAAGGGCAGTTCAAGACGGTCACATAATCGAGTTAAGGTTTGTTGTCTTCTAGAGGGACCATCGCGTTACTTGCACTACTTAGAACGTCGTTAAACTACGGAAAAATCCAACACTTGGAAATTTCCCGACAGGGGAAAAATTGGGTATTTATATCCGGTCGAACTTTTTAACATATTCTAAAATTTATCCGGAAAGCCACATAGACAAAATTTGATACCCCGATCGAAACACCGAATCCCCAAAACAACTGCAGAAAAATTCAACTCTTGAATAAATATTAAAAATTCCCAGAAAACTCAGCTCTTTGAACTAGGAATTACTGTGCAAGGTAACAGGGCTGACGTCATCAAGTGGCCGCTGATTAGCCGCAGAAGCCATGCTTCTGCCGCTGATCCGCCGCGAAATTTACTGTTCACCAGAAACTTTTTGCACCGTAATTCTTATTTTTTCCTGCTGAATTTTTTAGCAATTTTTAATTTGGAAAAACTCACTGTTTTCAAAAAAGGACAGAGAGCATGTTAGAAATGGGTTTTCGGGTTCGTTCGGACTTCAAACTCCGTCTGGACTTCGCCTAAGGCTCTAGCTAGGCTCTGATACCACTGTAGGGTTCCTAGGCACACTAGAGAGGTCTCACAAGCCATCGACCATGGCAATTTCAAATTTTAACGTGCCGAGATACCCGACTACGGATCGTTTGCTAGAAAACTAGGCGAAAAAGCTAACTAGTTAACACTTAACTACGAGATACGGAAATACAACCTTTGTAGATCCGGTGCTCCACCTCCATAGCTCCGCAACGAAGTCCTCTCCGCTCTCCAAAAAGAATCCGGGCTCTAGCGTCGGCTTCATCGGAGAATGGACGGGCTAGGTCGTCGACGACGTGCCGAAGATGATCTACGTCGAAGCATCGCAAGATCAAGCTCCACCTTCACCAAGCCATGAAAACTTGTGAAGGAAACACACTCTACTAGTTGGCAAGAGGTAGAGGATGAAGAAATAGGAAGTGGGTACACTTTAGAATTGGTTTTCTCACTCATTTGCATCAATCACCATTGATGACCTCAAGCTTCTTCAAAGAAGAAGATGAAGAAGAAGAAGAAAGAGTTATGATAAGTGTTGAATTAAAAATAGAAAATAAAATAATACTTATCATACTTTTAACTCTAGTTAAGTGTAGAGAATTAACTTAGGTTAGTTAAAATGGTTAGGGTTAAGTATAGGACAAGAATGAAGACTTAGTCAAAGTTTCAAGAAACTTCAACTAAATCCAAAAATGCCACCATTTATCTTTCTTTTTCCTTTTTCCAAAAAGAATAAATAAGAAAGATAAATGAATAAATAAAAACAAAACCCTAACCCATTCATTACCATGGTTCATTCTTTACACTTAACCAAGTTTGGCATGCATCATCAAACATGATACAAGCAAGTGCACAAAATCATATCGCATATGCAATGCGCACACCCGAGTGAGAAAATCCATTTTAAAGTGAACCGATACTAGTTAATGCAAAGTAATATATCAAATATACAATTATGCATTAAATCATTAAATCAACACTTGATTTAACGATCCGGTCATGTCGCACATAACCGACTGGTATCATCAGTAACAACTTATCGAATCAACACTTGATCCGATAACCCGGCTATATCGCATATAACCGATCAATGTCACATCGCGAGAATCGAATACAGTATCACATACCGTATTATTCTCGGTCCCGCACATATCTCATATGCGCTCCTATTTCGTTTCGCTTGAGCCAGGAAACCTCTGTGTAGGACTCTAAAGACTCGTCAATACGCCGGCAGCAGATGATGATCATATCAAGCATCCACAAGCCGCAAGCGGTCTGCTAAACGTAACGGCCACCCGGGTATTGAGCGATCTGAAGATCGACGAGCAAGCCCTCTCACACTCCAGTGAATCCGACCAGTAACACTACCGTACAGTCCGGTCTGTTCGTCTGATCTGTCGCATATCTCGCCTAGGGGTGGTATACGTCAGACCCCAATAGCTCGATAAGTCGCGTCGATATGAGGCCTATAACAATTCGAGAAACTACTGGTAACACTTACCAGTAAATCTCTGCAACCCTGGCCAGGGATTTCCTGTTATAGCCAATCGAACACAGCGCAACATCAACTCCCTATACCGGGAGAGACGAATCCCCTCCTATCGCTCATTGCCTCCATGTGACTCGGGACTGTACCCAAAAACCACCGTTTTGCACGCCCTCTTGGACGTGGTAAGATGGAAATCAAAGCACAGTGGGAACCACACAAGACTCTATGACGATCTCGGGTCAACAGACTACTCTGTACCAGTGTCACCAGAGAACTGCCATCTGACGTGAGGTATAATACCATCTGGGAGTTCTCGGCGAGTCCGTCCAGTGTACCCAGTCTCTACTGAGCACCCGTATATCATCTCTGATATCAAACACCAATGGATATGGGATCATCCATCGCCCATCTGTATGGGTCGAGAAGGTATACGCTAGTCTACTCTGGTATATCGATGCCCTGTCTCGATACACCCACGACTAGGGACTTTCAAGGATGTACTTATGGACTACCATGTCCCCACTAGTATGATCCGCATCATAGTCCAGGTAGTCAAGTACAGATCCTAAGGGCTTTACCAACATGTAACAGAGAGACAAACAGTGTACACGTTAAGGTAAAGATCAAGCAGATAGCATACTATCATGTCAAGCAAGAAAGTCCTCCCTATATATGTCCCAGCATCCACTACAATATACATCCTATGTACAGTAATGGCCTCTAGGGCATACATATAACTAACATTTAACACGTGACCCCTAGTGTGAGTTTTAGCCTGTTTATTTTCAGTGTGAGTTTTGGCCTTTGATTATTTATGTTCAGCGCTTATATGCTTTGCATATGAGCGCTCACGTGTTTAACACGTGAGGCCTGTTTGGCCTTTTTGTTATTTGCTTTCAGCACTTATATGCTTTGCATATAAGTGCTCATATGTTTAACACGTGATGCCAAACTGTGGGAATTCCTTTCCTCTTTCTTCTCTCCCTTTATTATAATAGAACAAATAGCTCTTAGCAAAAAAACCCTGTCGTAGCCCTCTGTCATTTCAGATAAGTACTACTTAATATTCGTGCTACGTTTGTTGACCATATTAAGGCGTAGTGTGTGGTAGCTGATTAGTGCTTATCTGTATAAGCATATGATGCGATTGGATTAGGGTAGTCGTGTGACTTTGTTGACCATGTTAAGGGTCATGTGGGTGGGTTTAATTCAATCAGAAAATGACGGATTGAACCTGGCTAGCGCTTATGATTTGTTGACCATCTTAAGGTCATAAGTCGCTAAGGGTAAAATATTATCGGGAATTTCAAGTGTTGAAATTTGCAATGAGATTGCATACCTTCTATGAGATAGTTGGATCCCGATACCCACCGGGAGTAAGAGTTACTCCTTGGAGAGTTTTACACATTACAATTAGCCGATCTAGTAGGTGTCTAGAAAGGTGTTAACGGGGTTACGCCCCTAGGAAAACGAGGTTTATTTTAATTAGGTCCGTGCGAAAGCATGGGGAACCTCCCTTAAAGTACTGACACTGGCCTGGCTGAAAGATTGGCGAACTTGTAAGGTGTAATTATTCCCGGCTAGTCTTTCCTTTTAGGGTTTGAAGGAAGAATTGACTAAAACAGTGGGAGCCATCCTGATTAGATATATTAATAACCAATCTAATCTTATAAGAGCATACGCTGAATGTTTTCTTCGCTCTCTCTCCAGGTAGCGACCATGTCACGCCTTAATCAAGATAATAATATGGATGTATTGACCGAACCTGCTTGTTATACTGAGCTGGGGAACGTTGGTCCCGCTCCAACTGATAATTGTTATAAGACAAAGCATGAAATAAAGGATTACCAGAATTCCCGTGCCGCCCAAACGAAGAAAGTGCAGGATGATGCATCTTCTTCGGGTGTGCTCATTACAGAGAACTATTTCTCAATATCCTTTACGTCCTGAGTATGAGCTACCAAACCAGGATCCCAGATATGTAATCTGTTACATGGGAAACAGATAGGTAAGGAACTGAGAACGGGTGATAAGTTTCAAGAGTGGGAAACGGTGCAAGTATTGCAGCCAAGTATGTTGGCAGTTATCACCTTGTATTACCAAATACATTGATTCTGAACGAATGTTATTAGATACCGAACCTGATATACAACATCATCTCAGTCTCTTTATTTAGTAAAGAAGGATATAATTTTGTATTGTTGGATAATGTTTTGAACATTTCCTATATCAAGAGTTGATCGGTTCAGGCACGTTATCTAAAAGCATATACATTCTAAATCAAACCACGGTTCTTAACGTACAGAACACACACGAGAGAAAGAGTTCAGAAATGAACGAATCCTTCTTGAGGCATTGTAGACTAGGTCATATCAATGCGACCCGACTAGCTAAATTACATAAAGATGCATATTTAAATCGGTTTGAATTTACATCTCCGTTTATTGGAAACAGAGAAAGAGTTACTAAACTCTTGGGATTGATACATGTTGATGTATCAAAGTCCCTTGTCTACACATGTCAGGACTGGTTCTTTGTACTTCATTACATTCACTGATCATCTCTCATGATTCGAACATATGTTCCTGTTGAAACACAAGTCTGAATCTATTGAGAAATTCAAAGAATATAAGTTAGAAGTAAAGAACCAAAAACAGGTATAAGTATTATGTCTTATGATGAGATCGGGGAGGAGAATACTTGAGAACGGAATTCTTGGACTATTCTAAAGGAGAATGAGATTCTCTCTCAGCATTACTCCTCCGTATACACCACAGCACGTCTTTGTATCGGGGCGAAGCAAATCACACCCTATGGGATATGGTGTGCTGTATGATGGGTACTACTGAGTAGCCTATTTCCTTTTAGGAATTATACACTTGAGAAGCTGCATACCTATTGAATAGGGTTCCAACCAAATCAGGTGCCTACCACTCCATATTTGATATGGTATGGGAAGAGCCCATCTCTTAAGGATGTTAAGATTTTGGGTTGTCCGGCCTATGTCTAAAAGCAAAATCCGGACAACCTCGAGGCAAGGTCAGTTCTGTGGAAGTTTGTTGGATATCCCAAGTATTCGCAAGGGAACCCTTCCATAAAACCATACGGCCTCTATAACGTTTCGCCCGAACTTGGGAAACTATCTGTGGGGGACTCTAATGACTCATCAGTACCCTGGCAGTGGGTTTAACCACAAGCACATCAGCGGCACTAGCAGTGCGTAACGGCTGCCCATGTACTGACCTCAAGGGAAGCCGATGAGTGAACTCATCCTGGAACCCTACTGAGCCTAACAGTGACAATATACATACAGTCTGGTCGTTCGTCTATGAGTATCGCATATCGGGCCTAGGGTGCTGGTAACGTCAAACCCCCAAGAGCGGTATAAGTCATGTCGGAGACAAGCCCTGAACACCCTGAGAAACTACCAGAATACTTACCAGTAATTCTCACCTGCCTTGGCCAAGGACCTGGTGTAATTGCTTTCCTAGACACAGCGCGATCTCCACCCCCAATACCGGGAGAGAGGAATCCCCTGCCGATCCGCTCACTTGCCTCCATGTGGCTCGGGACTGTACCCAAAAAATACCTGTTTGCATGACTCCTTTGAGCCGTGGTAGGGTAGAAATCAAAGCACAGTGAGAACTCACACGAGACAAATGACGACCTCAAGTCGATGAACTAACCTGTACACATGTCACCAGGGAACTGCAATCTGACGATAGGTATAATACCAACTAGCAGGTTCCCGGCGAGTCCTGTCCGGTGTACTCATAACCCAATGAGCACCTGTATACATCTTAGGTGATCCAACTAACACCAGTGGCTTGTGAGACCAGCCACCGCCCCTCATCGGGGTCTCGACTGTATACACTAGTCTACTCCGGAGTATCGATGCCCTGTCTCGGTACTCCCACGACTAGGGACCACTATTAAGGATGTGCTTATAGACTACCCAACTCTCACGTAGATGATCGCTATCATACTGTTGGTAGTCAAGCAAGATCCTAAGGGCTCTATCAACGTGTAATCATGATCAATCACCTGAACCTGTACATGACTAATAAAGGCAAACCAGATAGCATACTATCATCTCGAGTAAGACTGTCATACCGGTATAGGTCATCCTCAATCATTGCAATCACGTACCTGTGATCCAATAATTGACTTTGAGGGCACTATATCCAACAATCTCCCACTTGCACTTAAGGCTAATTATTGCGATGACACATACTCACAGCACGTGTGATACCGAACACCCAACTCATCTACTAATCAGTTTCACAAAGCCCGTTTGTAAAACTATTGTGTTCGAGAAATAGCCTCAGCGAGTGGATCCGCCTTGATGTTCCTTTCTATGTCTCTCTTAATCTCAAGTTCGTGGAGAAAGCCATCTCCCGAATTAAGTAATACCTGTCTTAGAATATATCTGGATATCTGATGGGACCTAGTTCATAAATGAACTCCAAATCCAAAATTCTTAGACTGTATCGATAACTGAACCTAATTAGTATCATGCACCATGCCTCCCACAGTATTCTCTTGGACCACCTGCCCATAATACTGCCCCCTTCGTCAGAGGGAAAACTATAACTCTGACAATCACTCTGTCATCCATGTCACCTTTGAAGCCTGGAATGATAACCGTCTCCCGAAGGAGGCTGCCGTCATCAAATCCGTAGAACATCCACTTATGTTCTAAAACTGCTTACTTATGTTTCTCCAGGATTGGATTAATAAAAACTTATCGCGTCTAGTGCAAAATCAACATCTGGTGTGGTACTTGACATCTCATGATTGACTCAATTGCCTAAGCAAGTGATCTGCCAATCATGCGCATCCCTCTCCCTTTTAGTGTGTAAGACACCTTTAGAGAGGGTGACTCCATCACCTGTAGGTACACCACCATACCAGGAGTCATCTATTCTAAAAACCATTAGAATACTGTCAAAGTACCCACATTGGGAAACTACCTAAATCCAGATCTAAAACCATAGATCTAGAAACCAGAATGTCTGATATTATATCCATATCCTGTCTGGAGAAACAACTGTGTGACGACCACAGTACAACCGATCGTAGTATAGGAATTTTACTTCCTACTCTGTGTATATCATTCAAATACCAGGACATCACACACCCTACTACCTTCTTAACAGATCCATCCCCTATTCTGATGAAGTCAAACCCATGACTGTCACGTCAAAATTAGATGATCTATCTCCGCTATATCAGCTCAAGTCTATAAATAGACATAAGCTACTTGCCCACTATACTTCCGCTGCTCCCACTGATCACAACAACCCTCTGGCAGAATAATATATACGTGCACTTCTAAAGCTAGTTTAGAATGACGCTATACTCAACCTCTTGCCGGGTCTCATGGTCTGGAACAACAGTAGTGTCAAGTCTGGGTAAACAAGAACCTCCTTGTCACCGTCCTTGAGGCTACCGGAGTACCTCTCGGGTGTCTGAGGTTACCCACTATATCCGCGGAGTGGCTATTGGAATGTCAAACCTGATTGAATCTTTAGGTCCTATTAAATTTTCCGTAATCGTTTGCGGTTCTGGAATCACTTCCAGTTCTACCATACTCCCACTACTGTTTTCTGAAAAAAATCAATTTTTACTAAAACTGTGGCAAGTCAAGAACAATATCACCATTGATCTTCCAGATGGTAGAAAGTCAACCCTCGTCATAGCCCGGGCCAACCCACAAACTGCCATTACAGAAACGTGCCCTGAGTTATCCAGAGTCTGGTTTTAAGCATAAGCCGGACAACTCCCCGTACCTTAACATCGTTAAGATATGAACCATTCTATATCTAATATAGAAATTTTGGCACTTATTTAATTGGAACCAGATTCTAATCATGAAAATATCTCCAGTGCATATCAACTTAATGGAGAGAGGCTAATCAGCATTACTCAACTTAGGAATACATCCAATTATGAGTAACCTGAAAGAGAAACAAGTTTCTCAAAACCATTACTATCATCTGAATACCAATCACAAGTATCTACATGTTCGATCTCTTTGAAGAATCCCGATACTTGCGACACCTGGTTCTCTACTTTATTCTTATACCCACAACTTCTCAAAACTTAGACCTTGTATTTCTGCGAAACACTTGTCTAAAAAGCTAGAGAAGTCATAAGTAAACAGAACATAGTACGAGGACCAACCCCTTTGTCCTGATGGACATTGGACAACATACAATACTCTGTATAAGTCCGTTGAGTTGAATAACCCAAAACCTGTGCATCGTAGGTTGAAAACTGTACTTATGGTTAAGAACTACTCCGCTGTTCAATGCTCCTTACCCAATCGCCAACTGATATAGGTAAATGTCATCGACATAATATCAAAAAGTTATATCTCACTTTATAAAAATAAACGTACAGATATATCATTTTGAAATTGGTGCACAACAACAGATACTCAAAACCAAATACATGCCGTCCGGCAAAAACCCAGGCGACTTCCTCAAATATCACCAATTACAACGAATTCCGATATAATGAGGATGATCACCTAATTCCCAATAACTTCCTCACACTCATCCTCTGTAAAACCATACAGATGTGAGAATCATAACTGGTAAATACATACCCTGGAGTAAGTATCTAATCGGGAAATCAGTTTTCCTTTAACAATGCACAGTGAAACTGAAATATGAAAATGTTTCGTAGGGGTATCCTGGTATTCCTAGTAATGCCTCTTCCATAATCCAATTCATGACTGCAACCGTATATTTCTTTGCCATCTCTCCAAATCCCTTTATTTCTCTTTAGTCGTTACCTTCTGCACACCTTCGTTAGGCTAAGTGGTTTTCTTCCTTCCCTACCGTTCGGCACCAGCCTATGGTTTGGAAGAAGACTATCCAGTAAGCATAATAGGTGTACCCTCCTAAACCAAGGAGTACTCGCAACCTGAGAGAAGGTGATGATAAAAGACAACTGAATAATACCTAATTCTATTTCTCCCGAACTGGGGAAAAAAGCAAAGGTGAAATAGGAGTGGCGATGAAGTACGTGGTTTGGTCGTGAATGATAGCAGTCGCAATTTACTTTGCCCTCTTTCTAATCCCTTTATTTTGGCTTTACATATTACCTTCTGTACACCCTACTTAGGCGAATTGGTTTTCTTCATTCCCTACCTTTCGGCACCTGCCTATGGTTTGGAAGAAGACTATCCAATAAGCGTAATAGGTGTACTCTCCTAAATTAAGGAGCCCTCGCAACCTGAGAGAAGGTGATAATAAAAGACAACTGAATAAACCAATTCTATTTCTCCTGAACCTAGATCCATTCTCGAAGAAGTCCCTTCGAGTTCATATATAACCATACGATGGATCTATCCAATGGAAGTGGATGTCCGTAGTAATACGGGGTGTTCTGAGAAATGCAAAGGGTAAAAGAAGGAGTGGCAATGACTTATGCAACTTAGACAATCCAAAAGCCAGTATTTTAAGAAGGTTCGGTCAACTTGGTCACTGAGTCATAGTCTAGGGCCGGTCAACGGTCGCTGCCAAAGAGAGAGAGAAAAGAAACACTCTGCGTGCACTCTAACCTAGATCAGAATGGTTATCACTTTATCTAATCCGGAAACCTCCCACTGTACTGTCAAATTCTCCTCCAAACCTAAAAGAAGAATCAATCGGGATCACCCGAAGAGTAAACTAACTCATCAGTGGGAATCGGGATCCAACTCTCATCGCATGATAACGTGACGGAATCTACTCACGTTATCACACTCCAGAAGGTATGCACATGCCTGGCAAGTTTCAGTTTCTTTAGAAACTCCAGATATGATTTTTGCCCCATGCTCTTATGACCTTGGCGTTAGGTCTAAATGTCATAAGTCACATGCCAAGTTGGACCCATCATTATCTTGTCAATTTGAACCCACTCGCACATGCCCCTGACTTTGGCCAATAGGCAGAATGACTGTCCCAAACCAACTCATCTATCTATGCAACAAATGAATACCCAGCAGCTACCAAACACTATGCCTTGGCGTTAGATCAAAATACATAGCTTGAATACTACTGAATACCCAAAAGAAATGACGGAGGGCTACGACTGGTTTTTGGCGAAAAACCTTTAACGTAATGAACTTGATCTCATTGAAGGAACCTGATAGCTTTTTATAAAAATATAGTGGCGAAAACCTTTGCTAAAGAGGTCACTCCCGGTGAAGGGATCTCGGCTCTTTCCTCGTGGAATGAGGTGCAGGATATTCTAACTGAATACCGCGATGTAAAGCAACATGTAATCGACTATAGTGAAGTTATTACCCTGACGCAAACTTCTGCCCAAGGGGTCACTCCCGGTGAAGGGATCTCGACCCTTGCCTCGTCGAATGAGGTGCAGGATATTCCAACTGATACCACTGTGCAAAACAAAAGGAAACGTCTTTGTAATAACACTTTTTAAAACTGTTCCAACAACATCTAAACAGGTTTGTTTTCCTTTGCATTGATCAGAATCAACGCAGTCCCATCAATTAATCACACCAGAAAAGAACGAAAATAAAATGTACGTATATACCATCTGCATTCGTCACTGGGTCCCGTCTTTACTTGTTAGGTTACTTAACTAACGACAGAGCGGGGACTGGACTAGCGCGGGTGCAAAACATATACAACATCTACTAGTATATATACCAATATACAATAATCGCTCCAGGCGTGATAATATGCAACATTACAGAAAAGTAATAAGCATCACAGAACAATACAGATAATCTGGGATCCCCGGGTTTCACGGAGCCGCTGTTGAAACACGATGTTCCCCTGTCGTGTGGATAGCCTGTGCAATGAAACATAGACCCCTACGGGTGCGGCAAGTTACCCGGCAAAACCTGAAGCGAGGCAGCCCCCTACAGCAAAGTGAATGGACCACCCTTCACTTCACGGAATCCGGTAACTTGAGCACCCCTCCTTGGGTCAACCTGTTCCCCCTACGAGTGCGGCGAATAGTCTGCCAATTATAGAGTGAGGCCCCTCTGCCTCTCAAAGCCATGAGATGCGGACCCGTTGCCCTCAAGAACCCGGCTATCCGTGCATTCTGTCGCGGGGTAAAACCTAGTACAGAAATGAAAAATATGTACAACGGGTACATCGACCTCAGCCCGGTCGTGCCCCAAAAGAATATTATACAAACAGGCAGTGACGGTAGTCCACATGTTGGACGCTCGTCCCGCAATATCAAATATACAAATAAATCCAAACTGCACTACCATTGCACACTGCTATCCACCACGACAAATCCGCAATATCACAGCACAACACAAAACATCAACGCGAATGTCACGTTCGCAAATCCGTCTAAAAGGACTATAGCAATTAGACGCAATTTACCGCTCGAATGACATTCACGGTTGGAGATATAATGTAAGTACTGTAAACTAACACGTTTAAATTTCGATCGAAAAAATTTCCCGAAGTGGGCCCCACGTACATCTGCTGTACTGTAAAAAAATTTGGGCCCAAAAGAAATATTCCAGAAACCACAATTTACCATGAAGAACACACTGTAGAAATTTGGTGTATTGATCTCACAATATAGCGGCGGATCCGCGGCCAAACCTTGGTTTGGGCCGCGGATCCGCGTCGGTACAGTAAGATCACGTGACCAAATTTCACCAATTTTCTTAGAAAAGCCTGCACGATTTTCTGAGATGCTCAAAATAATTTTTAGACCTGTTCTAAAATTCGACAGAAACTTTAACACTAAAATCGCGGTTTCGGAAATTTCGTTCGATCGTTGTTTTAAACGCGTTAGAACAAGTTAGTAAAGCTTAATGGCGTGGCTCTGATACCATGTAAGTCTACGGTAGCGCCCCGGCCGTCTTTCAGACGCCAAATGCGGAAAAAAAACTTTTATAACTGGCGCTATCGCATACTATATCCCGGATCTGCCATTAACGCTAAACTAACATACTGTAAAGAGGGTAGAATTGTTATACCGAACGATCCGAGTCCTTTGGTCTTTAACCATCATCCCACGCTCCATTGCGGCTGCTCCGATCTCCTGGCTCCTCGTCGAGGTGGCACCACATCTACGGATCTTTAAACGGGCTCCCGCCTCTGAACCGAGACAACTCGGCCATCAAGTTTGCCAAAAGAGATGACCAAGATTGATGTAGAGAATGAGTAGAACAGTTTGTCTCACTTCGTCCAAAGCTATGGACGAACGGTTAATGAAGTTGCCTTTTGAATCGGATGATGAAAAATGAGCTATATGAAATTTCATGAAGCAAAACTATCATAATATTTTTCCCAAAAATTCCTTAGCCTCCAAATGAAATTGGCCGGCCACTATAAGGTGAGGGGGTGAGTGTAGGAGAAGGGAGTGGTGACCATAAACAATGATCCTTATCATAACTCATCAAATGAAAGAATGACTCACAAAAATACATTTAATGCAAAATGGCTATTCATTAACCTAGTCATCCATTCAATTAATGCTAATGAATGATACATGAATCTAGTCACCATTTATAGAACCTTCTAGAACCTTCCACACTCATGACTCACCTCAAGAAAAGATAAATCCGTATTAAACCGAATGTTTAATACGGGTGATAGAAAACTGGAAACTGGCAACTTCCAAAAGCGATCCCGAAACGAATTTCAGGACAACCCCGTAACAGTATAAACATACCCGCATTTGTATTACGACCGAATACAAATGCAACTGAGACAAAGATATTATATCTACACAGTATAATACTCGGATCCGGCTTAAACTAAAGCCCACCAGTATTATCTGCCCGAAATATGACACGTGCGTAAACACACGTGCATTTTTCAAACCCTGCCATAAAACCATACGGCCTCTACAACGTTTCGCTCGAACTTGGGAAACTATCTGTGGGGGACTCTAATGACTCATCAGTACCCTGGCAGTGGGTTTAACCACAAGCACATCAGCGGCACAAGCAGTGCATAACGGCTGCCCATGTACTGACCTCAAGGGAAGCCGATGAGCGAACTCATCCTGGAACGCTACTGAGCCTAACAGTGACAATATACATACAGTCCGGTCCGTTCGTCTATGAGTATCGCATATCGGGCCTAGGGGCTGGTAACGTCAGACCCCCAATAGAGGTATAAGTCGTGTCGGAGACAAGCCCTGAACACCCTGAGAAACTACCGAAATACTTACCAGTAATTCTCGCCTGCCTTGGCCAAGGACTTGGTGTAATGGCTTTCCTAGACACAGCGCGATCTCCACCCCCAATACCGGAAGAGAGGAATCCCCTGCCGATCCGCTCACTTGCCTCCATGTAGCTCGGGACTGTACCCAAAAAATACCTGTTTGCACGACTCCTTTGAGCCGTGGTAGGGTAGAAATCAAAGCACAGTGGGAACTCACACGAGACAAATGACGACCTCGGGTCGATGAACTAACCTGTACACATGTCACCAGGGAACAACTATCTGACGATAGGTTTAATACCAACTAGCAGGTTCTCGGCGAGTCCTGTCCGGTGTACTCATAACCCAATGAGCACCTGTATACATCTTAGGTGATCCAATTGACACCAGTGGCTTGTGAGACTGGCCACCGCCCCTCGTCGGGGTCTCGACTGTATACACTAGTCTACTCTGGAGTATCGATGCTCTGTCTCGGTACTCCCACGACTAGGGACCACTATTAAGGATGTGCTTATAGACTACCCAACTCTCACGTATATGATCGCCATCATACTGTTGGTAGTCAAGCAAGATCCTAAGGGCTCTATCAACGTGTAATCGTGATCAGTCACCTGAACCTATACACGAATGATAAAGGCAAACCAGATAGCATACTATCATCTCGAGTAAGACTGTCCTACCGGTATAGGTCATCCTCAATCATTGCAATCCCATACCTGCGATCCAATAATTAACTTTGAGGGCACTATATCCAACACATCCTTCAAATGTTCCTAGTCGAGCGTGTATCGAGACAGGGCATCGATATACCAGAGTAGACTAGCGTATACGCTTCTCGACCCATATGATGGGCGATGGATGTTCCTATATCAATTGGTGTTTGACATTAGAGAAGGTATGCAGGTGCTCAGTGAAGACTGGGTACACTGGACAGACCCGCCGAGAACTCCTAGATGGTATTATACCTATCGTCGGATAGCAGTTCTCTGGTGACACTGGTATAGGTTAGTCTGTAGACCCGAGATCGTCATAGAGTATTGTGTGATTCCCACTGTGCTTTGATTTCCACCTTACCACGTTCAAAAGAACGTGCAAAATGGTGGTTTTTGGGAACAGTCCCGAGTCACATGGAGGTAATGAGCGATAGGAGAGGTTTCGTCTCTCCCGGTATAGGAAGTTGATGTTGCGCTATGCTCGATTGGCCATAACATGAAATCCTTAGCCAGGGTTGCTGAGATCTACCGGTAAGTGTTATCAGTAGTTTCTCAAACCGTTATGGACCTTGCATTGGCATGACTTATCAGGCTATTGAGGTTTGACGTTATACCACCCCAGGCTATGATATGCGACATATCAGACGAAGAGAACGGACTGTACGGTAGTGTTACTGATTGGATTCGCAGGAGTACAAACAGGCTTGCTTGTTGATCTTCTGATCGCTCAATACCCGGGTGGCCGTTACGTTTAGCAGACCACTTACGGCTTGTGGGTGTTTGATATGATCATCACCTACTGCCGGCGTATTGACGAGTCTTTAGAGTCCTACACAGAGGTTTCCTGGCTCAAGCGAAACGGAGTAGGAGCACATATATGATATGTGCGGGACCGAGGTTGATACGATATGAGATACCGTATTCTATTCTCGCGATATATGATATCGGTCGGTTATATATGATATAGCCGGGTTATCGGATCAAGTGTTGATTCGATAAGTTGATTCATATAGTATTGATCAGTTGTATATAATATAGCCGGATTATTAAATCAAGAGTTGATTTGATAATTTAATGTATAATTATATATTTGATATATTATATTACATTAACTAATATTAAGCTCACTTATGATTTCTTTTCTCACTAGATGTGCACATTGTATATATGTGATATGTATATTTGTGTACATGTATTGTGTCATATTTGATGATACATACAAGATGGGTGTATGAGATTAATACCATGCTAGGGTTAGGTTAAGGTTTCTATTTATGTTAAGATAATTCAAAAGAGATTGAGTTTGTCATGGTAAAGCTTGGACAAAAGCCTTTGGGTAAGCTTTGACAAAGTCAACTCTTTTGTATAGTTAAAGATATTTATCAAACCCAACCCTTAACCATAGTGTATGGTTATTCTCTATATGAGTTAAGCATGATGGCTTTAACTCACCCATGGTTGCAATAATTCATTTGATGAATAATTGATGAGATATTTTCTTCATCTTCTTCTTCTTCATCAAAAGCTTCTAGCTTCAATGGAGTTTTGAGAAAAAGTGAGAGAAAATGAAATCTAAAGTGAGCACACTTTCTACTTCACTATCCTCTACTACTTGCCATTTAGTAGAGTGTGTTTGCTTCACTAATTATATGATTAGTGAAGAAATAACTTGGGTTAGTGTCTCCTCGACGTAGATCATCTTCGGCCTCGAAGATATCGAAGCAAGCACGTTCGTTTCTTCAAGGGATCCTCTCTAGAGTCTGGAGTTTGCAATCGCAGCGAAGGGGACTACTACATGGAGCCATTTGAAGTGAAGGACCGGTCTACAAAAGTTGTATTCCTTGCTCACTATAACTTGCAAAGTGTTTGCATATATTTTCCGTATTATTTCTAGTTAACGATTCATGGTTAGGGTTAGCTAGAACGGCAAATTTTTCAATTTGGCATGGACGATACCTCCCGAAACCTTGCTGCCGTGCTAGGCAACCCTTCATATGAGTGCTCACGTGATTAACACGTGAGGCCTGTTTGGCCTTTTTGTTATTTGCTTTCAGCACTTATATGCTTTGCATATAAGCGCTCATATGTTTAACACGTGATGCCAAACTGTGAGAATTCTTTTCCTCTTTCTTCTCTCCCTTTTTTTATAAGAGAACAAATAGCTCTTAGCAAAAAAAATTTGGCGGGAACACCTTATTCTTATAACATCCTCTTAGGTTGCCCACATTAAACACCCTTCAAGCTTAGATCTCGACCTACCACCTCGCGCTCAAGTTTCCTCTAAGCAATGGTGGGATAGGCCGGACCTATGGAGATCAGCAAATCGCTAGGGTGTGTCTCGCTACGACAGTTCCCGAGGACAAAGAAGTTGAAATGACCGAAGGACCGTGTGATCCTTGGGAATCGCTGCACGTGATGACAAGAAGGAAATCCGGGGTTCCCCGATAGAATCCTTATCCGAAGTCCATCTCAAAAAGGAAGAGAACAGCTGAACTATCCGGATTAGCTCTCTCTTGACCGGGGAAACTCAGGACAACCTTATCCAGTTCCTCCGAGACAACTCCGACGTGTCAAACAGAAGGTGATTGAGGAGGAAGTGGACCGACTACTAGTTGGGAATTCGCCCGCACGCGCAAACGCGTATGTTTGGAAACGGATATGATTTTAAGGAAACGGAATGCGCACGCTGGATCATTCTCATTTAAAATTTATAAACCGCAAGTGCATGGCGCGTTGTAGCGAGCCGGCAGGCACGGGTCGATCCGCAGGGAATTATGTATTAGGTCTTGTGATTTAAGGCTCAACAAACAACGAATGGTTGGTTTTGTCACAAAAATAAAGAATACGAAAACAAGAAAAGCATGCAAAGAAAATAAGAAAGAGGTGGTTGTGGCTTTGGATCGGAAGGTCGGATCGCGACGATTCCTTCGACGCTCCCTTGATCATGAGTTGTCCGTCCTTACGTCGAACCCGGCATGAAGCATGACTTGTCAAGGCGGTTGCAGAGCACAAGTCATCAAATTCTAATATTCGTCGCAAAACACGAAATAAGTCTGTTTGTTCACTTACCGTTTGGATGTCCAAGCTTGGGGTATCAACACTAAACACAAGGGTTAGCAAGTACACCACAACATCAAAAAACACAAAGTAGTGAATGAGAGCAAATGATTTTAGTGTTAAGTGTGCTAAGTGTTTATGATGGTATATGGTATATGAAACCAAGAGATTGTCAAGCACTTGATCACAAAATACCATATCTAAACCTAGCAATTTTAATACTAAATTGATTTTAATTTAAACATTGAAATGGGGAAAGGGAGTGAATATGGTATATGAGGAGATTACAAAGTAACCATGTTTCAAAATACCATATCACATCAATACATAAACAGAATCATATATATAAGCACATTAAACATTAACAAGACGAGGAGGAGGCAAAGCCTTTCATCTCACTTCCTTAGCATTACCACAACCAAACTTGATTAGTTAAGCATGATGAAAAAGATAAGCAAGTAAAGAAAATAAACAAGTAATCAAAGAAACACAAATATTATTAACACTTGAAGAAGTTAGGTGCAAGATATTGGTAACTCATTCAACCTCTCTAATGAAGCTCTCCAAAGAAAGCTTCAAGAGGGAAGAAGAAGAAGAGACCAAGTTTAAGCCTACTCCCTCTCAAGCCTAAATCAAAAACAAACTAAAACAAAAACTATTTATTGTGAATATGAGAGAATGAGAGAGAGACTTCCCTTACTCACTGATCTGGTTTTTATAAGCACCAAAAAGGATTAAACAAGTAATAAGAATGAGGTGATATGACTGCAAGGAAAGGACAGGGAAAAGATAGGGGCAAACTGGGCAAGGGGGGCCAGCGAGCTTGGAAAATATGAGGGTATGGCCCGAACAAAACCGAGCACAGAGGCTCGTATTCATGTGGTGGTCTTGTGTCAACTCCAACATCATCTTGGTGCTGTTTGATTTGTCTAAAATAACCTGATTTGCATACAGAGAATTGGAGGGAAACTTGATGCCAATATCACATCAAAACTTTATGCATTTATTACCCATCACACCACATATGCCCACTAGTTACACAATTCATCATTTGTGTGTGCCAAGGCAGCCCCACCATGGTCCAAGCCAACAAAGAGTCATGTGCACACTTGTATGTGTTGGACCAAAATTGTGTGCACACATTTATTTTGCAAAAGCTCTTTGGATATCGGTCAGTTTTCTGTTCTGTTTGCAGTGTCGGCTCCCAAACGCTATATCTGTGATATTGAGTTTGTTTACAGTATTTAATCATGAACACCTATAATCTGTAATTACTGAGCAAACACTGGTTAATAGCACCGATATATAACAAAATAGATAATGAATGGGCGGTATTAAAATGCAGTTTTCTGAGATGAAAAAATACCCCCAAACTTATCTTTTGTTCGTCCCGAGCAAAACAAAAATCCTAGCCTCACTTTCGCAGGGAACACGATTGTACTGAGCACATGCAACAAGTCGTTAAACCTCTAGGTTTCCCTAGTAGGAGGAGTGTTGTCTCCTGAGGGTTTTCAGCAGATTACACCCACAAAATCCAATCAAGTTAACATAGCGGAAATACTGTTGATTCTAATCTTAAGGTGAAGAATCAAAGTTAGAAGTTCTATTATCCAAGTCAGAAACATTAAACCTTATTTTTCACTTCTCACAATTTGTTAACATAAGCTCATACGCGTATTTACGTGATTGTGCGGATAGTGTCCATAACGTTTTAAGAACTTTGATTAGGGTCATCATGTCATAATTTCATACCAGGATAAACTTCTGAAGCATCACACAAGTTCGAAAGGAGTTAAGATTTTCTCAAGTAGGTTTCAAGTCAGAATTTATATCGTTTTTAACAAAGAACCTAAGTCTTATTCTTCACTTTTACCTTTCACCTGTTTTTGTTCATACACACCAAAGTTATCATGCAAAACGTCTTATATAAAAATACCTTCATATCTCCGCGAAAAAACTGTTTTAATAGAAAACTCGTCTCCGCCAAGATTATTCTCCCACAAAGAACCGTGAGGATTTTTAACTCGGAGAGAACACTTGCTTAGCTTGTTTTGTTTGGCGATTGGGAGCTTAGCGAGCTTTGGGTCAATGACTCCCAAACCAGATGGTTTTAGGGCATTAGGTGTGGAGACACCCCAAGGACTTAATTATCCAAGTTACCAAGGACACAAAACAAAAGACTCGTTTTATTTTAAAATATTCTGAACTCAGTGAAAACAGAGATATAGCCAGCTTTTTCTTTTAAATCCAAAGACGTTACATGTGGATAAGGTGTGTAATTACTCCAACAAGGTTTCAGATGAGTTATTTTTCAGACTTATAGCTTCTGTTAAAAACTCAATAATATCCTTCATATTCACCTTACTTTATGAACTATTCTTGATATTACTTAAATCAGAACAAACCTGTTTGATCCTAAAGATGTTTATCAATTTTAAAAGTTTACAGACATGTCAGACTTTCATCAAATTCTCAAAACCATACGACACGTGTAAAGTGTTATAAAAGATGTATATCAGCTATGGCTATGTAAGTGCACGGCGGCGCCCCGGCCGTCAAACCGACGGCCAAATGCGGAAACGGTGATAAACTTTAATTTTGCGAACTTAGCAAACCGGCACCACCGCGCACTAAACCCCGGATCGGGCCATTAAACTAGATCTAGCTAACTACAAGACGGGTTAGAGATATACCGAGTGATCCGAGTCCTCCGGTCTTCTCGTCGTCGTCCCGATCTCCCGCGGATCCTCCGGTCGTCGCCTCCTTGCCGGAAGGGCACCACATCGCCTGTATCTTTTACGGGCTCCCACCTCAATACCGAGGCAACTCGGGCGCGAAGTTGGCTAGCCTACGCGCCCAAGATTTGCTGTAGAATAATGTAGAAACTTGTCTCTTTGGGGTTTAAGAGGTTGCCATGTATGGAGGAATTTTTGCAAGAATAATCATGGATGAAAACTTGATGAAGAATGGATCATCATCAGCAAATGAGCTCGGCCAAGCCTTTTATTTGCTCACTGGAAAAATGAGTACATGGACGAAGTCAATTAATTAAAACCATGCTTCAATTAAAACATTCCCCCAAAAAAAATAAACAGCACACTCCAATTGCACACATGGGGGGGGGCCCACGAAATTTACAAGAAGGAAAATTCTCACCAAATAAAATCTCACTCCAACAGTGGCCGGCCCCCCAACATATCCAACACAAATTCATATCAAAAACCCATACCCTCTCTTATCACAATAAATGCATGAATAGCAAAGAAGATTTCATAATCAATCCTTTTGCAATAAACCCCTCCAAAATGTGTTATTTGCAAACTTGCAAATAACCCCCTCCAACGTAAAGTCCGGCCGTGAAGGAACAATGAAAAACCGGCCGGAACGGAATGCAAACTGGCAACCCCAGAAAACTGGTCCCATAATAAATTACAGGAAAACCCCGATACTGTGCATACACACCCGCATTTGTATTCCGACCGAAATACAAATGCAAAGAGACAAAACTACACTATCAAATACTAAGATCCGGCTTAAGCCAAAGCCGGCTAGTAAAAACCGTCCGATCACGATCCGTGCAATACCGCACGCATCTGATCGAACCCTGCCATATCTCCATACGGCCTCTACAGCGTTTCGCCCGAAAGCTTGAGTAACTGAAAGTGTGGTGGACTCTAAAGACTCGTCAATACTATGGATGTGGATTTAACCACTAGCACGTCAGAGGTATAAGCCAATACGTAACGGGCCACCAGCTATTGACTAAAAGGGACGTCGATGAGCGAACTCATCCTGACACCCTACTGAGCCTGTCAGTGACAATATCCGTACAGTCCGGTCCGTTCGCCTATGAGCATCGCATGTCGGGCTTAGGGGGTTGGTAAAAGTCAGACCCCCAAAAGCGGTACAAGTCGTGTCGGAGTGTAGCCCAGAACACCCTGAGATACTTGTAAGTCCATGTTGCGACCCCCGGTTCTTACGGGGAGGCGGAAACGGTATAAAAATCAAATTTTTAGCGCATGGAGCAACATGGACTAACAAAGTCGGGATCTTTTCCTAAACTAAAACTAGCAAACTTGCTAAAGAGAGTTTAGCTACTCGGAAAGATAGTTATACCTAAACTTGAACTCCTTCTTCTTCAAACCTTGTAGAGGTTGATGGTTCTTTCCTCGTCGCCTTCTTCCGTCGAAGATGGATCCACCTGAGGGTTCAACCTACGGGCTCTTCCTCGAACTTTGAGTGAACTAGAATCTCCGGCTTGCTAAACCCTTGATCCTAGAGTGAGTAGAGAGTGTCTAGGGGTTGTTTCTTTTTCAAGGTGAGGGATTCTCAACACATGAGAAGGAATCATCTTGAGCTTGAGGAAGAAGAAGATGAAATGAGGAGAGAGAATGATTATGATAGAATGAGCTCTTTTCTTTTGCAACCATAACTAAAAGAAAAGGAATTATCTAATTAATAATAATAAATCAAAAATGAAATAGTTGATGGTTGTATTTGGAATGACCACTATCATAACTTTCAATAAATGAGTGTAAGCATGAATCAAGGAGAATCTTTTCAAAGCATGATGGTGGTCAACATTCAACCATGGTCAACAAGTCAACCATGGTCAACAAGTCCACAAAATCAACCATAACAATATTTCATTTAATTACTATTATTAATTGATATTTCATAAATCTATTAGGGTTTGGAAAATGACGACTGTCAACTGTGCATACGCACCCGTTCCGAAACCCTAATGAAATACCTCATCCTCCGCCTCAAGCAACTGTGCATACACACCTGCATTCTCGCTCCGAGGAACAAGAATACCGAGATATAAAAGCAACCCCAAAACATATACCAGTATCTGGCTCAAACCAGAGCCAGCCAGTAAAATCCGTCCGGACTCCAAACGTGCACAAGTGCACGGATGAGAACGAACCCTGTCGCAAAACCATGCGACCTCTACTCTGTTTTTCCCAGAGGCGAATACCCTCTGTGTGGGACTCTAAAGACTCGACACTGCGCTGGCAGTGGGTTTAACCACAGACCGCAAGCGGCACTAGCTGTGCGTAACGGTCCCCAGGTAGATGCCGACAAGAAGGCTGACGAGGTGAACCCCATCTGAACTCCTACTGAGTCTGAATGTGACATTCTCCGTACAGTCCGGTCTGTTCGTCTGATACATCGCATGTCGGGCCTAGGGGGCGGTAAAACGTCAGTCCCCCAATAGCGGTACAAGTCGTGTCGGAGTGAAGCCCAAAACACCCTGAGATAACACTGGAAGCCTACCAGTATATCTCGCTTGCCCTGGCCAGGGACTACTCGTGTAATGGCTCTCCTAGACACAGCGCGATGTCAACCCCCAATACCGGGAGAGACAAATCCTGTCTAACCGTCACTGCCTCCAAGTGCTTCGGGACTGCACCCAACCACTACCTGTTTGCACGACTCCTTTGAGCCGTGGTAGGGTAGTGATCAAAGTGCAGTGGGAACGTACTCGAGGCGAAGTGCCAGTATCAAGTCAGCGAACTAAGCTGTACTCATGTCACCTGGGAACTGATAACCGACGATAGGTATAATACCAACCTGTCAGTTCCCGACGAGTCCTGTCCAGTGTACTCGTAACCTAACGAGCACCCGTATACTATCTCCAGTATGACGTACTGATGGCTGTGGGACAGACCATCTCCCACACTAGGATGAGAAGCGCATACGCTAGTCTACTCCGGAGTATCGATGCCCTGTCTCGATAGTACTGCGACTAGGGACCTGTATAAGGATGTGCTTATAGATTACCTAGCCCCCACTAGTGTGACTGCCATCACAACGCTGGTAATCAAGCAAAGATCCTAAGGGCTCCACTAATGCGTATAGGTGATATCGCAAAATAAACACATGTACACATTGAAGTAGAAACAAACCAAGTAGCATACTACTATATTGAGCAAGATTGTTTATACAAGGTGAATATCCCAAGATTCCATTAAGTAATATACAAACTAGTATGATACAGTAATGGCCTCTAGGGCATATACACTAACAATCTCCCACTTGCACTAAGGCCATGTACTGGCGTATCGAATACCTATCATCTCGATCAGCCGCTCGAACTGAGTCTGGGGTAAGGCCTTGGTGAATGGATCTGCAGTGTTTTCTTCTGAAGCAACCCTCCGAACTTCGATCTCCTTGCGATCCACGATCTCCCTGATCAGGTGATACCGCCTCAAGATGTGCCTGGATCTCTGATGGGACCTGGGTTCCTTTGCTAAAGCTATAGCCCCGTTGTTGTCGCAATACAGAGGTATTGGGTCAACAATGGATGGAACCACCTGAAGTTCTTTCAAGAACTTCCTCATCCAGACAGCTTCTTTTGCGGCATCAGATGCAGCGATGTATTCCGCTTCCATAGTCGAGTCTGCAACGGTTTCCTGTTTGGAACTCTTCCAACACACCGCCCCTCCATTGAGGGTAAAGACAAAACCCGACATGGACTTGGAATCATCCTTGTCACTCTGGAAGCTGGAGTCAGCAAAGGCCTCGATCTGGAGGTCTTTTCCGCTATACACCAAGAACATCTCCTTAGTCCTCCTCAGGTACTTGAGAATGTTCTTTACAGCTATCCAGTGTTTCTCCCCAGGGTTTGACTGATACCTGCTTACCACACTCAGTGCATAAGCTACATCCGGTCTGGTACACAACATCGCATACATTATAGAGCCTACCGCAGAAGCGTAGGGTATAATAGACATGCGATCCCTCTCCAAATCAGTCTTGGGAGACATCTCTTTAGAGAGGGTGATCCCGTGACAAGCCGGTAGGTTACCGCGCTTGGAATCTTCCATACTGAATCTTTTCAGTATAGTGTCGATGTACCTGGACTGTGAAAGTCCTAATATCCTCTTGGATCTATCACGATGGATCCGAATCCCTAGGATGTACGAAGCATCACCCAAGTCTTTTATGGAGAAGCTTTGTGACAAGAAACCCTTGACAGATTGTAGCATAGGAATGTCATTTCCTATTAAGAGAATGTCATCCACGTATAAAACGAGGAATACTACAGTTCTCGCTACAAATCTACTATAGATGCATGGTTCATCTGGATTTTTGATAAAGCCAAATTCCTTGACCGTCTCATCAAAACAGATGTTCCAACTCCGCGATGCCTGCTTTAGTCCATAGATGGACTTAAGCAACTTGCACACCTTTCCGCTGCTCCCACTCTGAATGAAACCCTCTGGCTGATCCATATAGACACACTCCTCTAAATTTCCATTTAGAAAAGCGGTTTTTACGTCCATCTGCCAAATCTCATAGTCGTGGAAGGCAGCAATGGCAAGAAGGATCCGAATGGATTTCAGCATAGCCACTGGAGAAAAGGTTTCGTCATAGTCCAAGCCAGGTCTTTGACGGAAACCCTTTGCTACAAGTCTAGCTTTATAGGTCTCAACCTGTCCATCTACACCAATCTTCCTTTTGAAGATCCACTTGCATCCTACGGGTTTTACCCCGTCTAGAGCAATGTCCAACGTCCATACTTTGTTGGTGTACATGGACTCCATTTCGGTCCGCATTGCATCCAGCCATTTTACCGAGTCAACGCTCTGAACGGCCTGTTGGAAGCTAGTAGGCTCATCATAATCTATGATGCAATCCTCTCTATCCCCGTCTATGAGAAAACCGTAGTATCTCTCGGGCGGATGAGACTGCCTACTACTTCTGCGGAGCGGCGTAGGAATGTCCTGTTCATTTGAACCCTCTGGTTCCACTAAGCTTTCAGTAATAGCTCGTGGTTCTGGAATTTCTTCCAGTTCTACTGTGCTCCCACTTATCTGGTTTTCCAAAAACTCAGTTTCCAAGAAGTAGGCATGACGAGAAACAAGAACTTTTTGTTCCTCTTCACAGTAGAAGAAATATCCCTTGGAGTTCTTTGGATATCCCACGAACTTACACTGTACTGAGCGTGCCTCGAGCTTGTCCGCATGCTGCTTTTTAACAAAAGCTGGACATCCCTAAGTCTTTATATGACTGAGATGGGGCCTCTTCCCACACCACATCTCATATGGTGTAGTAGGCACAGTCTTAGTAGGAACTCGGTTCAATAGGTACGCAGCTGATTCTAGCGCATACCCCCAGAATGATCGCGGTAACTCAGCGTTACTCATCATGGAACGAACCATATCCAATAGGGTTCGATTCCTTCTTTCCGATACACCGTTATGTTGCGGAGTGTATGGAGGAGTACGTTGAGAGAGAATTCCATTCTCTTTTAAATAATCCAGGAACTCGGCACTCAAGTATTCACCACCTCAATCCGATCTTAGAATCTTAATACTTTTGCCTGTTTGTTTTTCAACTTCATTCTTGTAATCCCGAAATTTCTCAAAGGCCTCGGATTTGTGCTTCATTAAGAAGACATGTCCATACCTAGAGAAATCGTCTGTGAAAGTAATGAAGTATGAATAACCGCTTCGCGCATGTGTAGACATTGGACCACACACGTCACTGTGTATGAGTCCCAAGAGCTCGCTCGCTCTTTCTCCGTGTCCAGTGAACGGAGTCTTTGTCATCTTTCCCATGAGACAAGATTCACAAGTGGCATAAGACTGATACTCGAACGGATCCAAGTATCCTTCTTTATGTAACTTAGTCAACCGTGTCTCATTGATGTGACCCAGTCTACAATGCCATAAGAAAGCCTGATTGATATCTGGAGACTTTCTTTTGTGTGTATTCTGGACATTGAAAATCTGTGGTTGGTTTAACACGTATATACCATTGCTCAGTGTACCTGACCCAATCAGAACTTGATTAAGGTGAATGTTTACAACATTACTTACAAACGCAAATTCATAACCTTCTTTAGAAACCAAAGATACAGAAATGATATTACAAGTTGCGTTGGGTACAAAAAAGCAATTACGCAAAACCAAAACATGCCCATCTGACATTCCCAGGTGATAGTCCCCCACGGATTTAGCATCCATGCTAGCTCCGTTCGCAACTCTGAGGGTCATGTCACCTGCCTTCAAAACCCTACGGTTTCTCAACGCCAGCAAAGAATTACAGATATGAGATCCTGATCCGGTATCCAATACCCAGGAAGTAGAGTTTATAGAAAGACAGTTTTCAATAACATACACACCTGAAGCTGAAGCCGCAACCTGCTTCAGTTCCTGTGTCCTGGCTTTCCAAGCCCTGCAATCTTTCTTCCAGTGTCCACTCTTATGACAATAGAAGCATTCTTCCTTTCCAACAAGCTTCCCCGCAATCTTTGTTTCCTTTTCCTTTCCCTTCGTACCCACTTTACTAACACCGCCTCTTGGTTTGGCGGGGGCTTTCTTCCTCTTTCCCTTGGCTTTCGCCTTGGACCTAGAGGAAGAAGATCCTCCTACAAACAAAGCGGGTGCTTCCCTACCCTTCTGTAGGGTGCCCTCTGCGCTCCTCAGCAGGTTGAGGAGTTCTGAAAGTTCAACTTCCTTTTCTTGTAAGTTGAAGTTCAGTATAAACTGGGCGTAAGTGGATGGAAGGGACTGGAGAATTAAATCCGTATAGAGTTCACTGTCCAACGTGGTCCCAAGTTCCGCGAGCTCCTCAGTGTAGCCAATCATCTTAAGCACGTGGTCCGCTACCGATGATCCGACGGCCAACTTTGTCGAAAATAACTTCTTCGACACTTCGTATCTTGCGATACGAGACTGCTCTCCATACAGTTCTTTTGTATGGAGAAATATGGACTCGAGGTCCATATTCTCATGCCTCCTCTGATGTTCGTTGTCCATAGAGGCAAGCACGAGGCACCTGGCCTTCGCGCAATCAATCTCCCAAGTCTTACGGATTTCCTTATCCGCGATGCTGGAGGTGGGACCTGGGACGGGGGGAGCTTTGGTGGTAAGAAGATACCCCAGCTTGTCGTAAGTGATTGCCAATTTGACATTCCTGAGCCAATCTTTGTAGTTTGGCCCTGTCAGTATGTTTTTATCTAGAAGTAACTTAAGTCCAGTCATTTCGAATTTGGTCGCTGCAGGGGGGAGAGAAGAAACACTTTAGCACGATGCACTTGCAAGTTTAGAATGGTTTTTAATTTGTCTAAACAGGATGGCTCCCACTGTCTCTCGAATCCCTCCTTAAACCACAAAGGAAGAATTAGCCGGGATCAAACCCACCGTACAATACTTGCTTAACCGTTCAGCCAGGCCAGTGTCGGTACTTCGAGGGAGGTTTTCCAACGCTTTCGCGAAGTTCCTTAATTTAAGAACCTCTTTTCCCTGGAGGCGTAGCCCCGCTAACACCTTTCTAGGCACCTACTAGGTTTATAGCATTGATCGTTTAGTGAGAAATTTCCCGAGGAGTAGCATATACTCACAGTAGGATCGGGATCCAAATATCATCGCGTGACGAAAATGAAGGAATCCTACCATAATCATCACACTCCAAATGGTATGCAAATCTAGCAAGTTTCAGTACTTATGAAACTCCCGATGTGGATTTTTGCCCCATGCTCTTATGACCTTGACTTTGGCCAACAAATCATAAGTCACATGTCAAGTTCTTCCCGTCGTTCTCCAGGTTAATTTGAATCCACCCGTACATACTCTTGACTTTGGCCAACAAGGCAGTACGACTGTTCCAAATCAACGCATCTATCTATGCTGCACATGAATATCCAATAGCTACCAATCACTATGCCTTGACTTTGGCCAACAAACACAGCTTGAATACTATTGACTATTTATGTGAAACGACGGAGGGCTACGAATGGTTTTCGTAAAACCGTGAACGTAGTGAACTTGATATAATCGATGGAACGAGATAGCTTTTAGAAGGAGTGGCTCAAGCTCCGCATTTAAAAGTTAGTTTTGAAAAGAACCGAGTGGTTTTTCGAAAGTGTTCCAACGACTTTAGCTTGGTTTATTATCTTGCATTAGTTCTTTTAATGCGTGATATTCTTGCATTAGTTCTTTTAATGCGTCCCATCATTTAATCCTACCATTGCAGAAAACAACCAAAATATGACGTACGCTTATGCCATTCGCATTCGCCACGGGGTCCCGTCATCACTCGTTAGGTTACTTAACTAACGACAGAGCGGGGGCTGGGCTAGCGCGGCTGTAAAACATAAGCAACGCCTAAATATAAAGCAATGATAGACATTACAGATCACAGATGAATACATTGGATATACTAGCAATCCGCAATCCGTTCGAGCCTGCAACGAAAAGCGGATTACACGGTCGCGGTGAATAGCAAATACCCCACCCAAGACCCCTACGGGTGCGGCAAACTACCCACCAAGTACCCGGTAGTTTGTGCACCCCTCCATGGGTCTATCCTAGGAGCAAAAACAGTAAATAGAATTATACAATGACGGCTACAACCCCGACCCGGTTGTGCGGCCATACAAATAATATTATTACATCAATTTACATTTACAAATGAATGAAAGAAAAACAAAAGCTCATCTCACATCCACCCCGGCTATTCACCCGCGACAGTCCAACACATTCATATACGCATTCCAACATCAAACACAGATCATAGAGATGTATAACCCCGACTAATCGACTTAAAGCGATTAGCCGACGTTCAATACATGCAAACATCACAGATATAACCATCATAGTCAAAGTGCAGTGAAGTTCGGAAAAAAAAATACGGAATTATAGGACCCCAAAAGTAAATTTCTGCTCTGGAAAATCTGGGCACATATAACATATTTTAAAAATCCCAAAACCAACACAGAGACACACTGCACGAAACCCGATCACCAGAAGACTCTAAACGGCGGCGGATCCGCGGCTATAAGAATAGGTGAGGCCGCGGATCCGCGGCGGTTTGAAGGAATTAGGGGATCGTTTTTCTTGGGTGTTCACACAAAACCCTGAGCCGAATTTAGGTGTATAACAAAACTTGTTTTGACCAGAAAAATTTTTAACAGAAACTAGGGTTTTGTAAAAGTTTGGTTTTTGGATTTTTCGATTCCGAACTTTGTTACACTTCACTACCAAGCTAGTTTAAGTTTAGTTAGGCTCTGATACAACTGTAAGTCCACGTTGCGACCCCCGGTTCTTACGGGGAGGCGGAAACGGTATAAAAATCAAATTTTAGCGCATGGGGCAACATGGACTAACAAAGTCGGGATCTTTTCCTAAACTAAAACTAGCAAACTTGCTAAAGAGAGTTTAGCTACTCGGAAAGATGGTTATACCTAAACTTGAACTCCTTCTTCTTCAAACCTTGTAGAGGTTGATGGTTCTTTCCTCGTCGCCTTCTTCCGTCGAAGATGGATCCACCTGAGGGTTCAACCTACGGGCTCTTCCTCGAACTTTGAGTGAACTAGAATCTCCGGCTTGCTAAACCCTTGATCCTAGAGTGAGTAGAGAGTGTCTAGGGGTTGTTTCTTTTTCAAGGTGAGGGATTCTCAACACATGAGAAGGAATCACCTTGAGCTTGAGGAAGAAGAAGATGAAATGAGGAGAGAGAATGATTATGATAGAATGAGCTCTTTTCTTTTGCAACCATAACTAAAAGAAAAGGAATTATCTAATTAATAATAATAAATCAAAAATGAAATAGTTGATGGTTGTATTTGGAATGACCACTATCATAACTTTCAATAAATGAGTGTAAGCATGAATCAAGGAGAATCCTTTCAAAGCATGCTGGTGGTCAACATTCAACCATGGTCAACAAGTCAACCATGGTCAACAAGTCCACAAAATCAACCATAACAATATTTCATTTAATTACTATTATTAATTGATATTTCATAAATCTATTAGGGTTTGGAAAATGACGACTGTCAACTGTGCATACGCACCCGTTCCGAAACCCTAATGAAATACCTCATCCTCCGCCTCAAGCAACTGTGCATACACACCTGCATTCTCGTTCCGAGGAACAAGAATACCGAGATATAAAAGCAACCCCAAAACATATACCAGTATCTGGCTCAAACCAGAGCCAGCCAGTAAAATCCGTCCGGACTCCAAACGTGCACAAGTGCGCTGATGAGAACGAACCCTGTCGCAAAACCATGTGACCTCTACTCTGTTTTGCCCAGAGGCGAATACCCTCTGTGTGGGACTCTAAAGACTCAACACTGCGCTGGCAGTGGGTTTAACCACAGACCGCAAGCGGCACTAGCTGTGCGTAACGGTCCCCAGGTAGATGCCGACAAGAAGGCTGACGAGGTGAACCCCATCTGAACTCCTACTGAGTCTGAATGTGACATTCTCCGTACAGTCCGGTCTGTTCGTCTGATACATCGCATGTCGGGCCTAGGGGGCGGTAAAACGTCAGTCCCCCAATAGCGGCACAAGTCGTGTCGGAGTGAAGCCCAAAACACCCTGAGATAACACTGGAAGCCTACCAGTATATCTCGCTTGCCCTGGCCAGGGACTACTCGTGTAATGGCTCTCCTAGACACAGCGCGATGTCAACCCCCAATACCGGGAGAGACAAATCCTGTCTAACCGTCACTGCCTCCAAGTGCTTCGGGACTGCACCCAACCACTACCTGTTTGCACGACTCCTTTGAGCCGTGGTAGGGTAGTGATCAAAGTGCAGTGGGAACGTACTCGAGGCGAAGTGCCAGTATCAAGTCAGCGGACTAAGCTGTACTCATGTCACCTGGGAACTGATAACTGACGATAGGTATAATACCAACCTGTCAGTTCCCGACGAGTCCTGTCCAGTGTACTCGTAACCTAACGAGCACCCGTATACTATCTCCAGTATGACGTACTGATGGCTGTGGGACAGACCATCTCCCACACTGGGATGAGAAGCGCATACGCTAGTCTACTCCGGAGTATCGATGCCCTGTCTCGATAGTCCTGCGACTAGGGACCTGTATAAGGATGTGCTTATAGATTACCTAGCCCCCACTAGTGTGACTGCCATCACAACGCTGGTAATCAAGCAAAGATCCTAAGGGCTCCACTAATGCGTATAGGTGATATCGCAAAATAAACACATGTACACATTGAAGTAGAAACAAACCAAGTAGCATACTACTATATTGAGCAAGATTGTTTATACAAGGTGAATATCCCAAGCTTCCATTAAGTAATATACAAACTAGAATGATACAGTAATGGCCTCTAGGGCATATACACTAACAATACTACTGGAATACCTACCAGTAAATCTCCTGCCTTGGCCAAGGACTTTGTGTAATGGCTCTCCTAGACACAGCGCGACCTCACCCCCAATACCGGGAGAGACGAACCCCCGAAGATCCGCTCACTGCCTCCATGTGGCTCGGGACTGTACCCAACTAAAACCTGTTTGCACGACTCCTTTGAGCCGTGGTAGGGTAGTAATCAAAGTATAGTGGGAACTCACACGATACAAATGACGATCCCCAGGTCGATGAACTAACCTGTACACATGTCACCAGGGAACTGCTATCTGACGTCAAGTATAATCCCAAATAGCAGGTTCCCAGCGAGTCCTGTCCGGTGTACTCATAACCCAATGAGCACCTGTATACATCTTAGGTGAACCAACTGACACCAGTGGCTTGTGAGACCGGCCACCGCCCCTCGTCGGGGTCTCGACTGTATACACTAGTCTACTCTGGAGAATCGATGCCCTGTCTCGAAACTCCCACGACTAGGGACCTTTTAAGGATGTGCTTATAGACCCCAGCTCCCACTTATATGATCGCCCTCATACTGCTGGTGGTTAAGCAAGAATCCTAGGGGCTCTATCAACGTGTAATAGTGACCTGTCAGGTCACCTAAAGCAGTACACGATGATAAAGATAAACCAGATAGCATACTATCATCTCGAGTAAGACTGTCCTACCGGGATAGGTCCTCCCTCAATCATTGCAATCATGTGCCTGTGATCCAATAATTGACTCTGAGGGCACTATTTCCAACAATCTCCCACTTGCACTCAAGGCTAATTATTGCGATGTCGCATACTCACAGCCTGTGTGATACCGAACACCTAACTCCCCTACTAGTCAGTCTCGCAAAACCCGTTTGCGAAACTATTGCGTTCGAGGAATAGCCTCAATGAGTGGATCCGCCTAGATGTTTCTTTCTATGTCTCTCTATATCTCAAGTTCGCGGAGAAAGCCATCTCCCGAAATGAGCAATACCTGTCTTAGAATGTCTGGATGTCTGATGGGACCTAGCTCATAAATGAACTCCAAATCCAAACTTCTTCGACTGTATCGTCAACTGAACTTAATCAGTATCCTGCGCCATGCCTCCCTCAGTATCTGCCTGGATCACCTGTCCAGAATACTGTCCCTCGTCAGAGGGAAAACTATAACTCTGACAACATCCTTGTCGTCCAGGTCACCTTGGAAGCCTGGAATGATAACTGTCCCCCGAATGAGGCTGTCGTTATCATATCCCTAGAACATCCACTTATGTTCTAAAACTGCTTCCGACTGTTTCTCCAGGATTGGATCAATGTCAACTTATTGCATCTAGTGCAAGAACAACATCTGGTGTGGTACTTGACATGACATGATTGACTCAATTGCCTAAGCAAGTGATCTGCCAATCATGCACATCCCTCTCTACTTTAGTCTATAAGACACCTTTAGAGAGGGTGACTCCATCACCTGCAGGTACACCACCATGCCTGGAGTCGTCCATTCTAAATACTCTTAGAATGCTGTCCAAGTACCCTGATTGGGAAACCACCCAAATCTAGATCTAAAACCATAGACCTAGTTACCAGTATGTCTGAAATAATGTCCAAGTCCCATGTGGAGAAACCACTGTGTGACGACCAAAATATGACCGATCGTAGTATAGGAATGTCACTTCCTACTTTGTGTATGTCGTCCAAAACCCGGATATCACACCCTAATACTTTCTCAACAGATCCATCCCTTATTCTGATAACGTCAAACCCATGACTGTCACATCAGAAATAGATGATCTATCTCCGCTACATCTGCTTTAGTCTATAAATAGACATAAGCTACCTGTCCACCAATGCTTCCGCTGCGCCCACTGACTACGACAACCTTCTGGCAGAGTCATATACACGTACACTTCTAAAACAAGTTTAGAACGACGCTATACTCATCCTCCTGCCGGGTCTCATAGTCTGGAACAACAGCAATGGCAAGTGTGGGTAAACAAGAACTTCCCTGTCACCGTCCTTGAGACTACCGGAGTACCTCTCGGGTGCCTGAAGTTACCCACCTAATCTGCGGAGTGGCCAATGGAATGTCAAACCAGATTGAATCTTTAGGTTCCTTATCAAATCTTCAGTAATCGTTTGTGGTTCTGGAATCACTTCCAGTTCTACAATACTCCCACTACTGTTTTCGAAAAAATCCATTTTTATTAAAATTGTGGCGAGTCTAGAACAATATCGCTATTGTTCATCCAGATGGTAGAAAGTCAACCCTCGTTATAGCCTGGGTCAACCCACAAACAGTTATTACAGAAACGTGCCTTTGAGTTATCCAGAGTCTGGTTTTAAGCATAAGCCGGACAACTTCCCGTACCTTAACAACGTTAAGATACAAACTGTTCTATATCCAATATAGAACCAGAGGCACTGATTTAATTGAACCAGATTCAAATCATGCAGCTGTCTCCAGTGCATGTCAACAAAATGGAAGGAGGCCGATCAGCGTTACTCAACTTAGGAATGCTTCCAATTATGAGTAACCTGAAAGAGAAGCAATTTCTCTTTATCATTACTATCAACTGAATACCATACACAAGTATGTATATCTTCGATCACTTTGAAGAATCCTGATACTTGCTACACCTGGTTCTCTACTCTATTCAAATACCTATAACTCCTCATAACTTAGACCCTGTGTTTCTACGAAACACATGTCTAAGAAGTAGAGAAGTTAAAAGTAAACAGAATATAGTATGAGGACCAACCCCTCTGTCCTAATGGACACTGGACAACATACAATACTCTGTATAAGTCCGCTGAGTCTAACAACTCTTTCACTGTGTGTCGTAGGTTGAAAACTGTACTTATGGTTAAGAAGAATTACACCGCTGTTTAATGCTCCTTACCTAACCATCCACCGATATAGGTAAATGTCATCGACATAATATCAAAAGGTATATCTCACTCTATGAAAATAGACGTACAGATATATCAATTTGAAATTGGTGCACAACAGCAGATATTCAAAACCAAACATTTGCCGACCGGCAAAACAGCCTAGGTGATCTCCTCAAATATCACCGATTACAACGAATCCCGATATAATGAGGATGATCACCCTATTCCCAATAACTTACTCCCACTCATCATCTGTAAAACCAGACAGATGTGAGAATCATACCTGGTAAATACATACCCTGGAGTAAGTATCTAATCGGGAAATCAGTTTTCTTTTAACAGTACACAGTTGAACTGAAACATTGAAATGTTTCGATGGGGTATCCTGGTATTCCTAGTAATGCCTCTACCATTATCCAGATTCATAACTATAACCGTATAATTCTTTGCCACCTCTCCAAATCCCTTTATATGTCTTTAGTCATTACCTTCTGCACACCCCTTTAGGCCAATTGGTTTTCTTCCTTCCCTATCGTTCGGCACCAGCCTATGGTTTGGAAGAAGACTATCCAATAAGCATAATGGGTGTACTGTCCTAGTCCTAGGAGCACTCGCAATGCGAGAGAAGGTGAAGATAAAAGACAACCGAATAAACCTTATTCCTATTTCTCCTGGACCGGAAACCATCCTCGAATTCCTTCGAGTTCGTATCTAACCATACGATGGCTTTGTCCAATGGAAGTGGACGTTCGCAGTAATACGGGGTGTCCTGGAGAAAAGGGTAAAAGTAGGAGTGGCAATGAGGTCTGCAACTCTGACAATCCAAAAGCCAGTGTTAAGAAGGTTCGGTCAACTTGGTCTCTGAGTCGTAGTCTTAGGGTCGGGTCAATGGTCGCTGCCAGAGAGAGAGAGAAAAGAAACACTCAGCGTGCACTCTAACCTAGATCAGAATGGTTATCAATTAATCTAATCTGGAAACCTCCCACTGTACCTCAAATTCTCCTTCAAACCTGAAAGAAGAATTAGTCGGGGATACCCGAGGAGTAAACCAACTCATTAGCGGGAATCGGGATCCAACTATCATCGCATGATAACGTGACGGAATCCGCTCACGTCATCACACTCCAGAAGGTATGCGCATATCTGGCAAGTTTCAGTTCTTTTGAAACTCCCGATGTGATTTCTGCCCCATGCTCTTATGACCTTGACGAAGGCCAACAAATCATAAGTCACATGTCAAGTTCTACCCGTCATTCTCCAGGTTGATTTGAACCCACCCGCACAAGCCCTTGACGAAGGCCAACAAGGATATACGACTGTCCCAAACCAACGCATCTATCTATGCTGCAGAAAGGCAACAAGCAGCTACCATACACTATGCCTTGACGAAGGCCAACAAACATAGCATGAATACTACGTGCTACCCGTCTGAAACGACGGAGGGCTACGAATGGTTTCTGGCGAAAACCTTTAACGTAAAGAACTTGATATCGTTGAAGGAACGGATAGCTTTTTGAAAATATAGTGACGAAAACCTTTGCTAAAGAGGTCACTCCCGGTGAAGGGATCTCGGCTCTTTCCCCGTAGAATGAGGTGCAGGATATTCCAAAAGAATACCACGATGCAAAGCAAAAGTAATCGGCTATAGTGAAGTTAATGCCCTGACGCAAACTTCTGTCCAAGGGGTCACTCCCGGTGAAGGGATCTCGGCCCTTGCCTCGTCGACTGAGGAGCAGGATATTCCAAATGAATACCATGATGCAAAACAAAAGTGAACGTCCTTGCAATAACAGCTTTTTGAAAAGTGTTCCAACAACATCAGAATAGGTTTGTTTTAACTTGCATTGATCCGAATCAACGCAGTCCCATCAATTGATCAAGCCACAAAGAACGAAAATATACTGACGTACGTATATGCCATCCGCATTCGCCACTGGGTCCCGTCATCACCCGTTAGGTTAGCTAACTAACGGCAGAGCGGGGACTGGACTAGTGCGGATGAAAAACATATACAACATCTACTAATATATATACCAATATATTATATTCGCTCAAGGCGTGATAAGAAATGCAACATCACAGAAATGTACAGCATCACAGAACAATACAGATTTCTGGGATCCCCGGGTTTCACAGAGCCACTACTGAAACCCGACGTTTCCCTGGTCGTGTGGATAGCCTGTGCAATGAAATCCTAGACCCCTACGGGCGCGGCAAGTCACCCGCCAAAACCTGAAGCGAGGCAGCCCCCTTCAGCACCGTGAATGGACCACCCAGCACTTCACGGAATCCGGTAACTTGGGCACCCCTCCTGGGTCAACCTGTACCCCCTACGAGTGCGGCGAATAGCCCGCCAATTCCAGACTGAAGCCCCCTTCATCTCAATGCCCTGAGATGCTGGCCCGTTGCCCTCTAGAACCTGGCTATCCGTGCACCCCTCCGCGGGGTAACCCTAGTACAGAAAGTAAAATATACATACAACGGGTACATCGACCGCAACCAGGTCGTGCCCCAAAATAATAATACAATCAGGCAGTGACGGCAGTCCACATGTCGGACGCTCGCCCCGCAATATCAAATGTACATAATACAACAAAACTGTACTAGCATTGCATCCAGGCTATCCCCCACGACCGATCCGCAACATCACAGCAAAACACAGAACATCAACGTGAAAGTCACGTTCGCAAATCCGTCTAACCGGGCTATAGCAGTTAGACAGGATTTACCGATCGAGTGACATTCACGGTCGCAGATATAATGTAAATACTGTGAAATAATGTGTTTAAAATATCCGATCAATCAAATTTTAACAAGTGGGCCCCCAAGCATTACTGTAGCAGATCAGGAAATTCTGGGCCCAATGTTATTATTCCAAAACCCCTAAAATCACCCATAAAGCCTACTGGAAAAATTGTAGACACTGATCCATCAATACTGCGGCGGAACCGCGACAACAAGTAGGGTTTTGCCGCGGTTCCGCGCTCCTCTGAAGAGATCAGTGTCTCGAATTTCTACAGTAGTCTTAGGACTTCTAGCACAGTACTTTTATACAACCTGAAAATTTTTGGAGACCAAAAAATTTCAACAGAAAACTGTCGCAAGCAAAAATGTAGATTTTGGAATTTTGGTCGATCGGAAATGCAAAACACATCAAACGAAGCTAGACGAAGTTAATAACCTGGCTCTGATACCACTGTAAATGCACGGCGGCGCCCCGGCCGTCAAACCGACGGCCAAATGCGGAAATGGTGATAAACTTTAATTTTGCGAACTTAGCAAACCGGCACCACCGCGCACTAAACCCCGGATCGGGCCATTAAACTAGATCTAGCTAACTACAAGACGGGTTAGAGATATACCGAGTGATCCGAGTCCTCCGGTCTTCTCGTCGTCGTCCCGATCTCCCGCAGATCCTCCGGTCGTCGCCTCCTTGCCGGAAGGGCACCACATCGCCTGTATCTTTTACGGGCTCCCACCTCAATACCGAGGCAACTCGGGCGCGAAGTTGGCTAGCCGACGCGCCCAAGATTTGCTGTAGAATAATGTAGAAACTTGTCTCTTTGGGGTTTAAGAGGCTGCCATGTATGGAGGAATTTTTGCAAGAATAATCATGGATGAAAACTTGATGAAGAATGGAGCATCATCAGCAAATGAGCTCGGCCAAGCCTTTTATTTGCTCACTGGAAAAATGAGTACATGGATGAAGTCAATTAATTAAAACCATGCTTCAATTAAAACATTCCCCCCAAAAAAATAAACAGCACACTCCAATTGCATACATGGGGGGGCCCACGAAATTTACAAGAAGGAAAATTCTCACCAAATAAAATCTCACTCCAACAGTGGCCGGCCCCCCAACATATCCAACACAAATTCATATCAAAAACCCATACCCTCTCTTATCACAATAAATGCATGAATAGCAAAGAAGATTTCATAATCAATCCTTTTGCAATAAACCCCTCCAAAATGTGTTATTTGCAAACTTGCAAATAACCCCCTCCAACGTAAAGTCCGGCCGTGAAGGAACAATGAAAAACCGGCCGGAACGGAATGCAAACTGGCAACCCCAGAAAACTGGTCCCATAATAAATTACAGGAAAACCCCGATACTGTGCATACACACCCGCATTTGTATTCCGACCGAAATACAAATGCAAAGAGACAAAACTACACTATCAAATACTAAGATCCGGCTTAAGCCAAAGCCGGCTAGTAAAAACCGTCCGATCACGATCCGTGCAATACCGCACGCATCTGATCGAACCCTGCCATATCTCCATACGGCCTCTACAGCGTTTCGCCCGAAAGCTTGAGTAACTGAAAGTGTGGTGGACTCTAAAGACTCGTCAATACTATGGATGTGGATTTAACCACTAGCACGTCAGAGGTATAAGCCAATACGTAACGGGCCACCAGCTATTGACTAAAAGGGACGTCGATGAGCGAACTCATCCTGACACCCTACTGAGCCTGTCAGTGACAATATCCGTACAGTCCGGTCCGTTCGTCTATGAGCATCGCATGTCGGGCTTAGGGGGTTGGTAAAAGTCAGACCCCCAAAAGCGGTACAAGTCGTGTCGGAGTGTAGCCCAGAACACCCTGAGATACTACTGGAATACCTACCAGTAAATCTCCTGCCTTGGCCAAGGACTTTGTGTAATGGCTCTCCTAGACACAGCGCGACCTCACCCCCAATACCGGGAGAGACGAACCCCCGAAGATCCGCTCACTGCCTCCATGTGGCTCGGGACTGTACCCAACTAAAACCTGTTTGCACGACTCCTTTGAGCCGTGGTAGGGTAGTAATCAAAGTATAGTGGGAACTCACACGAGACAAATGACGATCCCCAGGTCGATGAACTAACCTGTACACATGTCACCAGGGAACTGCTATCTGACGTCTGGTATAATCCCAACTAGCAGGTTCCCGGCGAGTCCTGTCCGGTGTACTCATAACCCAATGAGCACCTGTATACATCTTAGGTGAACCAACTGACACCAGTGGCTTGTGAGACCGGCCACCGCCCCTCGTCGGGGTCTCGACTTATACACTAGTCTACTCTGGAGAATCGATGCCCTGTCTCGAAACTCCCACGACTAGAGACCTTTTAAGGATGTGCTTATAGAGCCCAGCACCCACTTATACAATCGCCCTCATACTGCTGGTGGTTAAACAAGAATCCTAGGGGCTCTATCAACGTGTAATAGTGACCTGTCAGGTCACCTAAAGCAGTACACGATGATAAAGATAAACCAGATAGCATACTATCATCTCGAGTAAGACTGTCCTACCGGGATAGGTCCTCCCTCAATCATTGCAATCACGTGCCTGTGATCCAATAATTGACTCTGAGGGCACTATTTCCAACAGGCTAAACACAAAGGAGGGTTATTTTTCGGGTTTTCAGTCTCACAAAAAAGATTTAGTTATTTCTAACTTATCAACCGAACCGTCAGACTTCAAATCTAAGTTCCCCCGCTAGCTAACATGACAAAGTTTTTATATTTTTAGGAATTTTTTTCAATTTTTATGGGTTTTTTTAATATGTATGCAATGCAGAATATACAATATACACATGATGCGGCAAAATAAACGCAGAGCTCACCCCCAAACCTGAGTTTTACGATGTCCTCATCGTTGCCCCTGTCTCTGGTAGCTAGACTTAGGCATCAGAGTGAGAATTTTATTTAAAGAAAAAGAAAAAAAAACATAAGACTAATTACAGCATATACAGGTTAAACGATTGGGTTAGTCCAGAAATCAATACCAGCCATTTAAATTTTTTGTCTATATAGTGCAATGGCTGGTAAAAGAATATGTATATACAAAAGAAAAAGAAAAAGAAAATGTATATGTTAGATGTTAGTGAAGGGCATGGGCGTGTAAAGGTAGGGATCAGAAGATGTTGAAAGTGAAAATGAAGTTTTTAAGAGGTCAAAAAATTGTTCCCTGGATGAATTGAATGTTCATAAAGCATATATTGAGTTCCGAAGTCAGGTTCGTTTAAAAACTGGAGTTCATCCACAAAAAGTTCGGCAAAAGAAAGGTTCTTAGTATGTTCCCAAATTGATCCTGATTCAAACTCACCCAGAATATCAAGTTTATCCGCAAAAATCTCCTCAAAACTCTGCATGAAAGAATGTTTTTCAATGCTGCCTTCCTCCCTATAATCTACCACAATTCTATTCTTATTGCTACAACTCACAATTCCCAATACGAAGTCTCTCTTATCACATTCACAAATGGGTAGCTACATGTCATCCAAAAAGGTAGGTTCCCACACTAACGTTTCATCCGATACAATATCACTAGGTGATACAAAAATTATGGGTTCCTGATCATTGATCTCTTCTGACAATCTATCCAAACCATACCCGTCAAAATCACAAGATTTCTCCTCTAAAATTGGAATGCAAAAATCAGTCGGAGGATTTTCTTGTGTGTCCTGATAACACTTAGTCAATTCAAATGCATCGTCATCTATGAAATTATCAAAATTCAATTGATCGTTTATCTCACTCGGGTAACTTCCTAGATGACAGATACTAACATTATTGTGTTCCGATTGACTGTGTTCACTCCCTAGAATCCTCACAGCTAAATATTTCGCGTGTTCCTTTATTCTAGCCATTGATTGAGCTTGAGCAAGAAACAATTGCTCAGACTGCTGTATGCACAGGGCTAGCGTAGAAGCTGATTGATTCTTGACCGCAGTCATTACTTCAATACTCTTCTCTAAAGTGGTCAACCTAGCATCCATCTCACTATCATACCCTAATGATGTGTCAGTTGTTTCAGGTAAGGAGGGTTATGATGGTGGTGATGCTAAAGCAGTCAATCTGTCGACCTCTTTCTCTAAATCTTCAATTATTAGGTCTCTAATTGAAGTAGGACTGGGTTCAAAAGTGTTAGGTGGATGACCATTATCAAAAATCTGGGACGGTTGGTCACCCCCTAAGAAAGGAAAGTTGTCATAAATGTGGGAGGAATTTTGGCAATTTGAACAAGTGAATTGAGACTGAGTATAAACAAAAGAATAAGAATCGTGAAAAATTGAATTAAATCGTGTATCACCCATATTAATAAGAATTCACAAATATCACAAAAACAAAGAATATCATACCCCTAGCAGTTTATGTTATGCTATGTCAAGTAGACCTGCTCAAGAACCTGATTGTCGAAGTAAAACTGTGTCGAGAAACGAGCTCAAGATATACGGATCACAAAGTCAGGTAAGTGCAAGAGAGAAGGGAAGCTTTTCCAACGCTTTCGCGAAATTCCTTAATTAGATAACCCTTTCTCTTGAACACTTACCTAGACACCCCGTGAACGATATACCGTTAAGCAGTGTTCTAAACACAGTTAAATTCTCCTAATGAGCGCGAAATCCTTAGAGTCAAAGTTCTAGTTGATTTTAAATTACTGTGGATATGCAAGAATGTAGTTTTGTGATTTGTGGGCTACGGAGAAAAGGTGATGAAATCCTTTACTGTGTCTTGTTTGGTCTTTTTGCCCATAAATCCGTATTAAGATGCAAATGCGCAATCAATAAAAGAATTCAAGACATCAAGCAATTTAAGCAATTCTTTTTCGTTTAAATTTAAGCGCTACAAAAAATACGGTTAGTTCTCTGTGCAAATTGGTGGAAAGCTTGTGCGAAGAATCCTGCAGAAGATAGAATAATGGAATGCGTCGAATTCAAGAGGAATGCGTTAGGAAATATGTACCGATGTGATTTGGTTAAGAAAAACCCTTTGAAAGTGATCCGAGTCTTTGATTGTTCGCTTGCGCAGGTCAAACCACCCAGATCATTGGCACTTACTTCACTAACGTCTTGAAATTGAGTTTGAGCCTCGCTCCGCACGATCGCTGGTCGAAATTCCGTGAAAAACCTGAAATGTCGGAAAATACGATATTTAGTGTCAAAAGCAAAATTATAAAAATCAAACAATACCACAAGAGTACAAACACTGCACTGAAATCACCAAAAAAGAAAAAACCCAAAATCAAACAAACAGGCCGGCAAGCTCGGATTTTTATAGGGTGTCGCCGGTTTTGTCTAACAGTTAGGTGCAAGAATTTTTGGTGGTTTCTCTAGGCAAGCTAAGTACTCTTATGGTATAACTTGATTTTTCAGTTGAGTCACAGAGTGCTAGCAGGTCTGAAGGACAGAGAACAAGTTAGAAAAAATTTCGTATTGTTAGTTTCGAAAAAAATTGAGTTAAAAAGTTAGTGAGTTAGTACGAACCAGAAATAACAATTCCTAATAACTACCAACTCCCCGGCAACGGCGCCAAAAACTTGTTAGGAATTCGCCCGCGCGTGCAAATGTGTATGTTTGGAAACGGATGTGATTTTAAGGAAATGGAACGCGCACGTGAGATCGTTCTCGTTTTAAAACTTATAAACCGCAAGTGCACGGCGCATTGTAGCAAGCCGGCAGGTACGGGTCGATCCGCTGGGAATTGTGTATTAGGTCTTGTGATTTAAGGTTCAACAAATAATGAATGGTTGGTTTTGTTAGGTTCACGTTACCTCTCCCGGTTCTTTCGGGGTTGCGGAAACGGTGAAAAACAATTTTTTGGGGTTTTGGTAACATGGACTAGAAAACCCGGATCTTTGCTAAACAACACACTAGCAACAACTACGAGCTTTACCTACTCAGTTAGGGGGTTATACCTAGTCTTGAACTCCTTCTCTTCTTATTGTTCTCCTCTTTGCTTGCTCCTTGTAATAGTTTGTACGGCTCCTCCTCCTAGTCTCCTCTTTGTCGAAGATAGATCACCCGAGGGTTCGAACTTGAGCTCCTACCTCAACCTAGAGGTAACTAAGGTGCTTGGTTTGCTAAACCTAGAACCCTAGAAAGAGTAGAGAGTAGTCTTGGTGTTTTATCTCAAAGGAAAATGGTTCTCAACTCATGAGAAGGATTTTCCTTGAGCTAGAGGAAGAAAGAGAGCAATGGATGAGAGAGAAGATGCAAGTAAGAATGATACCATTTTACAACCATGCTCTCATAATTTAGAAAAATGATAATAATAATAATAATAATTAACAATTTGTGATGGTGAGTTGATGAATGACCATTATCATTTCATTCATTAAATGCTTTTGCAAAGAATAAGAAGCATCTTTGAAAACAAATGATGATAGTCAACTAGTCCACTTTGGTCAACCGGTCAACTAAGTCAACAAAAGTCAAGAATTCAAACTCAACCATGGCAAAATAATTGTTAACTAATATTAGTAATCATATTTCCTATTCTCATTAAGGTTTGGAAAAAGACAACAGTCAACTGTGCATACACACCCGTACCATAACCCTAATGAGAATCCTCTGCCTCTGCATCAGTCAACTGTGCATACACACCCGCATCCGTGATCCGAGGAACACGAATACATTGAGATAAAACTAACCCCAAAACATATACTAGGATATGGCTTAAACCAAAGCCCACTAGTAATAACTGTCCGGACACCAAACGTGCACAAGTGCGCGGATGTGAACGAACCCTATCGCAAAACCATGCGACCTCTACTCTGTTTTGCCCAAAGGAGAATAACCCTCTGTGTGGGACTCTAAAGACTCGACACTACGCTGGCAGTGGGGTTAACCACAGACCGCAAGCGGCACAAGCTGTACGTAACGGTCCCCAGGTAGATGCCGATAAGAAGACTGATGAGGTGAACCCATCCGAACTCCTACTGAGCCTGTATGTGACAATCTCCGTATAGTCCGGTCTGTTCGTCTAAGAGTATCGCATGGCGGGCCTAGGGGGTAGCAAACGTCAGTCCCCTAATAGCGGTACAAGTCGTGCCGGAGTGTAGCCCAAAACACCCTTAGAAACTACTGGTAACACTACCAGCAAATCTCGCTTGCCCTGGCCAGGGACGACTATGTGTAATGGCTCTCCTAGACACAGCGCGATATCAACCCCCAATACCGGGAGAGACGAATCCTGTCTAACCGTCACTGCCTCCAAGTTCTTCGGGACTGCTCCCAACTACTACCTGTTTTCACGACTCAGTAGAACCGTGGTAGGGTAGTCATCAAAGAACAGTGGGAACACACTTGAGGCGAAGTGACAGTGTCAAGTCAGTGGACTAAGCTGTACTCATGTCACCTAGGAACTGTTAACTGACGATAGGTATAATACCAACCAACAGTTTCCGACAAGTCCTGTCTAGTGTACTCGTAACCTAACGAGCACCTGCATACTATCTCCAGTATGACGCACTGATGGCTGTGGGACAGACCATCTCCCCTGCTGGGAAGAGAAGCGTATGCACCAGTCTACTCTGGAGTATCGATGCCCTGTCTCGATAATCTTACGACTAGGGACCAGAATAACGATGTGCTTATAGACTACCCAGCCCTCACTAGTGTGATCGCCATCACAACGCCGGTAGTCAAACAAAGATCCTAAGGGTTCCATCAATATGTATCAGCGATATGTTAAAAGAAACATATACACATATTCAGATAGAAACAAACCAAGTAGCATACTACTATATCGAGCAAGACTGTCGTAAAACCGTATATATATCCCAAGCCTCCAAAATGTATTATATAAACTAGTACTATATAATAATGGCCTCTAGGGCATACATATCTAACAATCTCCCACTTGCACTAAAGGCCAGTAATTGGTGTACCGCATACCCAACGTCTGCACTAGGGCCAGCTGCTGGCGTACCGCATACCCAATAGCTCAAAAAGTCGCTCGAACTGTGTTTGAGGGAGGTGATTAATCCAAAAATAATATGTTTACCGTAATCAGAAACGGTGTCGCTTTGCAGCTAGCCGGTGAGTACGGGTCGATCCACAGAGATGTGTAATTTTCTGATTCGTGTTTTTACGAGTTGATTCCGATGGTGGTTTGGTTTTTGTTGATTGATTTAAAAACTAACTTATACGATATTAAAGAACTTGTTAGGATTAGGTCTAAGGTAGGGTTGATGAGATTAATATTGTCACCTCGTTCAATACCGTTTGATTAAAGCTTTTTAGAAATCATAACAATTATTAGCAAAGGGGATTAGGATGATTGGGTGGAAACGAAGTTTCTTCCTCTAGATCCTTGTCCGTCCTTTCCTATTAATTGCTACAACCTTCATGGACGTCATGTATGTCCGGTCCTTTATACAACGGTTCACCGTTACCTCGTAGGTAGGGTGCCGTAGGGAGCGGATCATGCATGCGTGCATGAAGTTCTACTTATGAAAATGTATGGGCATTGAAGGAGGTGAAAGATATTCATCTCTCACTCCCTCCCTTAGACCTAACCCTAACAAGCGAGGATTTTACTCGCTCATTAGGGGATCTTTTAAAAATAACATTTTTTTTGTTTTGTTTAATGTGTTTTGTGTAGGGTTCCTAGGCATCCTATAGAGGTCTCACAAGGCATCGAACATGCCAAATTTAAAAATTATGGAGCCGAGAAACCCTAGTTAACGGATCGTCGCTAGATGTCTAGGCGAAAAACAAAACTAGTTAACTATTTAACTAGAAGTTGAGATGCTACAACCTTTGTAGATCCGGATATCCACTTGCTTAGCTCCATGTGGTCGTCCCCTTGCTGTCCATCATGAACCTCGGACTCTCGCGACGGCTTCATCGGAGAAGTGAGCGGAATAGTTCGACGGCTTCGTGTCAAAGACGATCTACATCGAGGTTGCACTAGTTCAAGCTCCGACTTCACCAAGTAGTGAAACTTGTGAAGAAAACACCCGAAACCACTTGGCAAGAGGTAGAGGATGAAGAAATAGGAGGTGGGTTCACTTTGGATTTGGATTTCTCTCACTAGATCTCAAGTTGCCATTAAAGTAGCAAGTTTTTCTTTTGAAGAAGAAGAAGATGAAGAAGATGATAGAATATGATAAAAAACTTCATCAAAATAGAAAAGAAAATGATCTTTATCATATCCTAACCATGGTCAAGTGTAGAGAATTGACCATGGTTAGTGGGAGTGGTTAGGTTTAAGTATGAAGACAAAATAGCATCATTAGAAAAAGCTTCATGAAGCTTCACCATTCTTCATGATAAATGAAGCCATTTTATTTTCATAAAAACCAATTAATAAATAATGAATGGATTAAATAATAAGTGAATAAAACATAAACCCTAACCACTCTCATAACCATGGTTCAATTCTTTTACACAAAGTCAAGTCAACATGCATCATCAAACATGATACAATCATGTGCACAAAACATATCACATATACAATGTGCACATCAAGTGAGAAAAATCCGTTTAAAGTGAACCAATACTAGTTAATGTAAAGTAATATATCAAATATATAATTATACATTAAATCATTAAATCAACACTTGATTCAATGATCCGGTCACGTCGCACATAACCGACTAGTATACAATACATCGATTTATCGAATCAATGATTCGATAACTAGGTCATATCGAATATAACCAATCGAAACATATATCGCGAGAATGAAATGCGGTATCACATACACGCATTATTCTCGGTCCTGCACATATCTCATATGCGCTCCTATTCCGTTTCGCTTGAGCTAAGAAACCTCTGTGTAGGACTCTAAAGACTCGTCAATACGCCGGTAGCAGATGATGATCATATCAAGCACCCACAAGCCGCAAGCGGTCTGCTAAACGTAACGGCCACCCGGGTATTGAGCGATCAGAAGATCGACGAGCTAGCCCGCTCACACTCCTGCGAATCCGACCAGTAACACTTACCGTACAGTCCGGTCTCTTCGTCTGATATGTCGCATATCAAGTCTAGGGGTGGTAAACGTCAGACCCCAATAACCCGATAAGTCGTGCCGATGTGAGGCTCATAACGGGTCGAGAAACTACTGGTAACACTTACCAGCAAATCTCTGATCAGCCCTGGCCAGGGACTTCCCTGCTACGGCCAATCAAGCACAGCACAACATCAACCCCCAATACCGGGAGAGACGAAACCCCTCCTATCGCTCATTGCCTCCATGTGACTCGGGACTGTGCCCAAAGACCACCGTTTTGCACGCCCTCATGGACGTGGTAAGGTGGAGATCAAAGCACAGTGGGAATCACACAAGACTCTATGACGATCTCGGGTCTACAGACTATCCTGTACATGTTCCGCCACGGCAGCGCCCCGGCCTCGTACTCGAGGCCAAAATGCGGAATCAAAATTTTTCCTTACTCGGAAACCGGCGCTACCGCGGACAATGAAAACCCGGATCGTTTACCATTAACCTAATGCTAGCAATCAAGAGATAGGGTGAGAAGTATACCGAGTGATCCGAGTCCTCCGGTCTTCTCATCATGTCCCGATCTCCCGCGGAAAGTCTTGCCTCCACATCGTCGCCTCCTCGTCGGAAAGGGCACCACAACGCCTGCGTCTTTTACGGGCTCCCGCCTCAACACCGAGGCAACTCGGGCATGAAGCCGGCAACTCGACATGCTCAAGATATGCTGTAGAATGTGTAGTGTAGTGTCTCACTTGGGTTTTGGTTGCCTTGATGGAGGAAATGAGATAAGAAAAATGGTGCTTGCATTTTTCTAGCATGAATGAGATCAAGAAGATGAAACTCTCAAGAATGAAGAACTCTCTCCTTCTTCTTCTCTCTTTCTTTTTCTTCTTCTCTCTTTTCTAATGAAAAACTTATCTTCAAAAATGAGAATGGTGGAGGAGGTAATATGAAGCATGAAGGGAGGTGAGTGTAGGGTAAAGCAAGTGGTGACCACATCAAGACATAATCATCATCAAACTTACATCAAACTTCATCTCAAATCTAATCTTCATAAAGCAAGACAAGATGATAGAAAGGAATGGAATAAAAAGATGCTATCATAATTAATCATCTTACAAATAAAACCTCCACCAAATGTAATTTGCAAAACTGCAAATTACCCCCTCCATCAGAAAAGTCCGGCCGGGAAAGAACAAAGGAAAACCGGCCGGAACGGAATACAAACTGGCAACTCCAGAAAACTGGTCCCGTAATAAATTACAGGAAAACCCCGATACTGTGCATACACACCCGCATCTGTATTCCGTCCGGATACAAATGCAATGAGACAAAATCTACACTGTACTAAACTAGGACCGGCTTAAGCCAAAGCCGGCTAGTAATATCCGTTCGATCCTGATCCGTGCAATACCGCACGTATCAGATCGAACCCTGCCGTATAACTATACGGCTACTAGTATAAACCGTCCGATCCTGATCTGTGCAATACCGCACATATCTGATCGGACCCTGCCATATCTCCATACGGCCTCTACAGCGTTTCGCCCGAAAGCTTGAGTAACTGTAAGTGTGGTGGACTCTAAAGACTCGTCAATACTATGGCTGTGGATTTAACCACTAGCTCGTCAGAGGTATAAGCCAATACGTGACGGGCCACCAGCTATTGACCAAAAGGGACGTCGATGAGCGAACTCATCCTGACACCCTACTGAGCCTGTCAGTGACAATATCCGTACAGTCCGGTCCGTTCGTCTATGAGGATCGCATGTCGGGCCTAGGGGGTTGGTAAAAGTCAGACCCCCAAAGGCAGTACAAGTCGTGTCGGAGTGTAGCCCAGAACGCCCTGAGATACTACTGGAATACCTACCAGTAAATCTCCTGCCTCGGCCGAGGGCTTTGCGTAATGGCTCTCCTAGACACAGCGCGACCTCACCCCCAATACCGGGAGAGACGAACCCCTGCAGATCCGCTCACTGCCTCCATGTGGCTCGGGACTGTACCCAACTAAAACCTGTTTGCATGACTCCTTTGAGCCGTGGTAGGGTAGTAATCAAAGCACAGTGGGAACTCACACGAGACAAATGACGATCTCAGGTCGATGAACTAACCTGTACACATGTCACCTGGGAACTGCTATCTGACGTCTGGTATAATCCCAACTAGCAGGTTCCCGGCGAGTCCTGTCCGGTGTACTCATAACCCAATGAGCACATGTATACATCTTAGGTGAACCAACTGACACCAGTGGCTTGTGAGACCGGCCACCGCCCCTCGTCGGGGTCTCGACTGTATACACTAGTCTACTAATGGAGTATCGATGCCCAGTCTCGAAACTCCCACGACTAGGGACCATTTAAGGATGTGCTTATAGACCCCAGCTCCCACGTATATGATCGCCATCATACTGCTGGTCGTCAAGCAAGAATCCTAGGGGCTCTATCAACGTGTAATAGCGACCTGTAAGGTCACCTGAAACAGTACACGATGATAAAGGTAAACCAGATAGCATACTATCATCTCGAGTAAGACTATCCTACCGGGATAGGTCCTCCCTCAATCATTGCAATCACGTGCCTGTGATCCAATAATTGACTCTGAGGGCACTATCTCCAACAATCTCCCACTTGCACTCAAGGCTAATTATTGCGATGTCGCATACTCACAGCCCGTGTGATACCGAACACCCAACTCCTCTACTGGTCAGTCTCACAAAGCTCGTTTGCGAAACTATTGCGTTCGAGGAATAGCCTCAGTGAGTGGATCCGCTGTGATGTTTCTTTCTATGTCTCTCTATATCTCAAGTTCGCAGAGAAAACCATCTCCCGAAATGAGCAATACCTGTCTTAGAATGTCTGGATGTCTGATGGGACCTAGCTCATAAATGAACTCCAAATCCAAACTTCTTAGACTGTATCGTCAACTGAACTTAATCAGTATCCTGCGCCATGCCTCCCTCAGTATCTGCCTGGATCACCTGTCCAGAATACTGTCCCTCGTCAGAGGGAGAACTATAACTCTGACAACCTCCTTGTCGTCCATGTCACCTTGGAAGCCTGGAGTGATAACCGTCTCCTAAAGGAGGCAGTCGTTATCACATCCCTAGAACATCAACTTATGTTCTAAAACTGCTTCCGACTGTTTCTCCAGGATTGGATTAATATCAACTTATTGCACCTACTGCAAGAACAACATCTGGTGTGGTACTTGACATCTCATGATTGACTCAATTGCCTAAGCAAGTGATCTGTCAATCATGCGTATCCCTCTCCCCTTTAGTCTGTAAGACACCTTTATAGAGGGTGACTCCATTACCTGCAGGTACACTACCATGCCAGGAGTCGTCCATTCTAAATACTCATAGAATGCTGTCAAGGTACCCTGATTGGGAAACCACCCAAATCTAGATCTAAAACCATAGATCTAGTAACCAGTATGTCTGATATTGTGTCCAAGTCCCTTGTGGAGAAACCACTGTGTGACGACCAAAGTATAACCGATCGTAGTATAGGAATATCACTTCCTACTACCTTCTCAACAGATCCATCCCCTATTCTGATGACGTCAAACCTATGACTGTACATCAGAAATAGATGATCTATCTCCGCTATATCTGCTTTAGTCTATAAATAGACATAAGCCAACTGTCCACCAATGCTTCCGCTGCTCCCACTGACTATGACAACCCTCTGGCAGAGTCATATAGACGTGCACTTCTAAAACTAGTTTAGAACGACGCTATACTCATCCTCCCACCGGGTCTCGCAGCCTGGAACAACAGCAATGGCAAGTGTGGGTAAACAAGAACTTCCCTGTCACCGTCCTTGAGGCTACCGGAGTACCTCTCGGGTGCCTGAAGTTACCCACCGTTTCTGCGGAGTGGCCAATGGAATGTCAAATCAGATTGAATCTTTAGGTTCCTTATCAAATCTTCAGTAATCGTTTTCGGTTCTGGAATCACTTCCAGTTCTACCATACTCCCACTACTGTTTTCTGAAAAATAACCATTTCCTTTTAAAATGTGGCGAGTTAAGAACAATATCACTATTGATCTTCCAGATGGTAGAAAGTCAACCCTCGTCGTAGCCTGGGTCAACCCACAAACAGCCATTACAGAAACGTGCCTTGAGTTGTCCAGTGTTGGGTTTTAATCATAAGCCGGACAACTCCCCGTACCTTAACATCGTTAAGATATGAACTGTTCTATATCCAATATAGAACCAGAGGCACTGATTTAAATGAACCAGATTCAAATCATGCAGCTATCTCCAGTGCATGTCAACTAAATGGAAGGAGGCCGATAGGCGTTACTCAACTTAGGAATGCTTCCAATTATAAGTAACCTGAAAAAGAAGCAATTTCTCTTTATCATTACTATCAACTGAATACCATACACAAGTATCTACATCTTCGATCACTTTGAAGAATCCCGATACTTGCTACACCTGGTTCTCTACTCTATTCAAATACCTATAACTCCTCAAAACTTAGACCCTGTGTTCCTACGAAACACATGTCTAAGAACTAGAGAAGTTAAAAGTAAACAGAATATAGTATGAGGACCAACCCCTCTGTCCTAATGGACACTGGACAACATACAATACTCTGTATAAGTCCGCTGAGTCTAACAACTCTTTCACTGTGTGTCGTAGGTTGAAAACTGTACTTATGGTTAAGAAGAATTACACCGCTGTTTAATGCTCCTTACCTAACCATCCACTGATATAGGTAAATGTCATCGACATAATATCAAAAGGTATATCTCACTCTATGAAAATAGACGTACAGATATATCAATTTGAAATTGGTGCACAACAGCGGATATTCAAAACCAAATATTTGCCGACCGGCAAACAGCCCAGATGATCTCCTCAAATATCACCGATTACAACGAATCCTGATATAATGAGGATGATCACCCTATTCCCAATGACTTACTCCCACTCATCATCTGTAAAACCATACAGATGTGAGAATCATACCTGGTAAATACATACCCTGGAGTAAGTATCTAATCGGGAAATCAATTTTCTTTTAACATCACACAGTGAAACTGAAACATTGAAATGTTTCGGTGGGGTATTCCGGTATTCTTAGTAATGCCTCTTCCATTATCCAGATTCACAACTGTAACCGTATATCTCTTTGCCATCTGTCCAAATCCCTTTATATGTCTTTAGTCATTACCGTCTGTACACCCCTTTAGGCCAAATGGTTTTCTTCCTTCCCTACCGTTCGGCACCAGCCTATGGTTTGGAAGAAGACTATCCAATAAGCATAAAAGGTGTACTGTCCTAATCCTAGGAGCATTCGCAAAGCGAGAGAAGGTGAAGATAAAAGACAACCGAATAAACCTTATTCCTATTTCTCCTGAACCAGAATCCATCCCCGAACTGGAACAAGTTCTTTTCGAGTTCGTATATAACCATACGATGGAGTATCCAAATAAACTGTGGATCTTCGTAGTGATACGGAGTGTCCTGGAGAAATACAAAGGTGATTTAGGATTGGCGAAGAAATACTTGGTTCGGTCGTGAATAGCAGTCACAATTTACTTTGCCCTCTTACTAATCCCTTGCTTTGTCTTAATCTTAATACCTTCTGCACACCGTTTAGGCTAATTGGTTTTCTTCATTCCCTACCAGTCGGCACCAGCCTAAGGTTTGGAAGAAGACTATCCAATAAGCATAAAAGGTGTGCTATCTCCTAAACTAAGGAGTACTCGCAATGAGAGAAGGTGAAAAGAAAAGACAACTGAATAATCCTATTCGTTTCTCCAGAACCAGAAACCATCCTCGAAGTCCTTCGAGTTCGTATATAACCATACGATGGTTTTGTCCAATGGAAGTGGACGTTCGCAGTAATGCGGGGTGTCCTGGAGAAAAGGGTAAAAGTAGGAGTGGCAATGAGGTCTGCAACTCTGACAATCCAAAAGCCAGTGTTAAGAAGGTTCGGTCAACTTGGTCACTGAGTCATAGTCCAGGGTCGGGTCAATGGTCGCTGCCAAAGAGAGAGAGAAAAGAAACACTCAGCGTGCACTCTAACCTAGATCAGAATGGTTATCACTTTATCTAATCTGGAAACCTCCCACTGTACCTCAAATTCTCCTCCAAACCTGAAAGAAGAATTAGTCGGGATCACCCAAGGAGTAAACCAACTCATCAGTGGAAATCGGGATCCAACTATCATCGCATGATAACTTGACGGAATCCACTCAAGTCACCACACTCCAGAAGGTATGCGCATGCCTGGCAAGTTTCAGTTCTTTTGAAACTCCCGATGTGATTTTTACCCCAAGCGGTTTATGACCTTGACTAGGTCAACAAACCATAAACCGCCAGTCAAGTTCAACCCGTCATTATTCTGGATTGCATTAAACCCACCCGCACGTGCCCTTGACTAGGTCAACAAGGCCGCACGACTGTCTCAACCAATCCCACTTATGTAACAAACAAGTACCACTTAGCTACCGAACACTACGTCTTGACTAGGTCAACAAACGCAGCACGAATACCAAATAATACCTGTAGGAAATGACGGAGGGCTACGGCTGGTTTTTGGCGAAAAACCTTTAACGTAAAGAACTTGATATCGTTGAAGGAACTGCATAGCCTTTTATAAAAATATAGTGACGAAAACCTTTACTAAAGAGGTCACTCCCGGTGAAGGGATCTCGGCTCTTTCCCCGTAGAATGAGGTGCAGGATATTCCAACTGAATACCACGATGCAAAGCAAAAGTAATCGGCTATAGTGAAGTTAATGCCCTGACGCAAACTTCTGTCCAAGGGGTCACTCCCGGTGAAGGGATCTCGGCCCTTGCCTCGTCGACTGAGGAGCAGGATATTCCAAATGAATACCACGATGCAAAACAAAAGTGAACGTCCTTGCAATAACAGCTTTTTGAAAAATTGTTCCAACAACATCAGAATAGGTTTTTTTATCTTGCATTGATCCGAATCAACGCAGTCCCATCAAATGATCACACCACAAAGAACGAAAATATACTGATGTACGTATATGCCATCCGCATTCGCCACTGGGTCCCGTCATCACCCGTTAGGTTACTTAACTAACGACAGAGCGGGGACTGGACTAGCGCGGATGCAAAACATATACAACATCTACTAATATATATACCAATATATTATATTTCGCTCAAGGCGTGATAAAATGCAACATCACAGAAATATACAGCATCACAGAACAATACAGATATCTGGAAGCCCCGGGTTTCACAGAGCCGCTGCTGAAACCCGACGTTCCCCTGGTCGTGTGGATAGCCTGTGCAATGAAAACCTAGACCCCTACGGGCGCGGCAAGTCACCCGCCAAAACCTGTAGCGAGGCAGCCCCCTTCAGCACCGTGAATGGACCACCCAGCACTTCACGGAATCCGGTAACTTGGGCACCCCTCCTGGGTCAACCTGTACCCCCTACGAGTGCGTCGAACAGCCCGCCAATTCCAGACTGAAGCCCCCTCCGTCCTAATGCCATGAGATGCGGGCTTGTTGCCCTCCAGAACCCGGCTATCCGTGCACCCCACCGCGGGGCAATCCTAGTACAGAAAGTAAAATATACATACAACGGGTACATCGACCGCAACCAGGTCGTGCCCCAAAAGAATAATACAAACAGGCAGTGATGGCAGTCCACATGTCGGACGCTCGCCCCGCAATATCAAATGTACATAATACAACAGCACTGTACTAGCATTGCATCCAGGCTATCCCCCACGACCGATCCGCAACATCACAGCATAAACATAGAACATCAACGTGAAAGTCATGTTCGCAAATCCGTCTAACCGGGCTATAGCAGTTAGACCGGATTTACCGATCGAGTGACATTCACGGTCGCAGATATAATGTAAATACTGTGAAATAATGTGTTTAAAAATATCCGATCGATCAAACAATTAACAAGTGGGCCCCAAGTAAAACTGTAGCAGTCACAGAAGATCTGGGCCCAAATTTAATATCCCAAAAGCCCTAAAATCATCCCACAAACCCACTGAAAAATTTCGACACAGAGAAGAGAACAAACTGCGGCGGAACTGCGGCCCAAGGGGGGGTTTGGCCGCGGTTCCGCGCTTGGATGTTTGACTGAAAGTGTCGAATTTTCCCAGATATCTTAGAATTTTGAGTACATCAATTTTATACAACCTGAAAAATTTTTTGACACCAAAAATTTCCAACAGAAAACTGATGTGAAGGAATGTGTGGTTTTTGGGATTTCGGTCGATCGGATAAGCAAAACGCATTAGAACAAGCTAGGAAAGGTTAATGGCGTGGCTCTGATACCATGTTCCGCCACGGCAGCGCCCCGGCCTCGTACTCGAGGCCAAAATGCGGAATCAAAATTTTTCCTTACTCGGAAACCGGCGCTACCGCGGACAATGAAAACCCGGATCGTTTACCATTAACCTAATGCTAGCAATCAAGAGATAGGGTGAGAAGTATACCGAGTGATCCGAGTCCTCCGGTCTTCTCATCATGTCCCGATCTCCCGCGGAAAGTCTTGCCTCCACATCGTCGCCTCCTCGTCGGAAAGGGCACCACAACGCCTGCGTCTTTTACGGGCTCCCGCCTCAACACCGAGGCAACTCGGGCATGAAGCCGGCAACTCGACATGCTCAAGATATGCTGTAGAATGTGTAGTGTAGTGTCTCACTTGGGTTTTGGTTGCCTTGATGGAGGAAATGAGATAAGAAAAATGGTGCTTGCATTTTTCTAGCATGAATGAGATCAAGAAGATGAAACTCTCAAGAATGAAGAACTCTCTCCTTCTTCTTCTCTCTTTCTTTTTCTTCTTCTCTCTTTTCTAATGAAAAACTTATCTTCAAAAATGAGAATGGTGGAGGAGGTAATATGAAGCATGAAGGGAGGTGAGTGTAGGGTAAAGCAAGTGGTGACCACATCAAGACATAATCATCATCAAACTTACATCAAACTTCATCTCAAATCTAATCTTCATAAAGCAAGACAAGATGATAGAAAGGAATGGAATAAAAAGATGCTATCATAATTAATCATCTTACAAATAAAACCTCCACCAAATGTAATTTGCAAAACTGCAAATTACCCCCTCCATCAGAAAAGTCCGGCCGGGAAAGAACAAAGGAAAACCGGCCGGAACGGAATACAAACTGGCAACTCCAGAAAACTGGTCCCGTAATAAATTACAGGAAAACCCCGATACTGTGCATACACACCCGCATCTGTATTCCGTCCGGATACAAATGCAATGAGACAAAATCTACACTGTACTAAACTAGGACCGGCTTAAGCCAAAGCCGGCTAGTAATATCCGTTCGATCCTGATCCGTGCAATACCGCACGTATCAGATCGAACCCTGCCATATAACTATACGGCTACTAGTACAAACCGTCCGATCCTGATCTGTGCAATACCGCACATATCTGATCGGACCCTGCCATATCTCCATACGGCCTCTACAGCGTTTCGCCCGAAAGCTTGAGTAACTGTAAGTGTGGTGGACTCTAAAGACTCGTCAATACTATGGCTGTGGATTTAACCACTAGCTCGTCAGAGGTATAAGCCAATACGTGACGGGCCACCAGCTATTGACCAAAAGGGACGTCGATGAGCGAACTCATCCTGACACCCTACTGAGCCTGTCAGTGACAATATCCGTACAGTCCGGTCCGTTCGTCTATGAGGATCGCATGTCGGGCCTAGGGGGTTGGTAAAAGTCAGACCCCCAAAGGCAGTACAAGTCGTGTCGGAGTGTAGCCCAGAACGCCCTGAGATACTACTGGAATACCTACCAGTAAATCTCCTGCCTCGGCCGAGGGCTTTGCGTAATGGCTCTCCTAGACACAGCGCGACCTCACCCCCAATACCGGGAGAGACGAACCCCTGCAGATCCGCTCACTGCCTCCATGTGGCTCGGGACTGTACCCAACTAAAACCTGTTTGCATGACTCCTTTGAGCCGTGGTAGGGTAGTAATCAAAGCACAGTGGGAACTCACACAAGACAAATGACGATCTCAGGTCGATGAACTAACCTGTACACATGTCACCTGGGAACTGCTATCTGACGTCTGGTATAATCCCAACTAGCAGGTTCCCGGCGAGTCCTGTCCGGTGTACTCATAACCCAATGAGCACCTGTATACATCTTAGGTGAACCAACTGACACCAGTGGCTTGTGAGACCGGCCACCGCCCCTCGTCGGGGTCTCGACTGTATACACTAGTCTACTAATGGAGTATCGATGCCCAGTCTCGAAACTCCCACGACTAGGGACCATTTAAGGATGTGCTTATAGACCCCAGCTCCCACGTATATGATCGCCATCATACTGCTGGTCGTCAAGCAAGAATCCTAGGGGCTCTATCAACGTGTAATAGCGACCTGTAAGGTCACCTGAAACAGTACACGATGATAAAGGTAAACCAGATAGCATACTATCATCTCGAGTAAGACTGTCCTACCGGGATAGGTCCTCCCTCAATCATTGCAATCACGTGCCTGTGATCCAATAATTGACTCTGAGGGCACTATCTCCAACAGTACAAGTGTCACCTGAGAACTGTCATCTGACGTGAGGTATAATACCATCTGGGAGTTCTCGGCGAGTCCGTCCAGTGTACCCAGTCTCCACTGAGCACCCGTACACCATCTCTGATGTCAAACACCAATGGATATGGGATCATCCATCGCCCATCACATGGGTCGAGAAGCGTATACGCTAGTCTACTCTGGTATATCGATGCCCCGTCTCGATACACCCACGACTAGGGACCTTGAAGGATGTACTTATGGACTACCATGTCCCCACTAGTATGATCTACATCATAGTCCAGGCAGTCAAGTACAAATCCTAAGGGCTTTACCAACATGTAACTATAAGACAGTATAAAGAGACTAGTGTACATGTTAAGATAAAGAGTAACCAGATAGCATACTATCATGTCGAGCAAGAAAGTCATCTCTATATATGTCCAAGCATCCAATATAATATACATAATCTGTACAATACTGGCCTCTAGGGCATACATACAACTAACAATCTCCCACTTGCACTAGGGCCAGCTGCTGTAGTATCTCATACCGAGCATCCCGAAGAGTCTCTCAAACTGTATCTGGGGAATGGCCTTCGTGAGTGGATCCGCCGTGTTGTTCTTCGTGTCAACTCTCCTGACCTCGATCTCCCGGCGATCAACTATCTCCCGGATCAGGTGATACCGCCTCAGAATGTGCCTGGACCGCTGATGGGACCTGGGTTCCTTGGCCAAAGCCACCGCTCCATTGTTATCGCAATACAAAGGTATTGGATGCTCAATGGATGGAACCACTCCAAGTTCAGTAATGAACTTCTTGACCCAGACAGCCTCTTTGGCAGCATCGTTGGCAGCGATGTATTCAGCCTCCATCGTCGAGTCTGCCACGGTTTCCTGCTTGGAACTCTTCCAGCTAACCGCCCCTCCGTAAAGGGTAAAGACAAAGCCCGACTGCGACTTAGAGTCGTCCTTATCACTCTGGAAGCTCGAATCGGTAAAGGACTCCACTTGGAGCTCTCCGTTACCATACACCAAGAACATATCTCTAGTCCTTCGCAAGTACTTGAGAATGCTCTTCACAGCTGTCCAGTGACTCTCTCCAGGATCAGCTTGATACCTGCTTACTACACTTAGTGAGTATGCTACATCGGGTCTGGTACATAGCATCGCATACATGATAGAGCCTACTGCCGAAGCATAGGGTATCCCTTGCATGCGAGCTCTCTCCAAATCAGTCTTGGGAGACATCTCTTTGGAGAGAGTGACTCCAGATATCGTGGGCAAGTTCCCACGCTTGGACTCTTCCATACTAAACCTCTTTAGTATGGTGTCAATGTACCTGGATTGGGACAATCCCAAAATCCGTTTGGATCTATCTCTATAGATCCTAATTCCCAATATGCAGGAGGCATCACCAAGATCTTTCATTGAGAATCTTTATGATAAGAAGAGCTTGACCGATTGCAGCATAGGAATATCATTTCCTATCAAGAGTATGTCGTCCACGTACAATACGAGGAAGACAACCTTACTCTCTGCCACCTTCTTGTAGATACAAGGTTCATCTGGGTTTTTGACGAAATCAAACTCTTTGATAACGACGTCAAAGCAGATGTTCCAACTCCGCGACGCTTGCTTTAATCCATAAATGGATTTAAGCAGCTTGCACACCTTCCCGCTGCTCCCACTGTCTACGAAGCCCTCTGGCTGAGTCATGTACACGCACTCTTCTAAATCACCGTTTAGAAAGGCGGTCTTAACATCCATTTGCCAGATTTCGTAATCATGATATGCAGCGATGGCAAGCATGATCCGGATGGATTTAAGCATAGCCACTGGAGAAAAGGTCTCGTCATAGTCCACACCTGGTCTTTGACGAAAACCCTTTGCTACAAGTCTAGCTTTGAAAGTCTCCACTTTCCCATCTACACCAAGTTTCTTCTTAAAGATCCACTTGCTCCCAATGGGTTTTACCCCTTCAGGAGCAACGTCCAAAGTCCATACTTTGTTGGTGTACATGGATTCCATCTCGGACCGCATAGCATCCAGCCATTTCACTGAGTCCCTACTCGTGATGGCCTGCTCGAAGCTAGTTGGGTCATCATCCTCCATGATGCAATCCTCGCTTCCACCGTCAATGAGAAAACCATAGTATCTCTCAGGTGGACGAGATACCCTACTAGATCGGCGGAGAGGCTGGGGTTCGTTGAGTTCTACTGAATCCTCTGGTTCCACCAAGTCTTCTGTTACAGTTTGTGTTGCTGGAACTTCTTCCAGTTCTACCTCAATGCCACTAATCTGTTTCATAAGAAAACCTTTTTCTAAGAAAGTGGCATGTCGAGAAACAAACACCTTTTGTTCCTCGGGGTGGTAGAAGATATACCCTTGTGAATTTTTGGGATATCCTACAAACTTACATAAGACCGATCTTGCCTCGAGTTTGTTCGGATTTTGTCTTTTGACATAGGCTGGACAACCCCATATCTTAACATACTTAAGAGATGGTCTCTTTCCTCTCCATATCTCATATGGAGTGGTAGGCACTGATTTGGTAGGAACCATATTCAATAGGTGTATGGCTGTCTCAAGCGCATACCCCCAGAAGGAAATAGGTAACTCAGCTGTGCTCATCATTGAACGCACCATATCTAATAGGGTGCGATTCCTTCGTTCCGATACACCGTTGTGCTGTGGTGTATAAGGTGGAGTAAGCTGAGAGAGAATCCCATTCTCTTTTAGATAATCCTGGAACTCATTGCTCAAGTATTCTCCTCCTCGATCAGATCGAAGGATCTTAATACTTTTGCCCGTTTGGTTCTCTACTTCGTGCTTATATTCTCTGAATTTCTCAAAAGCTTCAGACTTGTGTTTCAACAGGAACACATGCCCGTATCTAGAGAGATCGTCAGTGAATGTAATGAAGTAGGAAGAACCATCCCTGGCATGTGTAGACATAGGACCGCATACATCACTATGTATCAGTCCTAAGAGTTCAGTAACTCTTTCTCCGTGTCCACTAAACGGAGCTTTGGTCATTTTTCCTTTGAGACATGAATGGCAAGTATCATAAGATGATAATTCGAACGAATTCAAATAACCATCCTTATGTAACTTAGCCAGTCGTGTCGCATTGATATGACCAAGTCTACAATGCCACAAGAAGGATTCATTCATTTCTGAATTTTTCCTCTTGTGTGTGTTTTGTATATTGAGGACTGTATTTTGATTTAGAATGAATATGCCATTATGTAGCGAGCCTGATGCAATCAACTTTTGATCTAGGAATATGTTCATAACATTATCCTTTACTACAAAATTATATCCTTCTTTACTTAATAAAGAAACTGATATAATGTTGCACATCATGTTCGGTATATAATAACACTCATTCAGAATTATTGTATCACCACTTGGTAATACTAGGTGATATTCGCCAACTGCTTTGGCTGCAACACTTGCACCGTTCCCAACTTGAACGGAATGATCACCTTTCCCCAGTTCTCTACCTTTTCATAGCCCATGTAACTGTTTACATATGTGGGATCCTGATCCGGTATCTAATACCCAGGACGTAGGGTGAACTGAGAAACAGTTCTCAATAACTAACACACCTTTAGAAGATGCATCAACATGCATGTTCTTTTGGGCGTCTTGAGAATCCAGATATTCTCCTGTTTCCTGTTCATTCTTATAACACTTATAATATAGAACGGGTTCAACGTTCCCCTGCACAGTATAACATGCGGGTTCGGTCAATACATCCATATTATTATCTTCATTAGGGCATGAAATGGTCGCTACCTGGAGAGAGAGAGAAGAAAACACTTTAGCGTATGCTCGTGCAAGATCAGATTGGTTATTATCTTATCTAATCAGGATGGCTCCCACTGCTTTTTATCAAATCTTCCTCCAAACCCTAAAAGGAAAGACTAGCCGGGATTAATTACACACTACAAGTTCGCCAATCTTTCAGCCAGGCCAGTGTCGGTACTTTGAGGGAGGTCCCCCATGCTTTCGTACGAACCTAATTAATGTAAACCTCGTTTTCCCAGAGGCGTAACCTCGTTAACACCTTTCTAGACACCTACTTGATCGGCTAATTGTAATGTGTAAAACTCTCCCGGGAGTAACTCTTACTCGCAGTGGGTATCGGGATCCAACTATCTCATAGAAGGTATGCAATCTCATTGCAAATTTCAACACTTGAAATTCCCGATAATATTTTACCCCTAGTGTTCTATGACCTTGACAAATGCCAAACAACCCATAGTCCACTAGTCAAGTTCAACCCATACATTTCTTGATTGAATTAAACCCACCCGCACGACCCTTGACGAATGCCAAACAACGCCGTACGAATACCCTAATCCAATCTGCATCATATGCATAAGCAGATAAATACTAGTTAGCTACCGTACACTACGCCTTGACGAATGCCAAACTACCGTAGCACGAATACTAATTAGTACTTATCTGAAATGACGGAGGGCTACGCAGGTTTTCATGAAACCATGAGCGTAATGAACTTGATATCGTTGTAGAATCAAATGAAGTTTTGAAATGGAGTGATTTTGAGGCTTTTCCAGTTTTGCTAAAGGGGTCACTCCCGGTGAAGGGATCGTCGGTCCTTTCCTCATCGAATGAGGTGCGGGATATATCATATATATCACTGTGCAAAGCAAAAACTCTTAAAAGCAATCAAAGCCAAACCGAGTGTGTAGCATCTGCCAGTTACTGCTAAAGGAGTCACTCCCGGTGAAGGGATCTCGGTCCTTTCCTCATCGAATAAGGTGCAGGGTATATCATATATACCGCTGTGCAAAGCAAGAACTGTAGCTACCTATTTTATTTTAAAATTCGATTCCACAACATCTTAGGTTTCTTATCTTTCATTAATCACATTAATGAAGTCCCATCATTTAAATACCTAAACATCACAGATAGATATGACGTACACTTATGCCATCCGCATTCGCCTCGATGTCCCCTCGTGCACCGTTAGGTTAGGTAACTAACGACAGAGCAGGGCAGGGCTAGCGCGGGTGTAAAACATAAGTAACGTCTATATAATATATCATATATACTATATACTATATCCATCAGAGAACATCACAACACAGATATCGCAGCAGAATAAACATATGAAATATTGGATATACTAGGACGTCCGTGTTTTCAATACGAGCCAGTATAAAACACGGATTCCACGGTCGTGATGAATAGCCAATCCCACACCCCTAGACCCCTACGAGAGCGGCAAGCAACCCTGCCAATTCTAGGGTTAGGAGACCCGGACTCGACTCCTCGAGTTGGTCTCCCACTGGACCCCAGAACCCGGTTACTTGTGCTCCCCTCCTTGGGTCTATCCTAATGCGGAAAAGTAAATAATATACAAAGGGTGACAACTTCCGCTACCTGGAAGTGCCCCAAATAAAAGAATATTACATACAAGTTTTTACATGAATGAAAATGAAAAACACTCATCTCACATAAAAACCCCCGGCTATTCGAAAACGACGATCCAATATAACATATCCAGCAACACATAACATCACATGTCATCAACGTAAGTAAGTATGCATACCCCAATTGTCGTTGACGTATAGCAACGAAACCGGCGATATGAACATACTACACTTACGGTCACAGAAAAGAAAGTGTAAAACTATAACAATTGGAATCCGCAACCTCTTTAGACATCACATGCCTAACAGTTACAAACCCCGCATTTTAGTCTCATTATCGAAAACTCTTTTCAATATCGTATGGGACTAAACTGCTAGATTTATAACATTCATTCAGTTATCACATAACTGTTTGTGAATTCCAATTATTGTATCCCATTCCAGATAAATAGAATATATTAAACTTTCCGATCGAACATTCGAACACCCAAGTTTTCCCGAAACCATCCAACACATGAAATAGGTTCAAAGACATTCGTTTCATGCCTCAGTACCAACGGTCCAGCCGTAGAAGGGTCAAGCCAACGCCTCACATGTGGCATGCCGTACTGCCCCAAACCCGAAGGTTCAAAGGGCAGTTCAAGACGGTCACATAATCGAGTTAAGGTTTGTTGTCTTCTAGAGGGACCATAGTGTTACTTGCACTACTCAGAACGTCCTTAAACCACACAATAATCCAACACTTGGATATATTACGGCAGGGGAAAAGTTGGGTATTTATATCCTGTCGAAGTTTTTAACATATTCATCAATTATCCGGAAAAACACAAAGACAAAGTTAAAAATCCGATTGATTCATCGAATCCCCTATACAATCCCAGAACACTCAACTGTGGAGTCAATTTAAAATTCCCAGAAAACTCAGCAGAATTGATCAGGAGTTACTGTGCAAAAAGGAAGCGATGACGTCATCAACGTGCCGCGGAACCGCCGCAGAAGCCAGGCTTCTACCGCGGTTCTGCCGCCGTTTGCACTGTTCATAAAAAATTTTTTGCTCCGTAATTCTAATAATTCCCTGCTGAATTTTTTACGAATTTTTAATTGACAAAAAACCACGTTTTACAGAAATGTCCAGAGAGCATTTTCAAGGCGGGGTATCGGGTCGATCAGAGTTCTAATTCCGTCTAGACTTCGCCTAAGGCTCTAGCTAAGCTCTGATACCACTGTAGGGTTCCTAGGCATCCTATAGAGGTCTCACAAGGCATCGAACATGCCAAATTTAAAAATTATGGAGCCGAGAAACCCTAGTTAACGGATCGTCGCTAGATGTCTAGGCGAAAAACAAAACTAGTTAACTATTTAACTAGAAGTTGAGATGCTACAACCTTTGTAGATCCGGATATCCACTTGCTTAGCTCCATGTGGTCGTCCCCTTGCTGTCCATCACGAACCTCGGACTCTCGCGACGGCTTCATCGGAGAAGTGAGCGGAATAGTTCGACGGCTTCGTGTCAAAGACGATCTACGTCGAGGTTGCACTAGTTCAAGCTCCGACTTCACCAAGTAGTGAAACTTGTGAAGAAAACACCCGAAACCACTTGGCAAGAGGTAGAGGATGAAGAAATAGGAGGTGGGTTCACTTTGGATTTGGATTTCTCTCACTAGATCTCAAGTTGCCATTAAAGTAGCAAGCTTTTCTTTTGAAGAAGAAGAAGATGAAGAAGATGATAGAATATGATAAAAAACTTCATCAAAATAGAAAAGAAAATGATCTTTATCATATCCTAACCATGGTCAAGTGTAGAGAATTGACCATGGTTAGTGGGAGTGGTTAGGTTTAAGTATGAAGACAAAATAGCATCATTAGAAAAAGCTTCATGAAGCTTCACCATTCTTCATGATAAATGAAGCCATTTTATTTTCATAAAAACCAATTAATAAATAATGAATGGATTAAATAATAAGTGAATAAAACATAAACCCTAACCACTCTCATAACCATGGTTCAATTCTTTTACACAAAGTCAAGTCAACATGCATCATCAAACATGATACAATCATGTGCACAAAACATATCACATATACAATGTGCACATCAAGTGAGAAAAATCCGTTTAAAGTGAACCAATACTAGTTAATGTAAAGTAATATATCAAATATATAATTATACATTAAATCATTAAATCAACACTTGATTCAATGATCCGGTCACGTCGCACATAACCGACTAGTATACAATGCATCGATTTATCGAATCAATGATTCGATAACTAGGTCATATCGAATATAACCAATCGAAACATATATCGCGAGAATGAAATGCGGTATCACATACACGCATTATTCTCGGTCCTGCACATATCTCATATGCGCTCCTATTTCGTTTCGCTTGAGCTAAGAAACCTCTGTGTAGGACTCTAAAGACTCGTCAATACGCCGGTAGCAGATGATGATCATATCAAGCACCCACAAGCCGCAAGCGGTCTGCTAAACGTAACGGCCACCCGGGTATTGAGCGATCAGAAGATCGACGAGCTAGCCCGCTCACACTCCTGCGAATCCGACCAGTAACACTTACCGTACAGTCCGGTCTCTTCGTCTGATATGTCGCATATCAAGTCTAGGGGTGGTAAACGTCAGACCCCAATAACCCGATAAGTCATGCCGATGTGAGGCTCATAACGGGTCGAGAAACTACTGGTAACACTTACCAGCAAATCTCTGATCAGCCCTGGCCAGGGACTTCCCTGCTACGGCCAATCAAGCACAGCACAACATCAACCCCCAATACCGGGAGAGACGAAACCCCTCCTATCGCTCATTGCCTCCATGTGACTCGGGACTGTACCCAAAGACCACCGTTTTGCACGCCCTCATGGACGTGGTAAGGTGGAGATCAAAGCACAGTGGGAATCACACAAGACTCTATGACGATCTCGGGTCTACAGACTATCCTGTACAAGTGTCACCTGAGAACTGCCATCTGACGTGAGGTATAATACCATCTGGGAGTTCTCGGCGAGTCCGTCCAGTGTACCCAGTCTCCACTGAGCACCCGTACACCATCTCTGATGTCAAACACCAATGGATATGGGATCATCCATCGCCCATCACATGGGTCGAGAAGCGTATACGCTAGTCTACTCTGGTATATCGATGCCCCGTCTCGATACACCCACGACTAGGGACCTTGAAGGATGTACTTATGGACTACCATGTCCCCACTAGTATGATCTACATCATAGTCCAGGCAGTCAAGTACAAATCCTAAGGGCTTTACCAACATGTAACTATAAGACAGTATAAAGAGACTAGTGTACATGTTAAGATAAAGAGTAACCAGATAGCATACTATCATGTCGAGCAAGAAAGTCATCTCTATATATGTCCAAGCATCCAATATAATATACATAATCTATACAATACTGGCCTCTAGGGCATACATACAACTAACATTTTGTTTACATCTAAAATTATTACTTATCTACTGCAGATTAAAAAGAACTACACTAAGTTAACTAGGGCAAGCAATGACTTATCTACGGCAAGAATAAAATTATAGATCTAGGGCAAATAATGAAATTATAACTAAGGCAGGAAAAAATAGAAACTTACAAAAATGATGCTCTAGATCTCCCAACAATTCTGAATTTTATTGATTAAAAAAGAGGCATAGGGTTTTACAATTTTTTATTACAATTTATAAGCAAACAAGGAAACTAGGGTTACATACTCTCGCATATGTGCAATTACAGATTTGCCCCCTGAAAATCCCAACACCCGCACCGACGCACCAACTCAGAAAGTTTGCGCCGACACGGGCATTAGGCAGCCGCGGAACCGAGGCAATAGGGCGCTTGAGCCGCGGTTCCGCGGCCCTTTGGTGAGCTCATTTTACCAAAATTCTTGAGCTGTATTCTGGGCATTTGGGCTTCTTGTTTCTTCACCACTTTTCTCTGTTTGACTTCTGGGTCTTCTACAAATCTTCAGTGAAAACTTGTAAGGATCTTTTGACCGTTTCACTTTCGTCTTTTTGGACCTTGCACTTGTTCTTCGTCTCGGCTTGAGTAAGATCCATTTACTTGTTGGTCAAAAGTCCCTTTTCTGTATCAACTTTCGTCTTTTTCACTGTATTTTCTCCATGAGCCTGTAGCCTGTAATATGCAACAAACGTGCGTCAAGAGTACCTGTTTATTTATAAAATGGATAAGAATAGGGGGATGAAAAATGCAATATTATGGTCTGAACAAATACCCCCAAACTTACCTTTTGCTCGTCCTCGAGCAAACTTATTATTTTATTCTAACCTAGCCGAACTTTCGCGGGGAAACGCGATTGCACTGAGCACGTGCAACAAGCCGTTAAACCTCTAGGTGTCCCTAGTAGGAGGAGTGTTGTCTCCTGAGGGTTTTCAGCGGATTACACCCACAAAATCCTATCAATTTGGTTTCTCGACTTTTTGTTCTCCAATTAGGTTTTCTAACAAGGAATTCTATTATCGTCGACCAGCAAATTATCTGTTGGAGATAGTGCCCTCATAGTCAATTATTGGATCGCAGGTACGTGATTGCAATGATTGCGGAGGACCTATACCGGTAGGACGGTCTTACTCGAGATGATAGTATGCTATATGGTTTGCCTTTATCAGTCGTGTACATGTTCAGGTGACTGATTACATGTTGTTAGGTCCACGTTACCTCTCCCGGTACTTTCGGGGTTGCGGAAACGGTAAAACAAAAAATTTTCTGGACTTGGTAACATGGACCGTAAAAGCCGGATCTTTACTAAACAATACACTAGCATCCTAACTAGAGATTTATCTACTCGGTTAGGGGTTATACCTCAACTTGAACTCCTTCTCTTCTTGTTGTTCTTCTCTTTGCTTGCTCCGATGGTTGATCCGGACTTTGGTCACCTCCGCGGCCTCCTTGAGTCGAAGACGATCCACCCGAGAGATATGCACCGAGCTCCACCTCGAGCCGAGGTAACTAGGGCAAAGAGATTGCTAGTCTAGAAGCCCTAGGATGTGTAGAGAAGATGTATGGATGTGTTTGTCAAGTGAAATTCTTTTTCTCTCAACACATGAGATCAAAGGAAAAATCAAGAGGAGGAAGAAGGAGGAGCAACCATGGAAATGTTTCTCATTTCTTTTCTATGAGAGAGAATGAGAATGAGCAAATGAAAAACTTAACCAAGAGAAAACATAACCATGGTTGCAATAATGCAAAAACATTATCATTACTAATCCCATCAAGATAAAGGTGATGGCTACAAATGACATGACCATTATCATAACAAAAAGAAAAAGAAAACCAAAGAATACTTTAGATCTTTCAAGAAGATCCTAGTCAACTTTGGTCAAACGGTCAACAAAGTCAAGATGGTCAAATGGTCAATGTAATTAGCCATAACATAATTATCAATGAAAGGATTAGTAAATAATATTCCCGGCTCATAATGGTTTTGACCAAACAAACTGTCAAAACCCTAATGAGTCCACCTCAAAAATGGTTTTGACCGAATCAACTGTCAAAACCCTAATGAGCCTGCCACATAACGGTTTTGGCCGAACCAACTGCCAAAACCCTAATGAGGCATCTCCTCCTTCATCGCTCCGGAAAACTGTGCATACACACCTGCATCCGCATTCCGTAGAATGCAGATGCGCAGAAGACAAAACAAATCCATCTGTGCAATACTAGGATCCGGCTTAAACCAAAGCCCACTAGTATTGCCTGCCCGAACACCATACGCACACAAGTGTACGTAAGTGATCGCAGCCCTGCCGTAAAACCATACGGCCTCTACACGTTTCGCTCAGTGCAGGGAAACTCTCTGTGTGGGACTCTAAAGACTCGACACTACGCTGGCAGTGGGTTAACCACAGACCGCAAGCGGCACTAGCTGTACGTAACGGTCCCCAGGTAGATGTCGATAAGAAGGCCGATGAGGTAAACCCATCCGAACTCCTACTGAGCCTGTATGTGACAATCTCCGTACAGTCCGGTCTGTTCGTCTGATACATCGCATGGCGGGCCTAGAGGACGGTAAACGTCAGTCCCCTAATTGCGGTACAAATCGTGTCGGAGTGAAGCCCAGAACACCCTGAGATAATACTGGAAACCTACCAGTATATCTCGCTTGCCCTGGCCAGGGACTACTCGTGTAATGGCTCTCCTAGACACAGCGCGATGTCAACCCCCAATACCGGGAGAGACGAATCCTGTCTAACCGTCACTGCCTCCAAGTGCTTCGGGACTGCTCCCAACTACTACCTGTTTGCACGACTCAGTAGAGCCGTGGTAGGGTAGTAATCAAAGAACAGTGAGAACACACTTGAGGCGAAGTGACAGTGTCAAGTCAGCAGACTAAGCTGTACTCAGGTCACCTGGGAACTGATAACTGACGATAGGTATAATACCAACCATCAGTTCCCGACGAGTCCTGTCCAGTGTACTCGTAACCTAACGAGCACCCGCATACTATCTCAAGTACGACATACTGACGGCTGTGGGACAGACCGTCTCCCGTGCTGGGATGAGAAGCGCATACGCTAGTCTACTCCGGAGTATCGATGCCCTATCTCGATACTCCCACGACTAGGGACGTGTATAAGGATGTGCTTGTAGATTACCTAGCCCCCACGAGTGTGATCGCCATCACAACGCCGGTAATCAAGCAAAGATCCTAAGGGCTCTACTAATGCGTATAGGTGATATAATAAATAAACACACATGTACACATTAAAGCAGAGACAAACCAAGGCATACAACTATATTGAGCAAGATTGTCTGTACAACTGTGAATATCCCAAGCTTCCATCAAGTAATATACATACTAGTATGATACAGTAATGGCCTCTAGGGCATATACACTAACAATCTCCCACTTGCACTAAGGCCATGCACTGGCGTATCGAAGACCTATCATCTCGATCAGCCGCTCGAACTAAGTCTGGGGTAAGGCCTTCGTGAATGGGTCCGCTGTGTTGTCCTTTGTGTCCACTCTCCGCACCTCGATCTCCTGGCGATCAATGATCTCCCTGATCAGGTGATACCGCCTTAAGATGTGCCTGGATTTCTGATGGGACCTTGGTTCCTTCGCTAAAGCTATAGCCCCATTGTTATCGCAATACAAAGGTATTGGGTCAACAATGGACGGAACCACCTGAAGTTCACTAATGAACTTCTTCATCCAGACCGCCTCTTTTGCGGCATCGCTTGCAGCAATGTATTCAGCCTCCATCGTCGAGTCTACGACGGTATCCTATTTGGAACTCCTCCAACATACCGCCCCTCCGTTGAGGGTAAACACAAAACCCGAGACAGACTTGCTGTCATCTTTGTCACTCTGGAAGCTTGAATCGGTAAAGGACTCGACCCTGAGGTCTCCATTACCGTAAACCAGGAACATCTCCTTAGTCCTTCTCAGGTACTTGAGAATGTTCTTCACTGCTGTCCAGTGGTCCTTCCCTGGGTCTGACTGATACCGGCTTACCGCGCTCAGCGCGTAAGCTACATCTGGTCTTGTACATAGCATCGCATACATTATAGATCCTACCGCCGAAGCATAGGGTATAGTGCTCATGCGAACCCTCTCCTCGTCATTCTTAGGAGACATCTTCTTGGAGAGGGTAATTCCGTGCAATGCGGGTATGTTACCGCGCTTGGAACCCTCCATACTAAATCTCTTTAGTACGGTCTCTATGTACCTGGACTGCGAAACTCCCAGTAGTCTCTTGGATCTATCTCTATAGATCTTGATCCCCAGAATGTACGAGGCATCACCCAGGTCCTTCATGGAGAACCTTTGTGACAAAAATAGCTTGACCGATTGTAGCATAAGAATATCATTTCCTATCAAAAGAATGTCGTCCACGTACAAGACTAGGAATACGATAGTTCGTCCTACAATCTTCTTATATACACAGGGTTCATCTTCGTTCTTGATGAAATCAAATTCCTTGATTGCCTCATCAAAACAGATGTTCCAGCTCCGCGATGCCTGCTTTAATCCATAAATGGATTTAAGCAACTTGCACACCTTCCCGCTGCTCCCACTGTCTACGAAACCTTCTGGCTGATCCATGTAAACGCACTCTTCCAAACAACCGTTTAGGAAAGCCGTTTTAACATCCATCTGCCAGATTTCATAGTCATGAAAGGCAGCAATGGCAAGTAGGATCCGAATGGATTTGAGCATAGCCACCGGAGAAAAAGTTTCGTCATAGTCCAAACCAGGTCTTTGACGAAAACCTTTTGCAACGAGTCTAGCTTTATAGGTTTCCACCTGCCCATCTACACCAAGTTTCCTTTTGTAGATCCATTTGCATCCAACGAGTTTTACCCCAGGTGGAGCAATATCCAAGGTCCACACTTTATTGGCGTACATGGACTCCATTTCGGATTGCATTGCTTCCTGCCACTTATCAGAGTCCCTACTGATAATGGCCTGCCTGAAACTGGTAGGGTCATCTGATGCAATCCTCTCGATCCCCGTCTATGAGAAAACCGTAGTATCTCTCGGGCGGATGAGAAATCCTACCAGATCTGCGGAGTGGCTGAGGTTCGTCTGGGGTTATTGAATCTAGCGGTTCCTCCAAATTTTCAGTTATATTTTGTGGTCGCTGAATTTCTTCCAGTTCTACCGAACTCCCACTAGTTTCTTTTGCAAGAAACTCCCTTTCTAAGAAGGTAGCATGGCGAGATACAAACACCTTCTGTTCCTCAGTGTGGTAGAACAGATATCCTAGTGAGTCTTTAGGATATCCCACAAATTTACACAGAACTGACCGTGCCTCTAGCTTGTCCGGTTTCTGTGTTTTCACATAGGCCGGACAACCCCATATCTAAAATCGCTTATGATACGGATTTCTTCCACTCCATATTTCATATGGAGTCTTAGGCACTGATTTGGATGGAACATAATTCAATAGGTATGCCGCTGTCTGAAGCGCATGTCCCCAAAATGAAAGAGGCAACTCAGCACTACTCATCATGGAGCGAACCATATCCAATAGGGTACGATTCCTCCGCTCCGAAACACCGTTGTGCTGTGGTGTATAAGGAGGAGTAAGCTGAGAGAGAATACCATTCTCTTTTAAGCAATCTAGGAATTCCGTGCTTAAGTACTCCCCTCCTCTATCAGACCGGAGGATCTTGATACTTTTGCCAATCTGGTTCTCTACTTCCTTTCTGAATTCCTTGAATTTCTCAAAAGCTTCAGATTTGTGTTTCATCAGATACACATATCCGAACCTAGAGAGATCGTTAGTGAATGTGATGAAGTAGGAGAACCCACCCCTTGCATGTATAGACATCGGACCACATACATCACTGTGTATGAGTCCCAAGAGCTCTGCTGCTCTTTCTCCATGTCCGGTGAACGGAGATTTGGTCATCTTCCCTTTGAGACAGGACTGACAAGTTTCATAAGATGAAAACTCGAACGCATTCAAGAGTCCATCTTTATGCAACTTACTCAGTCTTTTCTCTCCGATATGACTATGTCTACAATGCCACAAGTAGGATTCATTCGTATCTGAATTCTTCCTCTTGCGTGTGTTTTGTATATTGAGAACTGTATTCTGATTTAGAACGTAGATACCATTACACAGTGTACCCTCTGCAACCAGTACCTTATGAAGGTAAATGTTCATGATATTCTTGTCAAGAACAAAGTTATATCCATCTTATCGAGTAAAGAAACTGATATGATGTTGCAAACCATGGAGGGTACATAGTAGCAATCGTTCAAAATCATAGTCTTGCCATTTGGCAATACTAGGTGATATTCACCGACGGCTGCCGCATTAACTTGTGCTCCGTTCGCTACTCTGAGCGACATATCACCCGGTGCAACTTTCCTACTTTTTCTCAGTCCCTGCAATAAATTACAGATATGAGATCCTGATCCGGTATCAAGTACCCAGGAGGTAGGGCTGACCGTAAAACAGTTCTTAATTACAAGAACACCTGAAGTAGATGCAAAACCATGCTTCTTCTTCAACTGGGTATCCTGGAAATCCATGCAATCCCCTTTCCCATTCTCATACTCATGACTGTTGTCACAAGTTAGAGCTGAACCAACGTTCCCCAGCCCCGAATAAGAATTCGGATCGGTCAAGCGATACATTTTATTATCTTGATTAGGGCGTGAAATGGTTGCTACCTGGAGAGGGAGAAAAGAAACACTCAGCATACGCTCTTGCAAGATTAGATTGGTTTATTAATTTATCTAACCAGGATGTCTCCCACTGTTTCCTCAAATTCTTCTTAAAACCCTTTTAAAAGAAGAACTAGCCGGGATTTAATTCACGTCACAATACTTGCTTAACCTTTCAGCCAGGCTAGTGTCGGTACTTCGAGGGAGGTTTTCCAACGCTTTCGCGAAGTTCCTTAATTTAAGAACCTCTTTTCCCTGGGGGCATAACCCCGCTAACACCTTTCTAGACACCTACTAGGTTTATAGCATTGATTGTTAAGTGAAATAATCTCCCGAGAGTAATCCAACTCATCGGTGGGATCGGGATCCAACTATCACTGTGTGATGACCTAGATGGAATCCACTCTAGCCACCACACTCTAGAAGGTATGCTAAATCTGCAAGTTTCAGTACTTTTGAAACTCCCGATATGGTTTTTGCCCCTAGGACCCAAGTGATCTTGATGGAGTCAACAAATCAAAGAGTCCTAGTCAAGTTCAACCTGTCATTATCTGGATTGCATTAAACCCACCCGCATAACCCTTGACGGAGTCAACAAGGTTATACGACTGTCCTAATCAATCCCATATACCGATACAAACAAGCAGCAATTAGCTACCGTACACTACGCCTTGACGGAGTCAACAAACGCAGCACGAATACTAAGTGTTACTTGTAGGAAATGACGGAGGGCTACGGCTGGGTTTTTGGCGAAAAACCCGTTAACGTAATGAACTTGATATCATTGAAGGAACCTGGTAATCTTTTTTGAAAATATAGTGGCGAAAACTTTTGCTAAAGAGGTCACTCCCTGTGAAGGGATCTCGGCTCTTTCCTCGTCGAATGAGGTGCAGGATATTCCAAACTGAATACCTCGATGCAAAGCAAGAATAATCGACTATAGTGAAGTTATTACCCTGACGCAAACTTTTGTCCAAGGGGTCACTCCCGATGAAGGGATCTCGGCCCTTGCCTCGTCGACTGAGGTGCTGGGCATTCATAACCGAATACCTCGATGCAAAACAAAAGTGAACGTCCTTGCAATAACAGCTTTTTGAAAAACTTGTTCCAACAACGTCTTTTAGGTTTATTTTCTTGCATTAGTTCTTTTAATGCGTCCCATCATTTAAATCCTACCATTGCAGAAAACAACCAAAATATGACGTACGCTTATGCCATTCGCATTCGCCACTGGGCCCCGTCATCACCCGTTAGGTTACTTAACTAACGACAGAGCGGGGGCTGGGCTAGCGCGGCTGTAAAACATAAGCAACGCCTAAATAGTTATTATATATAGATATACTGCAATGATAGCCAATCCAGATCACAGATGAACACTTTGGATATACTAGGAACCCGCGATTCGTTCAAGCCTGCAACGAAAAGCGGATTACACGGTCGCGATGAATAGCCAATACCCAACTCAAGACCCCTACGGGTGCGGAAAACTACCTGCCAGTACTCGAAGCGAAGCAACCTCCCTCAACGCCGTGAGTAGGCCACTCGGCACTTCGAGATACCTGGTAGTTTGTGCACCCCCTCCATGGGTCTATCCTAGGAGCAAAAACAGTAAAAAGAATTATACAATGAAGGCTACAACCCCGACCTGGTTGTGCGGCCAAACAAATAATATTACATCAATTTACAAATTTATTACATGAATGAAAGAAAAAGAAACTCTCATCTCACATCCACCCCGGCTATTCATCCGCGACAATCCAACGAGTTCATATACACATACCATCAACAACACAGATCACAGATGTGTATAACCCCCACTAATCGGCTTATAGCGATTAGTAGACGTTCAATACACATATAACATTACAGATATAACCATTAGCCAAAGTCTATAGAACATCGACCAAAAAATACGGACTTTTAAGCCCCAAAAACAAATTTTGCTTTCTGGAAAATCTGGGCAGAAAAGTCATATACCAAAAATCCCAAAATACCCAAATATGAAAACTGCAAGAAAAATATTCCCCAACAGAGCCAAGGGAGCCGCTGTTCCGCGGCATAAGCAAGCTTATGCCGCGGAAACGCGGCGCTTTGGATGAGTTGGGGGATGAAATTTTTCCAGTTTTCAAATAAAAGCCTGAGCCGATTTTTAGTGTATAAATTTTTTATTTTGGAACAGTTCTAAAATTCGGCAGAAACTGAATTTTCCGGGGTAATTTTGCGGGTTTTTGTCCGGTCGATATTCTTAATACTTTGCTAACATGCTAGGGTGTGTTTAACCTGGCTCTGATACCACTGTTAGGTCCACGTTACCTCTCCCGGTACTTTCGGGGTTGCGGAAACGGTAAAACAAAAATTTTTCTAGACTTGGTAACATGGACCGTAAAAACCGGATCTTTACTAAATAATACACTAGCATCCTAACTAGAGATTTATCTACTCGGTTAGGGGTTATACCTCAACTTGAACTCCTTCTCTTCTTGTTGTTCTTCTCTTTGCTTGCTTCGATGGTTGATCCGGACTTTGGTCACCTCCGCGGCCTCCTTGAGTCGAAGACGATCTACCCGAGAGATGTGCACCGAGCTCCACCTCGAGCCGAGGTAACTAGGGCAAAGAGATTGCTAGTCTAGAAGCCCTAGGATGTGTAGAGAAGATGTATGGATGTGTTTGTCAAGTGAAATCCTTTTTCTCTCAACACATGAGATCAAAGGAAAAATCAAGAGGAGGAAGAAGGAGGAGTGTCACGACCCGAGAATTCGACTCGTGACCGGCACTTAACCACGCAACGTCTACAGGCGCAACGCGGCTAAGTAAGCCGAACCCAGAAATCAAAACCCATAATATAGAGTGATTTTAAAACATTTTGTAAAAACAATTGTACATGTCTGGAAAACGTCCATTTATTTAGTAGAAATCCTTTTTAAGTTCAAAAGTTATAAGTTTTATAATTTTGGTAACATTTTCCTTTTAAAACATTAGCCCCGAAAGTCGGGTAAAAGCAAGGTGTAGCAGAAATAACAAGTGACATGAATAAAGCATCACAATATGATATACGACGCCGTAGCGAAGAATACACAGTAAAGCAAGGATAATATCATAAAAGCTGAGACTGCAAAAGTAAAGTCGGCTCACATGCGAGCTTGACACCAGAATATAAAGTCATACATATCGTCCTCTCAACTGTCTCTAAGTCAATACAGAAAGGTAGATGGAGAATACTAGATACATCAATATACAACTGAAAGATAACAGATACCGTACAAAACCCACCTATCAGCAAAGGCTATCTCTGCTCAAAAGGGTATCTGTGCCAAAAGATGCGGTAACAGCCAGCCGTGACTACTCCCAAGGGCAACCTGCAAACACTGTGGCACAACGGGGGTGAGTTGCCAACTCGTGAATAGAGATAACATATAAAGGTGATCGCAAACATGCACGTATAGCGTGGCTCTACTAACGCCAGCAGATGATATCAATGCATGTCAAGTAGAGGATGCAATAGTAATGTAAATACTCTAACAGGTAAATGCTACAGGATGAGATATATAGTAGTCAATGCTGAGTATGGGATAACAACATCTACATGGACTATGTCAACATGGAAAACCATAATCGGTGCCTCAGGCTGCACTCAAATCCCAAATACACTCAGGCGCCGGCACACCCATCGGCCCTCAAATCCTGTACACCTCTGAGAAATCACGAGTGCCCAACATCGGCACCCAATGTTGGAGATAGTGCCCTCAGAGTCAATTATTGGATCACAGGTACGTGATTGCAATGATTGAGGGAGGACCTATCCCGGTAGGACAGTCTTACTCGAGATGATAGTATGCTATCTGGCTTACCTTTATCATCGTGTACTGTTTTAAGTGACCTGACACGTCGCTATTACACGTTGATAGAGCCCCTAGGATTCTTGCTTGACCACCAGCAGTATGAGGGCGATCATATAAGTGGAAGCTGGGGGTCTATAAGCATATCCTTAAAAGGTCCCTAGTCGTGAGAGTTTCGAGACAGGGCATCGATTCTCCATAGTAGACTAGTGTATACAGTCGAGACCCCGACAAGGGGCGGTGGCCAGTCTCACAAGCCACTGGTGTCAGTTGGATCACCTAAGATGTATACAGGTGCTCATTGGGTTATGAGTACACCGGACAGGACTCGCCGGGAACATGCTAGTTGGTCATATACCAGACGTCAGATGGCAGTTCCCTGGTGACATGTGTGCAGGTTAGTTCATCGACCTGGGGATCGTCATTTGTCTCGTGTGAGTTCCCACTGTACTTTGATTACTACCCTACCACGGCTCAAAGGAGTCGTGCAAACAGGTTTTAGTTGGGTACAGTCCCGAGCCACATGGAGGCAGTGAGCGTATCTTCAGGGGTTCGTCTCTCCCGGTATTGGGGGTGAGGTCGTGCTGTGTCTAGGAGAGCCATTACACGAAGTCCTTGGCCAAGGCAAGGAGATTTACTGGTAGGTATTCCAGTAGTATCTCAGGGTGTTTTGGGCTACACTCCGACACGACTTGTACCGCTTTTGGGGGTCTGACTTTTACCAACCCCCTAGGCCTGCCATGCGATACTCATAGACGAACGGACCGGACTGTACGGATATTGTCACTGACAGGCTCAGTAGGGTGTCAGGATGAGTTCGCTCATCGACGTCCTTTTTAGTCAATACCTGGTAGCCCGTTACGTATTGGCTTATACCTCTGACGTGCTAGTGGTTAAATCCACAACCAAGGTGTTGACGAGTCTTTAGAGTCCCCCACATTCAGTTACTCAGCTTTCGGGCGAAAGGTTGTAGAGGCCGTATGGAGATATGGTAAGGTCCGATCAGATACGTGCGGTATTGCACGGATCAGGATCGGACAGTTTGTACTATAGGCCGTATGGTTTTATGGCAGGGTTCGATCAGATACGTGCGGTATTGCACGGATCAGGATCGAACGGATATAACTAGCCGGCTTTGGTTTAAGCCGGATCCTAGTATAGTACAGTATAGATTTTGTCTCATTGCATTTGTATTTCGGTCGAAATACAGATGCGGGTGTGTATGCACAGTATCGGGGTTTTCCTGTAATTTATTACAGGACCAGTTTTCTGGAGTTGTCAGTTTGCTTTCCGTTTCGGCCAATTTCCATTGTTCCGTTCATTGGCCGAAGTTTGGTGGAGGAGGGTTTATTTGCATTGTTGCAAATAGGCATTTGTGGAGGGGTTCTTTGTTTTTTGTAGCATCATGATAGTCTTCATGATGGTGCACCATCCATTGACTTGCTTGACTTCATACTTCATGATGGCTTGACTTTGTTAGCATCATGGTTGTTGATGATGGTTGTGTGGAGTGTTGGCATTGCCTTGTGATCATTCCCTTTTGCATGATAGCTTTCCTCTCTCTCCCTTTGGGATTAGATGAGAATGGCTCCCTTTTGGTTACACACTTGACTCTCTCATTCTCATTCTCTCCTCCCCCTCTAGTTATGGCCGGCCAAGCTTGGAGGAGGGGTTGCCCATTTTTGTAGTGGGGATTTTTGCTCTCTTGATGTTAGAAAAATCCCCAAGGTCCTCCACATTGTTCTTGTATCATCCCTCCACCTAAAATGGCATCTCCATGAACCCCAAAGTGAGACTTGAGGACTACATATTCTACAGCGAACCTTGGGCACGTCGAGTAGCCGGCTTCGTGCCCGAGTTGCCTCGGCATTGAGGTGGGAGCCCGTAAACAAAGTAGGCGATGTGGTGCACTTCCGGTGACGAGGAGGAGACGGGACTTTTCCGCAGGAGATCGGGACCATGACGAGAAGACCGGAGGACTTGGATCGTCGGTATATCTCTAACCCATCTTCTAGTTAGCTTAGACTAGTTAATGGTTTCGATCCGGGTGTTTAGTGCGCGGTGGTGCCGGTTTGCTAAGTCCGCAAAATTTAAGTTTTCACCGCTTCCGCATTCCGGCGTCGGATTGACGGCCGGGGCGCCGCCGTGCACTCACAGTGGTATCAGAGCCTCCCCATTAACTTAGTCTAGCTTTGTGTAATGTGTTTTTCAGTTCCGATCGATCGAAATGTTCAAAAACCCGTATTTGCCCACATCAGTTTTCTGTTGAAACTTTTTGGTCCCCAAAAATTTTTCAGGTTGTAAAATATTGATGTACTGGAAAATCTAAGAGCTCTGTAAAAATTCGACGAAGTAACTCCACAGTGGGAGCGCGGAACCGCCGCGAAAACCCCCTTCCCGCCGCCCTTCCGCCGCACACTGTGGAGATCACTTCACCACACTGTGGAGATCACTTCACCAATTTTTTACAGAGGCCTTCTGGGCTTAAAATATGGGTTTTAGAATATTAAAATTGGGCCCATATTTTCTGTGAGTGCTACAGTTTTGATTGGGGGCCCACTTGTTAATTTTTGATCGATCGGATATTTTAAACACATTTTTCACAGTATTTACATTATATCTGCGACCGTGAATGTCACTCGATCGGTAAATCCGGTCTAACTGCTATAACCCGGTTAGACGGATTTGCGAACGTGGCATTCACGTTGATGTTTTATGTATTTGCTGTGATGTTGCGGATCGGTCGTGTGGATAGCCTGGATGCAATGCTAGTACAGTTTTGTTGTATTATGTACATTTGTTATTGCGGGGCGAGCGTCCGACATGTGGACTGCCGTCACTGCCTGTTTGTATTATTATTTTGGGGCACGACCTGGTTGCGGTCGATGTACCCGTTGTATGTATATTTTACTTTCTGTACTAGGATTGCCCCGCGGAGGGGTGCACGGATAGCCGGGTTCTGGAGGGCAACAAGCCCGCATCTCATGGCATTGAGACGGAAGGGGCTTCACTCTAGGATTGGCGGGCTATTCGCCGCACTCGTAGGGGGTACAGGTTGACCCAGGAGGGGTGCCCAAGTTACCGGATTCCGTGAAGTGCTGGGTGGTCCATTCACGTTGCTGAAAGGGGCTGCCTCGCTTCAGGTTTTGGCGGGTAACTTGCCGCGCCCGTAGGGGTCTAGGATTTCATTGCACAGGCTATCCACATGACCAGGGGAACGTCGGGTTTCAGCGGCTCTGTGAAACCCGGGGATCCCAGATATCTGTATTGTTTCTGTGATGCTGTACATTTCTGTGATGTTGCATTTTATTCACGCCTTGAGCGAAATACTATATATTGGTATATATATTAGTAGATGTCGTATATGTTTTGCATCCGTGCTAGTCCAGTCCCCGCTCTGTCGTTAGTAAGCTAACCTAACGGGTAATGACGGGACCCAGTGGCGAATGCGGATGGCATATACGTACATCAGTATATTTTCGTTCTTTTTGGTGTGATCAATTGATGGGACTGCATTGATTCGGATCAATGCAAGTTAAAACAAACCTAATCTGATGTTGTTGGAACACTTTTCAAAAGGCTGTTATTGCAAGGACGTTCACTTTTGTTTTGCATCATGATATTCAGTTGGAATATCCTGCTCCTCAGTCGACGAGGCAAGGGCCGAGATCCCTTCACCGGGAGTGACCCCTTGGACAAAAAGTTTGCGTCAGGGCATTAACTTCACTATAGCCGATTACTTTTGCTTTGCATCGCGGTATTCATTTGGAATATCCTGCACCCCATTCTACGGGGAAAGAGCCGAGATCCCTTCACCGGGAGTGACCTCTTTAGCAACGGTTTTCGTCACTATATTTTTTAAAAAAGCTATCCGTTCCTTCGACGATATCAAGTTCATTACGTTAAAGGTTTTCGCCAGAAACCATTTGTAGCCCTCCGTCGTTTCATATGGGTAGTCAATAGTATTCAAGCTGTGTATGTTGGCCAAAGTCAAGGCACAGTGTTTGGTAGCTGTTGGTTATTCATATGCAGCATAAATAGATGCGTTGGTTTGGAACAGTCGTACTGCCATGTTGGCCAAAGTCAAGGGTATGTATGGGTGGATTCAAATTAACCTGGAGAATGACGGGTAGAACTTGACATGTGACTTATGATATGTTGGCCAAAGTCAAGGTCATAAGAGCATGGGGCAGAAATCACATCGGGAGTTTCAAAAGAACTGAAACTTGCCAGATATGCGCATACCTTCTGGAGTGTGATAGCGTGAGCGGATTCCGTCACGTTATCATGCAATAATAGTTGGATCCCGATTCCCACTGATGAGTTAATTTACTCCTCGGGTAACCCCGACTAATTCTTCTTTCAGGTTTGGAGGAGAATTTGAGGTACAGTGGGAGGTTTCCAGATTAGATAAATTGGTGACCATTCTGATCTAGGTTAGAGTGCACGCTGAGTGTTTCTTTTCTCTCTCTCTCTTTGGCAGCGACCATTGACCCGACCCTAAGACTATGACTCAGTGACCAAGTTGACCGAACCTTCTTTAACACTGGCTTTTTGGATTATCAGAGTTGCAAACCTCATTGCCACTCCTACTTTTACCCTTTTCTCCAGGACACCCCGTTTTACTACGAACGTCCACTTCCATTGGACAAAACCATCGTATGGTTAGATACGAACTCGAAAGAATTTATTCGAGGATGGTTTCCGGTTCTGGAGAAAACGGATAGGATTATTCAGTTGTCTTTTCCTTTTACCCTCTCTCAGGTTACGAGTACTCCTTGGTTTAGGGGTAGTACACCTATTACGCAAATTGGATTGTCTTCTTCCAAACCTTAGGCTGGTGCCGACCGGTAGGGAATGAAGAAAACCAATTAGCCTAACGATGGTGTACAGAAGGTATTAAGTTCAGACAAAGCAAGGGATTAGTAAGAGGGCAAAGTAAATTGCAACAGATATTCACGACCAAACCAAATATTTCGTTACCACTCCCACATCACCTTTGTATTTCTCCAGGACACTCCGTATCACTACGAAGATCCACAGTTTATTTGGATACTCCATCGTATGGTTATATACGAACTCGAATGGAACTTGTTCCAGTTCGGGGATGGATTCTGGTTCAGGAGAAATAGGAATAAGGTTTATTCGGTTGTCTTTTATCTTCACCCTCTCTCATTGCGAGTGTTCCTAGGATTGGGACAGTACACCCATTATGCTCATTGGATAGTCTTCTTCCAAACCATAGGCTGGTGCCGAACGGTAGGGAAGGAAGAAAACCATTTGGCCTAAAAGGGTGTGCAGAAGGTAAAGACTAAAGACATATGAAGGGATTTGGAGAGGTGGCAAAGAACTATACGGTTACAGTCGTGAATCTGGAAGAGGCATTACTAGGAATACCAGGATACCCCAACGAAACATTTCAATGTTTCAGTTTCACTGTGTACTATTAAAAGAAAACTGATTTCCCGATTAGACACTTACTCCAGGGTATGTATTTACCAGGTACGATTCTCACATCTGTATGGTTTTACAGATGATGAGTGGGAGTAGGTTATTGGGAATTGGGTGATCATCCTCATTATATCGGGATTCGTTGTAATCGGTGATATTTGAGGAAATCACCTGGGCTGTTTGCCGGTCGGCAAATATTTGGTTTTGAATATCCGCTGTTATGCACCAATTTCAAAATGATATATCTGTACGTCTATTTTTATAGAGTGAGATATACCTTTCTGAAATTATGTCTACGACATTTACCTATATCAGTGGATGGTTAGGTAAGGAGCATTAAACAGCGGTGTAATTCTTCTTAACCATAAGTACAGTTTTCAACCTACGACACACAGTGAAAGAGTTATCAGACTCAAGGGACTTATACAGAGTATTGTATGTTGTCCAGTGTCCATTAGGACAGAGGGGTTGGTCCTCATACTATATTCTGTTTACTTTTAACTTCTCTAGTTCTTAGACATGTGTTTCGTTGAAACACAGGGTCTAAGTTTTGAGGAGTTATAGGTATTTGAAGAGAGTAGAGAACCAGGTGTAGCAAGTATCGGGATTCTTCAAAGTGATCGAAGATGTAGATACTTGTGTATGGTATTCAGTTGATAGTAATGATAAAGAGAAATTGCTTCTCTTTCAGGTTACTCATAATTGGAAGCATTCCTAAGTTAAGTAACGCTGATCGGCCTCCTTCCATTTAGTTGACATGCGCTGGGGACAGCTGCATGATTTGAATCTGGTTCAATTAAATCAGTGCCTCTGTTTCTATATTGGATATAGAACAGTTCATATCTTAACGATGTTAAGGTACGGGGAGTTGTCCGGTTTATGATTAAAACCAGACACTAGACAACTCAAGGCACGTTTCTGTAATGGCTGTTTGTGGGTTGACCCAGGCTATGACGAGGGTTGACTTTCTACCATCTGGATGAACAATAGCGATATTGTTCTAGACTCGCCACAGTTTTATTAAAAATGGATTTTTTCAGAAAACAGTAGTGGGAGTATGGTAGAACTGGAAGTGATTCCAGAACCACAAACGATTACTGAAGATTTGACAGGAACCTAAAGATTCAATCTGGATTGACATTCCATTGGCCACTCCGCAGATAAGGTGGGTAACTTCAGGCACCCGAGAGGTACTACGGTAGCCTCAAGGACGGTGACAGGGAAGTTCTTGTTTACCCACAATTACCATTGCTGTTGTTCCAGGCTGCAAGACCCGGCGGGAGGATGAGTATAGCGTCATTCTAAACTAGTTTTAGAAGTGTACGTCTATATGACTCTGCCAGAGGGTTGTCGTAGTCAGTGGGAGCAGCGGAAGCATTGGTGGACAGGTAGCTTATGTCTATTTATAGACTAGAGCAGATGTAGCGGAGATAGATCATCAATTTCTGATATGACAGTCATGGGTTTGACTTCATCAGAATAGGGGATGGATCAGTTGAGAAGGTAGTAGGGTGTGATGTCATGGTGTTTGGATGACATACACAGAGTAGGAAAGGAAACTCCTACACTACGATCGGTTATACTTTGGTCGTCACACAGTTGTTTCTCCACAAAGGAAATGGATTTTATATCAGACATACTGGTTACTAGATCTATGGTCTTAGATCTAGATTTGGGTGGTTTCCCAATCAGGGTACTTGACAGCATTCTAAGAGTATTTAGGATGGGCGACTCCTGGCACGGTAGTGTACCTGCAGGTAATGGAGTCACCCTCTCTAAAGGTGTCTTATAGACTAAAGTAGAGAGGGACGTGCATGATTGGCAGATCACTTGCTCAGGCAATTGAGTCAATCATGAGATGTCAAGTACCACACCAGATATTGTTCTTGCACTAGATGCAATAAGTTGACATCAATCCAATCATGGAGAAACAGTCGGAAGCAATTTTAGAACATAAGTGGATGTTCTAGGGAGATGATAACGACAGCCTCATTCAGGAGACAGTTATCATTCCAGGCTTCCAAGGTGACATGGACGACAAGGAGGTTGTCAGAGTTATAGTTTTCCTTCTGATGAGGGGCAGTATTTTGGACAGGTAGTCCAAGGCAATACTGAAGGGGGCATGGCGCGCAGGATACTGATTAAGTTCAGTTGACGATACAGTCTAAGAAGTTTGGATTTGGAGTTCATTTATGAGCTATGTCCCATCAGACATCCAGACATATTCTGAGACAGGTATTGCTCTTTTCGGGAGATAGCTTTCTCCGCGAACTTGAGATATAGAGAGACATAGAAAGAAACAACTAAGCGGATCCACTCACTGAGGCTATTCCTCGAACGCAATAGTTCCGCAAACGAGCTTTGTGAGACTGACTAGTAAAGGAGTTGGGTGTTCGGTATCACACGGGCTGTGAGTATGCGACATCGCAATAATTAGCCTTGAGTGCAAGTGGGAGATTGTTGGAGATAGTGCCCTCAGAGTCAATTATTGGATCACAGGTACGTGATTGCAATGATTGGGGGAGGACCTATCCCGGTAGGACAGTCTTACTCGAGATGATAGTATGCTATCTGGCTTACCTTTATCATCGTGTACTGTTTTAAGTGACCTGACACGTCGCTATTACACGTTGATAGAGCCCCTAGGATTCTTGCTTGACCACCAGCAGTATGAGGGCGATCATATAAGTGGGAGCTGGGGGTCTATAAGCATATCCTTAAAAGGTCCCTAGTCGTGAGAGTTTCGAGACAGGGCATCGATTTTCCATAGTAGACTAGTGTATACAGTCGAGACCCCGACAAGGGGCGGTGGCCGGTCTCACAAGCCACTGGTGTCAGTTGGATCACCTAAGATGTATACAGGTGCTCATTGGGTTATGAGTACACCGGACAGGACTCGCCGGGAACATGCTAGTTGGTCATATACCAGACGTCAGATGGCAGTTCCCTGGTGACATGTGTGCAGGTTAGTTCATCGACCTGGGGATCGTCATTTGTCTCGTGTGAGTTCCCACTGTACTTTGATTACTACCCTACCACGGCTCAAAGGAGTCGTGCAAACAAGTTTTAGTTGGGTACAGTCCCGAGCCACATGGAGGCAGTGAGCGTATCTTCAGGGGTTCGTCTCTCCCGGTATTGGGGGTGAGGTCGTGCTGTGTCTAGGAGAGCCATTACACGAAGTCCTTGGCCAAGGCAAGGAGATTTACTGGTAGGTATTCCAGTAGTATCTCAGGGTGTTTTGGGCTACACTCCGACACGACTTGTACCGCTTTTGGGGGTCTGACTTTTACCAACCCCCTAGGCCTGCCATGCGATACTCATAGACGAACGGACCGGACTGTACGGATATTGTCACTGACAGGCTCAGTAGGGTGTCAGGATGAGTTCGCTCATCGACGTCCTTTTTAGTCAATACCTGGTAGCCCGTTACGTATTGGCTTATACCTCTGACGTGCTAGTGGTTAAATCCACAACCAAGGTGTTGACGAGTCTTTAGAGTCCCCCACATTCAGTTACTCAGCTTTCGGGCAAAAGGTTGTAGAGGCCGTATGGAGATATGGCTAGGTCCGATCAGATACGTGCGGTATTGCACGGATCAGGATCGGACAGTTTGTACTATAGGCCGTATGGTTTTATGGCAGGGTTCGATCAGATACGTGCGGTATTGCACGGATCAGGATCGAACGGATATAACTAGCCGGCTTTGGTTTAAGCCGGATCCTAGTATAGTACAGTATAGATTTTGTCTCATTGCATTTGTATTTCGGTCGAAATACAGATGCGGGTGTGTATGCACAGTATCGGGGTTTTCCTGTAATTTATTACAGGACCAGTTTTCTGGAGTTGCCAGTTTGCTTTCCGTTTCGGCCAATTTCCATTGTTCCGTTCATTGGCCGAAGTTTGGTGGAGGAGGGTTTATTTGCATTGTTGCAAATAGGCATTTGTGGAGGGGTTCTTTGTTTTTTGTAGCATCATGATAGTCTTCATGATGGTGCACCATCCATTGACTTGCTTGACTTCATACTTCATGATGGCTTGACTTTGTTAGCATCATGGTTGTTGATGATGGTTGTGTGGAGTGTTGGCATTGCCTTGTGATCATTCCCTTTTGCATGATAGCTTTCCTCTCTCTCCCTTTGGGATTAGATGAGAATGGCTCCCTTTTGGTTACACACTTGACTCTCTCATTCTCATTCTCTCCTCCCCCTCTAGTTATGGCCGGCCAAGCTTGGAGGAGGGGTTGCCCATTTTTGTAGTGGGGATTTTTGCTCTCTTGATGTTAGAAAAATCCCCAAGGTCCTCCACATTGTTCTTGTATCATCCCTCCACCTAAAATGGCATCTCCATGAACCCCAAAGTGAGACTTGAGGACTACATATTCTACAGCGAACCTTGGGCACGTCGAGTAGCCGGCTTCGTGCCCGAGTTGCCTCGGCATTGAGGTGGGAGCCCGTAAACAAAGTAGGCGATGTGGTGCACTTCCGGTGACGAGGAGGAGACGGGACTTTTCCGCAGGAGATCGGGACCATGACGAGAAGACCGGAGGACTTGGATCGTCGGTATATCTCTAACCCATCTTCTAGTTAGCTTAGACTAGTTAATGGTTTCGATCCGGGTGTTTAGTGCGCGGTGGTGCCGGTTTGCTAAGTCCGCAAAATTTAAGTTTTCACCGCTTCCGCATTCCGGCGTCGGATTGACGGCCGGGGCGCCGCCGTGCACTCACACCCAAAACATCATAAAATACTCGTGTCCAACATCGACACGCAAATCCTCATATATCGGGCGCCGTCAGTCCGGACCGGCCCCACGGGGTCCGTCTGCGGTATCGGCCCTCGGCCCCCGGCAGTACGGATCATCCCGCATCCATCCCTCGACTCTGGTCAGTATCCTCCGGACAACTGCCAGATCCAACCAATTACCGGTAGGTACTCGCCCGCCTCCGGCTCAATCGGCAAATCCCATCGATCATCTCGCCGAGGGGAACCATACCGGGCCCACCACGAACCCGCAAACGGAACATCCACTCCTCGAATCGGGTTTCAAGCACACGTCTCAGCACCGAGAAAACGCGTGGTGGACACACCAAAATATCATATCACAAGGTACCGGGTTTTCAAAATAATGCATCTTTTCTTTAAATATTTCCACGGTCCTCAAAACCAGAAATCACATAAAAATCCATCACCAATAAGTCAATCCAATGCGAGGTACAATGTAATCAATCCATGGCAGGTATATAAGGGAAAGCCGCTTTTTAAAATAGTTTCCGTTTTTAAAGACTTCATGCGGCTCCCAAATTTCCAGGAAATCATAATCAATTCACATGTATGATGAACTACAGCAATAATACAACGGTATAATCATGGCAGTTCTACAGTGAGTGTGGCATGGCAATTACTAACGGTGTGTGTGTAGCATGTAAATAGTGCCCGTGCAACATAAACCGTTAGTAATAGTGCGGTGTTCTATCAGTTCTAAGCAATATATATATGAACACAGCAGGGAATGCAATATGCGATGACAGTCTATGGGGTGCATGCAACATATAATAATAAAGTCCTATCAGCCCTGACGCATAACGCCATGCGGGCGATATCCCCGTAGATGTGAAATCTACTCACCGTGTCTCGCGCTAAGTGTATCCAACCACTTGCTTGCCCTTCTTCGCAGCGTCCGTCTCACTGGCCTGCGAACCTAAAATCACATAACATATACCACACATAAGCTTAATTCACAAAAAAACGCGACATTATAATCCAACAAGAAACCCGTGTCGCAAACCAATCGCGCGTGTGCGCGATACGCTAAAACGTGTAATCACGCGCCATGAAACTACCCAGACGCGCCGCGATACGCAGAAACCCAAACCTACTCACGTATCACGCGTGTCGTGAAGGTTTAGAAAACGGCAAAATAGGTATTTGGTCCCAGATTTTTCTACAGAACCAAACTTACAAGAATATATATATCAAAACACTACACACAATGGCAGACACCCACTGGACCAAACCCCAACCCAAGCCCTACCCATCTGGCCGCAATTGGCGGCCAGAATCAAGAAATTGGCGGCCAAAGGGGTGAATTAGGGGGTCGGGTTAAACACAGGGTATCAACACATCTCCACTATACTGCAGTATTCCCAATATCATTCAGATCACATCGGGTCAAAAGCAGATCCAGAAACGCTCAAATTGCACAAATACGACATTTTGCATCGAATATGAAAACTGGTGGTATTTTAGTGTAATCGGGGTTGGACTAGGTTACAATGGCCTCAACAGACCTCAATCATCCTACTGAAACCAATCTATACCTCATTAGCACAAAGATCCTACTAAACATCCCATATCACACTAAAACGCACCAATATCCATAAACCGAAGCAAATCTACACTAACTAAGTTAACTAGGGGATAAGATAGGAAGTATACCTCACACTCGACCCTAGGGAGTTGCAGGAAGGTGAAGAAGAGAAGAGAAGAGGCTGCACTTGCTGTTGGTGCTCACTGCTGCTGCTGCTGAACTTTGCTGCTGCTGCTGCTGCTTCTTTCTGCTGCTGCTGTTGCTCCTTCTCCTGCTGCTGCTGTTGCTTCTTCTCCTGCTGCTGCTGCTGGGGTGTGAAGAGGTAAGTGTGTGTGTTTGTGAGTGTGTGGGTGTGTGATGTATTGAGAGAAAGGCAAGAAATGAGAGGAAAACAACCATGACCCAATTGTCAACCCTCCTCTCTCTCTCTTCATTAATGGCAAGCATGGGCTTAGCCATGATGCCCACTCCCTCTCTCTCACAAGTCAACACACAAAAGAAAACTAATTCAAATTAAAGGGACTTCTAATTAACTAATTGACTTAATTAACCCACTTAAAACCCAAAAGAATTAATCCTACAATTAACCCACCATGGTTAATAATTATGGTATTTACTTCATTTAAAAACCCTAGTTTACATGCACATGTGTGTGCAAGCCTAGGAAAATTTTGGAAAAATATTTATTAAATTAGGAAAAATATTTAAAACACAGTTTGGTAAACTTTTTATTAAAAACCATTATTTAATTATAATTATTCACTAACCCTTATCCTAAGGTGTTACAATCTCCCCCCTTAAAGAAATTCGTCCCCGAATTTCAAAAATCTAACTAAGGTTACCTTCAAAAAGATGGGGATACGTCTTCATCATCTCGCTTTCGGTCTCCCAAGTGACCTCCTCACAGTTCTGACCACGCCAAAGTACCTTAACTGATGGAATGTCTTTCGATCTCAATTTCTTCACTTGTCGATCCAAGATCATCACCGGCTGCTCTGCATAGGAAAGGTCGCGCTCAAGCTGGATCGTCGGATGCTGGATCGCATGCGAAGGATCATGTAGATATCTGCGGAGCATCGAGACATGGAATACGGGGTGCACATCTGGGAAGCTGGGCGGAAGGGCTAACCGGTAGGCTACTGCACCGACACGCTCGAGGATCTCGAAGGGGCCAACATACCTGGGACTGAGCTTCCCCTTCTTTCCAAACCTCATCACACTTTTCATTGGGGAGACCCTCAAGAAAACATGATCACCAACAGAAAACTCAAGTCTGCGTCGCCGACGATCCGCATAAGATCTCTGCCTACTCTGGGCTGCTCTCATCCTATCGCGAATCAACTGGATCTTCGCTGTCGTCTCCTCAACGATCTGTGGTCCTAAGATACTGCTCTCACTGAGCTCTGTCCAACAAGTGGGCGACCTGCATCTCCTCCCATAAAGAGCCTCAAATGGTGCCATCTGAATGGTCTCCTGGTAGCTGTTATTGTAGGAGAACTCTACTAAGGGTAAATGATGATCCCAGCTACCTCCGAAATCTAATACATAAGCCCTGAGCATGTCCTCGAGAGTCTGGATCGTCCGCTCTGACTGTCCGTCGGTCTGCGGATGAAAAGCCGTGCTGAAACTCAAGCGAGTGCCCAAAGCCTCCTGAAGCCTCTGCCATAGTCTACTGGTAAACTGGGTGCCTCTGTCGGACACAATGCACGTCGGGACTCCGTGTAGTCGCACTATCTCATCAATGTAGATCTGGGCATACTGAGTAAATCCGAAAGTCATCTTTACCGGTAGGAAGTGAGCCGCTTTCGTCAAACGATCCACGATCACCCAGATGGAGTCATACCCCCGACTAGTCCTGGGTAGACCCACCACGAAGTCCATCGAAATCTGTTCCCATTTCCACTCCGGAATTGGTAACGGCTGTAGCTCTCCCGCGGGCCTCTGGTGCTCAGCCTTGACTTGCTGACAAGTCAGGCATCTCGATACAAAATCTGCAATGTCCCTCTTCATTCCGTCCCACCAGTAAACATCTCGCATATCATGATACATCTTGGTGGAACCGGGATGGACGCTATATACCGATCGATGTGCCTCCTCAAGAATCTCGCGTCTCAGCCCTTCAGCATCTGGTACGCACAGTCTGACTCCAAACCGTAGTACTCCCTGATCATCGATCACGAACTCGGAAAATCTGCCCTGTCCCATCTGTGCCATGATCTCTGAACATCGGTCATCACTGAGCTGTGCCTCACGTATACGATCGATCAACTGTGGGCGTGCACGGACATGTGCTATCTGTCCTCCAATCGGCGTGAACTCGAACTGTACTCGACTGTCGCATAATATCTGCCAATCTGCCGATGACTGCTCCTGTACTGCGCTCAAACAAGATAAACTACTCCCGGGCCTCCGGCTCAAAGCATCCGCCACCACATTTGCCTTGCCCGGGTGATATAAGATCTCGCAGTCATAATCCTTCACTAACTCCATCCATCGACGCTGTCGAAGGTTCAGATCCCGCTGCTGGAATATGTATTTCAGACTCTTGTGATCCGTAAATATCTGGCACGACTCGCCGTATAGGTAATGTCGCCAGATCTTAAGGGCGAAGACCACTGCTGCCATCTCCAAATCATGAGTGGGGTAGTTCTGCTCGTGCTTCTTCAATTGTCGCGAGGCATACGCGATCACCCTATCATGCTGCATCAGAACGCATCCCAATCCCACTCGAGAAGCATCACAAAAGACCACAAATCCGCCCGGTCCGGAAGGTAAAGATAACACCGGTGCCGTCGTCAGCCGTGTCCGTAACCGCTGGAAACTGTGCTCGCACTCCTCCGTCCAAACGAAAGGAACTCCCTTCCGGGTCAACCCGGTCAACGGTGTAGCAATACTGGAGAAGTCCTGCACAAAACGCCTGTAGTAACCGGCCAATCCCAAAAAGCTGCGAATCTCCGTCACCGATGTGGGTCTGGGCCAACGCTGAACGGCCTCGATCTTCCTCGGGTCTACACATATACCGTCTCGTGAAATCACGTGACCCAAGAAGTCCACGCTGTCTAGCCAAAAAGCACACTTGGAGAATTTCGCATAAAGCTGGTGCTCCCTCAATGTCTGCAATGTAATCCGCAGGTGCTGCTCGTGCTCCTCACTACTCCGGGAATACACCAAGATATCGTCAATGAAGACTATAATGAACAGATCCAAGTAAGGCCGGAAAATACGGTTCATCAAATCCATGAAGGCTGCTGGCGCATTGGTGAGTCCGAACGACATCACCAAGAACTCGTAATGGCCGTAGCGCGTACGGAAGGCTGTCCGGGGAATGTCCTCCTGTCGAACCCGCAGCTGATGATAGCCCGATCGCAAATCGATCCTCGAAAAGTACCCTGCCCCCTGAAGCTGGTCGAACAAATCGTCGATACGCGGCAAAGGATACCTGTTCCGCACTGTTACCCTGTTCAGCTGGCGGTAGTCGATACACAGACGCAAACTGCCATCCTTCTTCTTGACGAGCAGGACTGGAGCACCCTAAGGAGAAACACTGGGTCGAATAAGTCCCTTGTCCAGCAAATCTTGCAATTGATCCTTCAACTCTCGAAGTTCCGCCGGGGCCATCCGATAAGGCGGTATGGAAATAGGCCCCGCACCAGGAACCAAATCAATACAGAAAGAAATGTCGCGCTCGGGCGGCAACCCAGGAAGCTCGTCAGGGAACACATCAGGAAACTCGCTAACAACCGGAACCTGATCCAATGGAACCTCTGTAGCGCGAGCATCGCAAACATAGGCGAGAAATCCCTGACATCCCTTCCTCAAAAGCTGTCCAGCGCGAAAAGAAGAAATCACACTGTGAGGGGCGGCACCACGGTCCCCCAACACAACAAAAACCGACTCACCGGGGAAACAGAATCTAACTGTCTTCTCGCGGCAGTCCACAGAAGCATAGCACGTGGCTAACCAATCCATGCCCAAAAGAACGTCGAAGTCCAACATCTCCAGAAGGATCAAGTCGACAGGCAACTCTCTCTCGCCAATACAGACGATACAGGATCGGAACACGTGCCTAGCAACAAACGACTCTCCCACAGGAGTAGTCACCACAAGCGGCTGATCAAGCAAGCCGGACTCTCTACCCAAACTCGGCACAAAGTGTGTGGATACGTACGAGTGTGTGGATCCGGGATCGAACAGTACATGTGTATCAACCGAACATACAGGAAGGATACCTGAAACCACTGCATTGGACGCCTGCGCGTCCTGATGTGTCAAAGCAAAGACCCTCGCCTGTCCACCACCTGTAACTGACTGACCTCTGCCTCGGTCACCTCGTCCCCTCTGAGCAACTCCTCCACGCCCACGACCTCTCTGTGCATAAGTCTGGCGCGGAGCAACGGTAGGCACAACGGGCAACGCCCTCTGGGGTGGTGAAGGTGGTAAGGTAACATGCGGTGCTGCCGCCTCCCTCCGGTGTGTCTCTGGACAATCTCGAACGAGGTGAAGTAGGCTGCCACATCTGTAGCAACCCCGCGGCGACTGCTGACCTTCCTGGGGATACGAACTAAACATCCGACCTCGTCCCGAATCTCTGCTACTCCCCGTACCGGAACGATACCTGTCGCGACGTCTGAATGACTGCCTCCGTGCGAAAATACTGGTACGAACTCTCTTCGGCTCATGAAGTACCGAAGTCTCAGTAAGGTGCTCCTCGACCACTAGGGCTGCGTCTACAGCTGCTGCATAGGTCTCGTAGTGCTGTGCGCTGATCGCGAGGAACAATGGTGTAAGCAAGCCTCGAACAAATCTCCGGACTCGCAACTCCTCGGTAGCCACTAAATATGGGGCGTAGACTGCCAGCTCTGTAAACAGTACGTCATACTCTGCCACTGTCATCCCTGGCGTCTGGCGCAAGGACTCAAACCTGCGTGCTCGGGCATCTCTAACACTCCGGGGAAGGAAACGGGCTAGAAATATGGTCACGAACTCCATCCAGGTCATAGGAGGAAGACCTGCTGCTCTGCCCTTCTCAACGGAATCACACCACTTCTGCGCAAGACCTTCCAGGCGAAAGCTCGCGAACTCGACCCATCTCGCATCTGCGCATCTGAGGGAACGGCATATCCTGGCCATCCTGTCTATGAAAGACTGTGGGTCCTCGGCTGTATCGGTGCCTGTGAATACTGGAGGCTTCAGCCTCATGAACTCTGACAGCGATACTGTAATCACCTCCGTGGCTGCAGGGGCAACTGGCTGTGCGGTAGGTACCATCGCGGTCTCTGGAACTGGTGGAGCTACCTCTGGTCGCTGCGCTCGAAGCGTCTCAACTAGCGATCCTATCATCTGGCGCATCTCCTGCATGCTAGATCCCACCGTCTGGCGCATCTCCTGCATACCAGCCCCTAGCGTGGCGATCTGCTCTGTCACGGCAGGAACAGCCTGCTCAGGTACAACGGGTGCACTGCCCAGATCAGTCCTCGTCTCGGACGAGTCAACTCGAATCTCGGCCCTCGCGGCCGCTCTCTGTGCCCTCGTAGTCTTTGGCGGCATAATGGCTGAAAGAAAATTTGGATTCGATAAGAACACGGAAATCGAATCGCAAGAATATAAGGAGGAATCAAATCAATAAGTCCTAAGGTCGCGTAGGCGGAGTACCGTGTCGTGAGTATGCCGCGGAACATACGCACGCTACGCTACCCTGCTGCAGCTACCTACTCCATCATACCAGGGTCATCCTACACTCCGAAGGTAATACCTACGCTCTGATACCAACTTTGTCACGACCCGAGAATTCGACTCGTGACCGGCACTTAACCACGCAACGTCTACAGGCGCAACGCGGCTAAGTAAGCCGAACCCAGAAATCAAAACCCATAATATAGAGTGATTTTAAAACATTTTGTAAAAACAATTGTACATGTCTGGAAAACGTCCATTTATTTAGTAGAAATCCTTTTTAAGTTCAAAAGTTATAAGTTTTATAATTTTGGTAACATTTTCCTTTTAAAACATTAGCCCCGAAAGTCGGGTAAAAGCAAGGTGTAGCAGAAATAACAAGTGACATGAATAAAGCATCACAATATGATATACGACGCCGTAGCGAAGAATACACAGTAAAGCAAGGATAATATCATAAAAGCTGAGACTGCAAAAGTAAAGTCGGCTCACATGCGAGCTCGACACCAGAATATAAAGTCATACATATCGTCCTCTCAACTGTCTCTAAGTCAACACAGAAAGGTAGATGGAGAATACTAGATACATCAATATACAACTGAAAGATAACAGATACCGTACAAAACCCACCTATCAGCAAAGGCTATCTCTGCTCAAAAGGGTATCTGTGCCAAAAGATGCGGTAACAGCCAGCCGTGACTACTCCCAAGGGCAACCTGCAAACACTGTGGCACAACGGGGGTGAGTTGCCAACTCGTGAATAGAGATAACATATAAGGGTGATCGCAAACATGCACGTATAGCGTGGCTCTACTAACGCCAGCAGATGATATCAATGCATGTCAAGTAGAGGATGCAATAGTAATGCAAATACTCTAACAGGTAAATGCTACAGGATGAGATATATAGTAGTCAATGCTGAGTATGGGATAACAACATCTACATGGACTATGTCAACATGGAAAACCATAATCGGTGCCTCAGGCTGCACTCAAATCCCAAATACACTCAGGCGCCGGCACACCCATCGGCCCTCAAATCCTGTACACCTCTGAGAAATCACGAGTGCCCAACATCGGCACCCAAAACATCATAAAATACTCGTGTCCAGCATCGACACGCAAATCCTCATATATCGGGCGCCGTCAGTCCGGACCGGCCCCACGGGGTCCGTCTGCGGTATCGGCCCTCGGCCCCCGGCAGTACGGATCATCCCGCATCCATCCCTCGACTCTGGGCAGTATCCTCCGGACAACTGCCAGGTCCAACCAATCACCGGTAGGTACTCGCCCGCCTCCAGGCTCAATCGGCAAATCCCATCGATCATCTCGCCGAGGGGAACCATACCGGGCCCACCACGAACCCGCAAACGGAACATCCACTCCTCGAATCGGGTTTCAAGCACACGTCTCAGCACCGAGAAAACGCGTGGTGGACACACCAAAATATCATATCACGAGGTACCGGGTTTTCAAAATAATGCATCTTTTCTTTAAATATTTCCACGGTCCTCAAAACCAGAAATCACATAAAAATCCATCACCAATAAGTCAATCCAATGCGAGGTACAATGTAATCAATCCATGGCAGGTATATAAGGGAAAGCCGCTTTTTAAAATAGTTTCCGTTTTTAAAGACTTCATGCGGCTCCCAAATTTCCAGGAAATCATAATCAATTCACATGTATGATGAACTACAGCAATAATACAACGGTATAATCATGGCAGTTCTACAGTGAGTGTGGCATGGCAATTACTAACGGTGTGTGTGTAGCATGTAAATAGTGCCCGTGCAACATAAACCGTTAGTAATAGTGCGGTGTTCTATCAGTTCTAAGCAATATATATATGAACACAGCAGGGAATGCAATATGCGATGACAGTCTATGGGGTGCATGCAACATATAATAATAAAGTCCTATCAGCCCTGACGCATAACGCCATGCGGGCGATATCCCCGTAGATATGAAATCTACTCACCGTGTCTCGCGCTAAGTGTATCCAACCACTTGCTTGCCCTTCTTCGCAGCGTCCGTCTCACTGGCCTGCGAACCTAAAATCACATAACATATACCACACATAAGCTTAATTCACAAAAAAACGCGACATTATAATCCAACAAGAAACCCGTGTCGCAAACCAATCGCGCGTGTGCGCGATACGCTAAAACGTGTAATCACGCGCCATGAAACTACCCCGACGCGCCGCGATACGCAGAAACCCAAACCTACTCACGTACCACGCATGTCGCGAAGGTTTAGAAAACGGCAAAATAGGTATTTGGTCCCAGATTTTTCTACAGAACCAAACTTACAAGAATATATATATCAAAACACTACACACAATGGCAGACACCCACTGGACCAAACCCCAACCCAAGCCCTACCCATCTGGCCGCAATTGGCGGCCAGAATCAAGAAATTGGCGGCCAAAGGGGTGAATTAGGGGGTCGGGTTAAACACAGGGTATCAACACATCTCCACTATACTGCAGTATTCCCAATATCATTCAGATCACATCGGGTCAAAAGCAGATCCAGAAAAGCTCAAATTGCACAAATACGACATTTTGCATCGAATATGAAAACTGGTGGTATTTTAGTGTAATCGGGGTTGGACTAGGTTACAATGGCCTCAACAGACCTCAATCATCCTACTGAAACCAATCTATACCTCATTAGCACAAAGATCCTACTAAACATCCCATATCACACTAAAACGCACCAATATCCATAAACCGAAGCAAATCTACACTAACTAAGTTAACTAGGGGATAAGATAGGAAGTATACCTCACACTCGACCCTAGGGAGTTGCAGGAAGGTGAAGAAGAGAAGAGAAGAGGCTGCACTTGCTGTTGGTGCTCACTGCTGCTGAACTTTGCTGCTGCTGCTGCTTCTTTCTGCTGCTGCTGTTGCTCCTTCTCCTGCTGCTGCTGTTGCTTCTTCTCCTGCTGCTGCTGCTGGGGTGTGAAGAGGTAAGTGTGTGTGTTTGTGAGTGTGTGGGTGTGTGATGTATTGAGAGAAAGGCAAGAAATGAGAGGAAAACAACCATGACCCAATTGTCAACCCTCCTCTCTCTCTCTTCATTAATGGCAAGCATGGGCTAAGCCATGATGCCCACTCCCTCTCTCTCACAAGTCAACACACAAAAGAAAACTAATTCAAATTAAAGTGACTTCTAATTAACTAATTGACTTAATTAACCCACTTAAAACCCAAAAGAATTAATCCTACAATTAACCCACCATGGTTAATAATTATGGTATTTACTTCATTTAAAAACCCTAGTTTACATGCACATGTGTGTGCAAGCCTAGGAAAATTTTGGAAAAATATTTATTAAATTAGGAAAAATATTTAAAACACAGTTTGGTAAACTTTTTATTAAAAACCATTATTTAATTATAATTATTCACTAACCCTTATCCTAAGGTGTTACAAGGAGCAACCATGGAAATGTTTCTCATTTCTTTTCTATGAGAGAGAATGAGAATGAGCAAATGAAATACTTAACCAAGAGAAAACATAACCATGGTTGCAATAATGCAAAAACATTATCATTACTAATCCCATCAAGATAAAGGTGATGGCTACAAATGACATGACCATTATCATAACAAAAAGAAAAAGAAAACCAAAGAATACTTTAGATCTTTCAAGAAGATCCTAGTCAACTTTGGTCAAACGGTCAACAAAGTCAAGATGGTCAAATGGTCAATGTAATTAGCCATAACATAATTATCAATGAAAGGATTAGTAAATAATGTTCCCGGCTCATAATGGTTTTGACCAAACGAACTGTCAAAACCCTAATGAGTCCGCCTCAAAAATGGTTTTGACCGAATCAACTGTCAAAACCCTAATGAGCCTGCCACATAACGGTTTTGGCCGAACCAACTGCCAAAACCTTAATGAGGCATCTCCTCCTTCATCGCTCCGGAAAACTGTGCATACACACCTGCATCCGCATTCCGTAGAATGCAGATGCGCAGAAGACAAAACAAATCCATCTGTGCAATACTAGGATCCGGCTTAAACCAAAGCCCACTAGTATTGCCTGCCCGAACACCATACGCACACAAGTGTACGTAAGTGATCGCAGCCCTGCCGTAAAACCATACGACCTCTACACGTTTCGCTCAGTGCAGGGAAACTCTCTGTGTGGGACTCTAAAGACTCGACACTACGCTGGCAGTGGGTTTAACCACAGACCGCAAGCGGCACTAGCTGTACGTAACGGTCCCCAGGTAGATGTCGATAAGAAGGCCGATGAGGTAAACCCATCCGAACTCCTACTGAGCCTGTATGTGACAATCTCCGTACAGTCCGGTCTGTTCGTCTGATACATCGCATGGCGGGCCTAGGGGGCGGTAAACGTCAGTCCCCTAATAGCGGTACAAGTCGTGTCGGAGTGAAGCCCAGAACACCCTGAGATAACACTGGAAACCTACCAGTATATCTCGCTTGCCCTGGCCAGGGACTACTCGTGTAATGGCTCTCCTAGACACAGCGCGATGTCAACCCCCAATACCGGGAGAGACGAATCCTGTCTAACCGTCACTGCCTCCAAGTGCTTCGGGACTGCTCCCAACTACTACCTGTTTGCACAACTCAGTAGAGCCGTGGTAGGGTAGTAATCAAAGAACAGTGGGAACACACTTGAGGCGAAGTGACAGTGTCAAGTCAGCAGACTAAACTGTACTCAGGTCACCTGGGAACTGATAACTGACGATAGGTACAATACCAACCATCAGTTCCCGACGAGTCCTGTCCAGTGTACTCGTAACCTAACGAGCACCCGCATACTATCTCAAGTACGACATACTGACGGCTGTGGGACAGACCGTCTCCCGTGCTGGGATGAGAAGCGCATACGCTAGTCTACTCCGGAGTATCGATGCCCTATCTCGATACTCCCACGACTAGGGACGTGTATAAGGATGTGCTTGTAGATTACCCAGCCCCCACGAGTGTGATCGCCATCACAACGCCGGTAATCAAGCAAAGATCCTAAGGGCTCTACTAATGCGTATAGGTGATATAATAAATATGTTAGTGTTTATGCCCTAGAAGGCCATTACTGTATCATACTAGTTTGTATATTACTTAATGGAAGCTTGGGATATTCACATGTATATAACAGTCTTGCTAAACATGGTAGTATGCTACTTGGTTTTTTCTATCTTAATATGTGAGTGTACGTATTGATAGAGCTCTTAGGATCTTGCTTGTCTACCAGCGTTGTGATGGCAGTCACACTAGTGGGGGCTGGGTAGTCTACAAGCACATCCTTATTCAGGTCCCTGGTCGTTGGATTATCGAGACAGAGCATCGATACTCCGGAGTAGACTGGTGTGTACGCTTCTCATCCCAGTTGGGGAGATGGTCTGTCCCACAGCCGTCAGTACGTCATACTGGAGATAGTATACAGGTGCTCGTTAGGTTACGGGTACACCGGACAGGACTCACAGGGAACTGTTGGTTGGTTTGATACCAGTCGTCAGTGAACAGTTCCCAGGTGACATGAGTACAGCGTAGTCCGCAGACTTGACACTGCTACTTCGCCTCGAGTGTGTCCCACTGTTCTTAGATTGCTACCCTACCACGGCTCAAAGGAGTCGTGCAAACAGGTAGCAGTTGGGTGCAGTCCCGAGCACTTGGAGGCAGTGGCGGTTAGACAGGATTCGTCCCTCCCGGTATTGGGAGTAGATATCGTGCTGTGTCAGAGAGCCATTACGCAAAGTCCCTGGCCAGGGCAAGCGAGATTTACTGGTAGGTTCCAGTAGTTTCTCAGGGTGTAATGGGCTTCACTCCGACACGACTTATACCGCTATTAGGGGACTGACGCTTGCCGCCCCCCTAGGCCCGATATGCGATAGTCTTGGACGAACGGACCGGACTGTATGGAGATTGTCACATCAGACTCAGTAGGAGTTCGGATGGGTTTCATCATCGGCCTTCTTATCGACAACTACCTGGGGACCGTTACGTACAGCTAGTGCCGCTTGCGGTCTGTGGTTAAACCCACTGCCAGCGTAGTAGTCGAGTCTCTAGAGTCCCACACAGAGAGTTTCCTACTCCAGGCGAAACGATATAGAGGTTGCATGGTTTTGCGACAAAGGGTTCGGACGCATACGTGCGTTTACGCACGTACGACTTTCGGACAGTTTTTACTAGTCGGCTTTGGTTTAAGCCAGTTACTGGTATCCGGTTATTGGATTTTACAGTCTAAAAGTTTTTCCGTATTTTTGCGGATCGGAGGGGCGTTCTCGTAATTGTGCGAGAAGCTTCTAGAAGATGTGACTAAGGAGGTTACTTTGGATAAGATTGTGAGTCATGAGGGTGATTCATCATTATCATTATTGCACCATAAATGATAATGACACATGCTTAATGAATCACCACTTTGCATTTATGAAGCATGCTTATTCATTTCTATTATTCATTATTCCAAAATAAGAATGCTTCATAATATATTATGATACACTCACAATCTCATCTCATTATCTTTATCATCTTCTCTCTCCTCAAGCTCTCATCTTCAAACCCTAATCCTTAATCCTCATATGTTGAGATCAAAGGATTAGTTAGACTTAAACATCCATTACCTTCACTCTATATCATCCTTTCTTCTTTGATTAGCAATCAAAGTAGATTAGTTACCTCAAGTTAGAGGTGTAGCTTGGTGTTTTGCTCTCGGGTGGATCGTCTACTACCTAGAGAAGGTCGAGGAGAACAAAGGAGGACACAAAGACGAAGGACCGGTTTCATTAGGTATAATCCCTAAACACAATTGATAAGAAACTCTTTGTGTACGGTTATTTATAGTTTAGCTTCGATTCAAGCGGTTAGTCGATGTTCGTTCTTTAAACATGATCGTTTTTGAAAATTCCGCCTCCCCACAAGTACTGGGGTGTACTACATCGACTTACAGTGGTATCAGAGTCTCGCTAAACAATAAATAACTTAATTTCAAATTTGTACGAATTTCGATCGGAAAAAACGAAACCGGAAAGTCCCGAAAAATTCAGTTTCTGTCGAATTTAAAATGATGTCCAAAAATTTTTCAGGTGAGTGCAGAAAGCTTGAAATGACCACAGTAGAACACCCAAGAAAAACAGTCGCCTGAATCGTCTAACTCGCCGCGGAACCGCGGCCTCACCCTACTGAGTCGCCGCGGTTCCGCCGCCGAGTTGGCGAGTCAGGAGCCAATTTTTCTTCTGTTGCTTCTGTGTAATATTTGGGATTTTCTGGAATATTTAATATTTGCTCAGGTTTCAGTTTAACAGAGCAGTTTTTAGAGCAATATTAATGATGTTTAATCGATCGAAATTGTACAGTATTTGCATGTTGGATTATATCTGTGATTGATAAATGTGTTCATAAACCTCCCCTAACTGCTAGTATGTCGGTTGGCAGGGGGTTGCACATTTCTGTAATGGTTATATCTGTTTGTGCATATAAACTGTATTGGACTGTTGTGATGTATAGCCGGGGTTTGCAATGGGTTATTGTTTAATTCATTTGTTGTAATATTATTTTTGCGGGGCACTTCCAGGTTGCGGTTGTAGCCACCGTTGTATTATTTCATTTTACTGTTTTTTGCTCCTAGGACTGACCCAAGGTGGGGTACACAAACTGCCGGGTGGGTAGTTTGCCGTACCCGTAGGGGTCGAGGGTGGGGTAACGGCTATTCATCACAACTGTGTAATCTGTCTTTTCTTGCAGGCTCAAAAGAAATACAGATTGCTTGCAAATCCAATATTGTTTATCTGTGTTCTGGAATGAATATCATTGCGTCAGACGAATGTAAAATATCTATATATATGATAGGTATTTAGACGTCACTTATGTTTTACACCCGCGCTAGCCCAGCCCCCGCTCTGTCGTTAGTTAAGTAACCTAACGGGTGATGACGGGACCCCGTGGCGAATGCGGATGGCATAAGAGGACGTTGTATTTTCGTTGTTTTCTGCAATGATAGGTTAATGATGGGACGCATTATCTATAATGCAAAGAAAATAAACCAAGTTTAAATCGTTGGAACAATTTAAAAAGAAAACACTCGGTTATTTTTAAAACAGATATTTTTAAATGCGGAGACTTAACCACTTCTTTTAAAAGCTATCAGGTTCCTTCGATTATATCAAGTTCACTACGTTCACGGTCTCGCCAAGACCAGTCGTAGCCCTCCGTCATTTCTTATGAATGGTCAGTAGTATTCAAGCTATGTTTGTTTGGCCCTTAGTCAAGACATAGTGATTGGTAGCTGCTGGGGTATTCATTTGTTGCATAGATAAATGAGTTGGTTTGGGACAGTCGTATTACTTTGTTGGCCCTTAGTCAAGAGTATATACGGATGGGTTCAAATCAACAGGATAATGATGGGCAGAACTTGACATGTGACTTATGATTTGTTGGCCCTTAGTCAAGATCATAAGAACATGGGGCAAAAACATATATCGGGAATTTCTAAAGAAACTGAAATTTGCAAAGAGATGCATACCATTTGGAGTTTGATGAATGTTGGTAGGATTCCTTCAACATTATCATACGATGATATTTGGATCCCGATCCTACTGTGAGTATATGCTACTTATCAGGATATCCGTCACTTAACGATCAATGCTATAAACCTAGTAGGTGTCCAGAAAGGTGTCAGCGGGGTTACGCCCCCAGAGAAAAGAGGTTATTTAATTAAGGAACTTCGCGAAAGCGTTGGAAAACCTCCCTCGAAGTATCGACACTGGCCTGGCTGAACGGTTAAGCAAGTATTGTACGGTGAGAATAGTCCTGGCTAATTCTTCTTTTATGGTTTGAGGAAGGATTCGAGAAACAGTGGGAGCCATCCAGTTTAGATAAACTAAAAACCACTCTAAACTTGCAAGAGCATCATGCTAAAGAGTTTTCTTCTCTCTCTCCTAATTGCAGCGACCCTGAAAATGACTGGACTTAAGTTACTTTTAGAAAAAAATATACTGACGGGGCCAAACTATAAAGATTGGCTGCGGAATGTCAAGATGGCCTTGACCTATGACAAATTGGAGTACGTCCTCACCGCTACGGCACCTGCTGTCCCTGGTCCCAAATCCAGCAATGCGGATAAGGAAATCCGCAAAACCTGGGATTTAGATTGCGCGAGAGCCAAGTGCGTCGTGCTTGCCTCTATGGACAATGAACATCAGAGGAGGCACGAGGATATGTCCCTAGATGGCATATTTCTCCATATAAAGGAACTTTATGGAGAGCAATCTCGTATAGCAAGATACGAGACCTCTAAGAACTTGTTTCGAGCGAGGTTGGCTGTCGGGTCATCGGTAGGTGAACATGTCCTACAGATGATCGGCTATATTGAAGAGCTCGCAGACCTTGGGACGACTTTGGATAATGAGCTGTATACAGACCTTATTCTCCAGTCCCTTCCTCCCACCTACGCCCAGTTTATCCTCAACTTCAATCTTCAAGGAAAAGAAGTTGAACTTGCGGAACTCCTGAACATGTTAAGGAGTGCAGAGGGCACCTTGAAGAAAGCAAGGGAAACACCCGCTATGTTTGTTGGCGGTGCATCTTCTTCCGGGTCCAAGGCTAGGGCCAAAGGAAGGAAGAAGAAGGCCGCACCCAAACCTAGAGGAGGTGTTAGTAAGGTGGGAAAGAAGGGAAAGAAAAAGATAGCAGCACCGGTAGTTGGCCAGGATGAGTGCTTCCATTGTCACAGGAAAGGGCACTGGAAGAAGGATTGCAAGGCGTGGAACGCCAAGAACCAGGAACCGAAGCAAGCTGTGGCTTCGACTTCAGGTGTGTTTGTAATTGAGAATTGTCTGTCGATCAACTCTACTTCCTGGGTATTGGATACCGGATCAGGATCTCATATTTGCAATTCATTGCAGGCACTGAGAAACCGTAGAGTGCTGAAGGAAGGTGATATGATCCTCAGGGTTGCTAACGGAGCTAGCGTGGGAGCTGCGTCCGTCGGGGATTATCACCTAGGATTGACGAGTGGACATATTTTGGTTTTACATAACTGTTATTTTGTACCAAGCTTAACGTGTAACATCATATCAGTTTCCTTGTTATCAAATAAAGGTTATGATTTCACGTTTGTAAGAGATGTTGTTAACATCCACCTTAATCATGGTTTGATTGGGTCCGGTACTTTAAATAACGGCATATATGTGTTAAACCAACTCCAAATTTTCAATGTCCAGAACACACTAAAAAGAAAGTCTCCAGATTTAAATAAAGCTTTCTTATGGCATTGTAGACTGGGTCACATCAATGAGAGAAGGTTGACTAAGTTGCATAGAGAAGGATATTTGGACACGTTCGAATATCAATCTTATGACACTTGTCAATCTTGTCTCAAAGGAAAGATGACAAAGACTCCATTTACTGGACAAGGAGTAAGAGCGAGCGAGCTCTTAGGACTCATACACAGTGATGTATGCGGTCCAATGTCTACACATGCAAGAGGTGGTTTTTCCTACTTCATTACTTTTACAGATGATTTCTCTAGGTATGGACATGTTTTCTTAATGAAGCATAAATCCGAGGCCTTTGAGAAATTCAAGGAATATAAGAGTGAAGCGGAAAACCAAACAGGCAAAAGTATTAAGACACTAAGATCTGATCGAGGTGGAGAATACTTAAGTGCCGAGTTCCTAGGTTACCTAAAAGAGAAAGGAATTCTCTCTCAGCTTACTCCTCCATACACTCCACAGCATAACGGTGTATCGGAGAGACGGAATCGAACCCTATTGGATATGGTACGATCCATGATGAGTAATACTGAGTTACCGCGATCTTTCTGGGGTTATGCGCTAGAATCAGCGGCATATCTTTTGAACCAGGTTCCAACCAAGACTGTGCCTACCACACCATATCAGATGTGGAGTGGGAAGAAACCCTGTCTAAAACATTTTAGAACATGGGGGTGTCCAGCTTTTGTAAAAAAGCAGCATGTGGACAAGCTCGAGGCACGCTCAGTACTGTGTAAGCTTGTGGGATATCCAAAGAACTCCAAGGGATATTATTTCTATTACGCAGAGGAACAAAAGGTTTTTGTTTCTCGTCATGCCCACTTCTTAGAAACTGAATTTTTAGAAAATCAGAAGAGTGGGAGCGAAGTAGAACTGGAAGAAATTCCAGAACCACAAGCTGTTACTGAAAGTTTGGTAGAACCAAAGGTTCAAGAAGAACAGAACATTCCCGCACCCCTCCGCAGGAGTAGTAGGCCGTCTCATCTGCCTGAGAGATACTACGGTTTTCTCATAGATGGGGATAGAGAGGATTGCATCATAGATGATGATGAACCTACTGACTTCCGGCAGGCCATCCAGAGCGGCGACTCGGTACGATGGCTAGATGCAATGCGGACCGAAATGGAGTCCATGTACACCAACAAAGTATGGACTTTGGACTTTGCTCCAGATAGGGTAAAACCCATAGGATGCAAATGGATCTTCAAGAAAAAGATTGGTGTAGATGGACAGGTGGAAACCTATAAGGCTAGACTTGTTGCAAAGGGTTTTCGTCAAAGACCTGGTTTGGACTATGACGAAACTTTTTCTCCAGTGGCTATGCTCAAATCCATTCGGGTCCTTCTTGCTATTGCTGCCTTCCATGATTATGAAATCTGGCAGATGGACGTAAAGACGGCTTTTCTGAATGGAAATTTAGAAAAGAGAGTCTATATGGATCAGCCAGAGGGTTTCAATCAGAGTGGGAGCAGCGGGAAAGTATGCAAGCTGCTTAAGTCTATTTATGGACTAAAGCAGGCATCGCGGAGTTGGAACATCTGTTTTGATGAGACAGTCAAAGAATATGACTTTATCAAAAATCCAGATGAACCGTGCATATATAGTAAAGTTGTGGCCAGAAGTGTCGTATTCCTCGTCTTGTACGTGGATGACATTCTATTGATAGAAAATGACATTCCTATGCTACAATCTGTCAAAGGATTCTTGTCACACAGGTTCTCCATGAAAGACCTGGGTGATGCCTCGTACATTCTGGGGATCCGGATCTATCGTGATAGATCCAAGAGGATGTTGGGACTTTCGCAGTCCAGGTATATCGACACTGTACTGAAAAGATTCAGTATGGAAGATTCTAAGCGCGGTAATCTACCGGCTTGTAACGGAATCACCCTCTCCAAAGAGATGTCTCCCAAGACTGATTTGGAAAGGGAACGCATGTCTATTATACCCTACGCTTCTGCGGTAGGCTCTATAATGTATGCGATGTTGTGTACCAGACCAGATGTTGCTTACGCACTGAGCGTGGTAAGCCGGTATCAGTCAGACCCAGGGGAGAAACACTGGATAGCAGTAAAGAACATTCTCAAGTACCTGAGGAGGACTAAGGAGATGTTCTTGGTTTACGGCGGAAAAGACCTCAGGTTGGAGGCCTTTGCTGATTCCGGCTTTCAGAGTGATAAGGACGATTCCAAGTCCATGTCGGGTTATGTCTTTACCCTCAATGGAGGGGCGGTGTGCTGGAAGAGCTCCAAGCAGGACACCGTTGCTGACTCGACGATGGAAGCGGAGTATATAGCTGCTTGCGATGCCGCAAAAGAAGCAGTCTGGATGAAGAAGTTCCTAACAGAACTTCAGGTTGTTCCTACCATAGTTGATCCAATACCTCTGTATTGCGACAAAAACGGAGCTATAGCTTTAGCGAAGGAACCAAGGTCCCATCAGAAGTCCAGACACATCTTGAGGCGGTATCACCTGATCAGGGAGATCATTGATCGTCAGGAGATCGAGGTTCGGAGAGTTGCTTCTGAAGAGAACATTGCTGATCCATTCACGAAGGCCCTTCCTCAGATTCAGTTCGAGAGGCTACTCGAGATCATTGGTCTACGATATGCCAGTACATGGCCCTAGTGCAAGTGGGAGATTGTTAGTGTTTATGCCCTAGAAGGCCATTACTGTATCATACTAGTTTGTATATTACTTAATGGAAGCTTGGGATATTCACATGTATATAACAGTCTTGCTAAACATGGTAGTATGCTACTTGGTTTTTCTATCTTAATATGTGAGTGTACGTATTGATAGAGCTCTTAGGATCTTGCTTGTCTACCAGCGTTGTGATGGCAGTCACACTAGTGGGGGCTGGGTAGTCTACAAGCACATCCTTATTCAGGTCCCTGGTCGTTGGATTATCGAGACAGAGCATCGATACTCCGGAGTAGACTGGTGTGTACGCTTCTCATCCCAGTTGGGGAGATGGTCTGTCCCACAGCCGTCAGTACATCGTACTGGAGATAGTATACAGGTGCTCGTTAGGTTACGGGTACACCGGACAGGACTCACAGGGAACTGTTGGTTGGTTTGATACCAGTCGTCAGTGAACAGTTCCCAGGTGACATGAGTACAGCGTAGTCCGCAGACTTGACACTGCTACTTCGCCTCGAGTGTGTCCCACTGTTCTTAGATTGCTACCCTACCACGGCTCAAAGGAGTCGTGCAAACAGGTAGCAGTTGGGTGCAGTCCCGAGCACTTGGAGGCAGTGGCGGTTAGACAGGATTCGTCCCTCCCGGTATTGGGAGTAGATATCGTGCTGTGTCAGAGAGCCATTACGCAAAGTCCCTGGCCAAGGCAAGCGAGATTTACTGGTAGGTTCCAGTAGTTTCTCAGGGTGTAATGGGCTTCACTCCGACACGACTTATACCGCTATTAGGGGACTGACGCTTGCCGCCCCCCTAGGCCCGATATGCGATAGTCTTGGACGAACGGACCGGACTGTATGGAGATTGTCACATCAGACTCAGTAGGAGTTCGGATGGGTTTCCTCATCGGCCTTCTTATCGACAACTACCTGGGGACCGTTACGTACAGCTAGTGCCACTTGCGGTCTGTGGTTAAACCCACTGCCAGCGTAGTAGTCGAGTCTCTAGAGTCCCACACAGAGAGTTTCCTACTCCAGGCGAAACGATATAGAGGTTGCATGGTTTTGCGACAAAGGGTTCGGACGCATACGTGCGTTTACGCACGTACGACTTTCGGACAGTTTTTACCAGTCGGCTTTGGTTTAAGCCAGTTACTGGTATCCGGTTATTGGATTTTACAGTCTAAAAGTTTTTCCGTATTTTTGCGGATCGGAGGGGCGTTCTCGTAATTGTGCGAGAAGCTTCTAGAAGATGTGACTAAGGAGGTTACTTTGGATAAGATTGTGAGTCATGAGGGTGATTCATCATTATCATTATTGCACCATAAATGATAATGACACATGCTTAATGAATCACCACTTTGCATTTATGAAGCATGCTTATTCATTTCTATTATTCATTATTCTAAAATAAGAATGCTTCATAATATATTATGATACACTCACAATCTCATCTCATTATCATTATCATCTTCTCTCTCCTCAAGCTCTCATCTTCAAACCCTAATCCTTAATCCTCATGTGTTGAGATCAAAGGATTAGTTAGACTTAAACATCCATTACCTTCACTCTATATCATCCTTTCTTCTTTGATTAGCAATCAAAGTAGATTAGTTACCTCAAGTTAGAGGTGTAGCTTGGTGTTTTGCTCTCGGGTGGATCGTCTACTACCTAGAGAAGGTCGAGGAGAACAAAGGAGGACACAAAGACGAAGGACCGGTTTCATTAGGTATAATCCCTAAACACAATTGATAAGAAACTCTTTGTGTACGGTTATTTATAGTTTAGCTTCGATTCAAGCGGTTAGTCGATGTTCGTTCTTTAAACATGATCGTTTTTGAAAATTCCGCCTCCCCACAAGTACTGGGGTGTACTACATCGACTTACAAAATAAACACACATGTACACATTAAAGCAGAGACAAACCAAGTAGCATACTACTATATTGAGCAAGATTGTCTGTACAACTTTGAATATCCCAAGCTTCCATCAAGTAATATACATACTAGTATGATACAGTAATGGCCTCTAGGGCATATACACTAACACATGTTACACTTTGATAGAGCCCTTAGGATCTTGCTTTACCACCAACAGTATGATGGCGATCATATACGTGAGAGTTGGGTGGTTTATATGCATATCCTTAATTGTGGTTCCTAGTCGTGGGAGTTTCGAGACAGGGCATCGATACTCCGGAGTAGACTAGTGTATACAGTCGAGACCCCGACAAGGGGCGGTGGCCGGTCTCACAAGCCACTGGTGTCAGTTCGATCACCTAAGATGTATACAGGTGCTCATTGGGTTATGAGTACACCGGACAGGACTCGCCGGGAATCTGCTAGTTAGTACTATACCTATCGTCAGATAGCAGTTCCCTGGTGACATGTGTACAGGTTAGTTCATCGACCTGAGGTCGTCATTTGTCTCGTGTGAGTTCCCACTGTGCTTTGATTTCTACCCTACCACGGCTCAAAGGAGTCGTGCAAACAGGTAGCTTTTGGGTACAGTCCCGAGCCATATGGAGGCACGTGAGCGGATCGGTAGGGGATTCGTCTCTCCCGGTATTGGGGGCGAGATCATGCTGTGTCAAGGAGAGCCATTACACAAAGCCCACGGCCGTGGCAGGAGATTTAATGGTAGGTACTCCAGTAGTATCTCAGGGTGTTATTAGGCTATACTCCGACACGACTTATACTGCTATTGGGGGTCTGACGTTGCTAGCTCCCTAGGCAGATATGCGATACTCATAGACGAACGGACCGGACTGTATATACATTGTCACTGTTAGGCTCAGTAGGGTTTCCGGATGAGCTCGCTCATCGGCCTCCCTTGAGGTCAGTCCATGGGCAGCCGTTACGCATAGCTAGTGCCGCTGACGGTTTGTGGTTAAACCCACTGCCAGGGTACTGACGAGTCATTAGAGTCCCCCACTGACAGTTTCCCAAGTTCGGGCGAAACGTTGTAGAGGCCGTATGGTTTTATGGCAGGGTTCGGAAAATGCACGTGCGTTTACGCATGTGTTATTTTTCGGGCAGATGATACTGGTCGGCTTTGGTTTAAGCCGAATCCGAGTATTATATTGAGTAGATATAATATCTTTGTCTCAGTTGCATTTATATTCGGTCGTAATACAAATGCGGGTATATTTATACAGTTACGGGGTTATCCTGAAAGTCATTTCAGGATCACTTTTGGAAGTTGCCAGTTTCCAGTTTTCTATCAGCCGTCTTTTAACATTCGGTTAAAGACGGATTTATCTTTTCTTGAGATGAGGTGTGTCAGTGTTCTAGAAGTTTCTAGAAGTGATGACAAGGATGGTGACTAGGTTCATGAACCTTTGATTGCATTTATTATATGATGACTAGGTTTAAGTGAGTCATGGTTTACATTAATGCATTTTGTTTTTGTTAAGATTTTTTCTTCATGATAAGCTTTGTGTTATGGTCACCACTTGGTTCCTACACTCACCCCCCTCCTTTAAGTGGCCGGCCCCCTTCTCCTCCTCCATTCTTGACTTGAAAAAGATTATGGTTGTTAAAAAGAAAAGACTAAAGTTTTGGATGCATGGAAATTTCATAGTTCATTTCTTGTTCCATTTCATTTCCATCGGCAACTTCATTAACCGATCGTCCACGGCTTTGGACGAAGTGAGACAAAGTCATCTACTCATTCTCTACATCAATATTGATCGTCTCTTTTAGCAAACTTGACGACCGAGTTGCCTCGAGTCAGAGGCGGGAGCCCGTTTAAAGAATCGTTGACGTGGTGCCACCTGGACGAGCAGATCGGAGATCGACGAGATCGGAGCAGCCGCAACGGAGCGTGGGATGATGGTTAAAGAACGAAGGACTCGGATCATTCCGTATAACCTTTCTACACTCTTTACAGTTTGTTAGTTTAGCAATAATGGCAGATCCGGGTTAAAGTATACGATAGTGCCAGTTAAAAAGTTTTTGTTCCGCATTTGGCGTCTGTAGACGGCCGGGGCGCTACCGTAGACTTACAGTGGTATCAGAGCCTCACCATTTTGCTTTACTAACTTGTGCTAACGCGTTTAAAACATTGATCGAACCCGAAATCAAAAACCGCATTTTTACAATTTCACAGTTTCTGTCGATTTTAAATGGTGTCCTAAAAATATTCCACATATCACAGAAAGTTGTGCAGGGTTTCAGAAGTACAACGACCAAATTTAAGCACGTGATCCCACCAAACCGCCGCGGAGTCGCGGCCAAACCCATAGTTTGGCCGCGCATCCACGACCATTCTATGGGATCAGTGCACCAAATTTTGTCTGTGTCTTCTCTGTTGGAATTTGGGGTTTTTGGTATATATCTTTTGGGCCCAGATTTTGTTACTGTTCACCAGTTGTTTGTGGGGCCCACTTTGTGATATTTAGTCGATCGAAATTTAAACACGTTAGTTTACAGTGCTTACATTATATCTCCGACCGGGAATGTCATTTGATCGGTAAACCGCGTCTGATTGCTATAGTTCTTTTAGACGGGTTTGCGAACGTGACATTCACGTTGATGTTCTATGTTGTGCTGTGATGTTGCGGATTTGTCGTGGTGGATAGCAGTGTGCAATGATAGTGCAGTTTGGACTTATTTATACATTTGATATTGCGGGGCGAGCGTTCAACATGTGGAATGCCGTCACTGCCTGTTGTATAATATTCTTTTAGGGCACGACCAGGTTGCGGTCGATGTACCTGTTGTACTATTTTTCATTACTGTACTAGGTTTTGCCCCGCGACGGAGTGCACCGATAGCCGGGTTCTGGGGGGCAACGGGTCCGCATCTCATGGCTTTGAGAGGCAGAGGGGCCTCACTCTAGAATTGGCAGACTATTCGCCGCACTCATAGGGGGTACAGGTTGACCCAAGGAGGGGTGCCCAAGTTTACCGGATTCCGTGAAGTGCTGGGTGGTCCATTCACTTTACTGTAAGGGGTTGCCTCGCTTCAGGTTTTGGCAGGTAACTTGCCGCACCCGTAGGGTTCTAGGTTCATTGCACAGGTTATCCACACGACAGGGGAACGTCGGGTTTCAGCAGCGGCTCTGTGAAACCCGGGGATCCCAGATTATCTGTATTGTTCTGTGATGCTTATTACTTTTCTGTAATGTTGCATATTATCACGCCTGGAGCGATTATTGTATATTGGTTTATATACTATTAGATGTTGTATATGTTTTACACCCGCGCTAGTCCAGTCCCCGCTCTGTCGTTAGTTAAGTAACCTAACGGGTGATGACGGGACCCAGTGACGAATGCAGATGGCATATACGTACATTTTATTTTCGTTCTTTTCTGGTGTGATTGATTGATGGGACTGCGTTGATTCTGATCAATGCAAAGTAAAACAAACCTGTTTTCAGTTGTTGGAACAAATTTAAAAAGTGTTATTGCAAAGACGTTTTCTTTTGTTTTGCATAGCGGTATTCAGTGGAATATCCTGCACCTCATTCGACGGGGCAAGGGCCGATATCCCTTCACCGGGACTGACCCCTTGGGCAGAAGTTTGCGTCAGGGTAATAACTGCACTATAGTCGATTACAAGTTGCTTTGCATCGCGGTATTCAGTGGAATATCCTACACCTCATTCCACGAGGAAAGAGCCGAGATCCCTTCAACGGAAGTGACCTCTTTAGCAAAAGGTTTTCGCCACTATATTTTAAAAAGCTATCAGGTTCCTTCAGCGATATCAAGTTCACTACGTTAAAGGTTTTTCGCCAAAAACCAGCCGTAGCCCTCCGTCACTTCTTTTGGGTATTCAGTAGTATTCAAGCTATGTATTTTGACCTAACGCCAAGGCATAGTGTTTGGTAGCTGCTGGGTATTCAATTGTTGCATAGATACATGAGTTGGTTTGGGACAGCCGTTCTGCCATTTTGACCTAACGCCAAGGGCATGTGCGGGTGGGTTCAAATTAACAAGATAGTGACGGGTAGAACTTGGCATGTGACTTATGACATTTTGACCTAACGCCAAGGTTATAAGAGCATGGGGCAAAAATCCTATCGGGAATTTCTAAAGAAACTGAAACTTACCAAGTATGCGCATACCTTCTGGAGTATGAGTAACGTGGATGCATTCCATCACGTTATCATGCGATGAGAGTTGGATCCCGATTCCCACTGATGAGTTGGTTTACTCTTCGGGTGATCCCGATTGATTCTTCTTTAGCTTTGGAGGAGAATTTGACAGGACAGTGGGAGGTTTCCGGATTAGATAAAGTGATAACCATTCTGATCTAGGTTAGAGTGCACGCAGAGTGTTTCTTTTCTCTCTCTCTTTGGCAGCGACCTTTGACCGACCCTAGACTATGACTCAGTGACCAGGTTGACCGAACCTTCTTAAAATACTGGCTTTTGGATTGTCTATGTTGCATAAGTCATTGCCACTCCTTCTTCTACCCTTTGCATTTCTCAGAACACCCGTATTACTACGGACATCCACTTCCATTGGATAGATACATTGTATGGTTATATACGAACTCGAAGGGACTTCTTCGAGGATGGATCAAGGTTCAGGAGAAATAGAATTGGTTTATTCAGTTGTCTTTTATTATCACCTTCTCTCAGGTTGCAAGAGCTCCTTGGTTTAGGAGAGTACACCTATTACGCTTATTGGATAGTCTTATTCCAAACCATAGGCAGGTGCCGAAAGGTAGGGAATGAAGAAAACCAATTAGCCTAAGTAAGGTGTGCAGAAGGTAATATGTAAAGACAAAATAAAGGGATTAGAAAGAGGGCAAAGTAAATTGCGACTGATATCATTCACGACCAAAACCGCGTACTTCATCGCCACTCCTATTTCACCTTTAAAAGAATAAGGTATTATTCAGTTGTCTTTTATCATCACCTTCTCTCAAGATGTGAGTACTCCTTGGTTTAGGAGGGTACACCTATTATGTTTACTGGATAGTCTTCTTCCAAACCATAGGCTGGTGCCGAACGGTAGGGAAGGAAGAAAACCATTTAGCCTAACGATGGTGTACAGAAGGTAACGACTAAAGACAAATAAAGGGATTTGGAGAGACGGCAATAAAATATACGGTTGAAGTCATGAATTGGATTATGGAAGAGGCATTACTATGAATACCAGGATACCCCTACGAAACATTTTCATGTTTCAGTGCATTGTTAAAGGAAAAACTGTTTTTCCGATTAGATACTTACTCCAGGGTGTGTATTCACCAGGTTTCATTCTCATATCTGTATGGGTTTTTACAGATGATGAGTGGGAGTAAATTATTGAGAATTAGGTGATTATCCTCATTATATCGGAATTCGTTGTAATTAGTGATATTTGAGGAAATCGCCAGGGTACAGTTTTCAACCTACGACGCACAAGTTTTGAGTTGTTTAAACTCAGCGGACTTATACAGAGTATTGTATGTTGTCCAAGTGTCCATCAGGACAAAGGGGTAGGTCCTCATACTATGTTCTGTTTACTTATAACTTCTCTAGTATTTAGACAAGTGTTTCGTAGAAATACAAGGTCTAAGTTTTGAGAAGTTGTGGGTATAAGAATAAAGTAGAGAACCAGGTATCACAAGTATCGGGATTCTTCAAAGAGATCGAAGATGTAGATTCTTGTGATTGGTATTCAGATGATAGTGATGGTTTTGAGAAACTTGTTTCTCTTTCAGGTTACTCATAATTGGATGAATGCCTAAGTTGAGTAATGCTGATTAGCCTCTTTCCATTAAGTTGATATGCACTGGAGACAGCTGCATGATTGAATATGGTTCCAATTAAATAAGTGCCAAAGTTTCTATATTGAATATAGAATGTTTCATACCTTAAAAGATGTTAAGGTACGGGGAGTTATCCAGCTTATGCTTAAAACCAGACTCTGGATAACTCAGGGCACGTTTCTGTAATGGCTGTTTGTGGGTTGACCCTGGCTATGACGAGGGTTGATATTCTACCATTTGGAAGATCAATAGTGAAATTGTTCTTGACTCGCCACAGTTTTAGTAAAATGGATTTTTTCAGAAAACAGTAGTGGGAGTATGGTAGAACTGGAAAATTTAATAGGACCTATATATTCAATCAGGTTTGACATTCCATTAGCCACTCCGCAGATATGGTGGGTAACCTCAGACATCCGAGAGGTACTTCGGTAGGCTCAAGGACGGTGACAGGGAGGTTCTTATCTACCCAGACTTGACACTACTGTTGTTCCAGGCTATGAGACCCGGTAGGAGGGTTGTCGTAGTCAGTGGGAGCAACAGAAGCATAGTGGTCAAGTAGCTTATGTCTATTTATAGACTTGAGCAGTTATAGCGGAGATAGATTATCTATTTTTGATGTGATAGTCATGGGTTTGACTTCAATCAGAATAGGGGATGGATCTGTTAAGGAGGTAGTAGGGTGTGATGTCATGGTATCTGGATGACATACACAGAGTAGGAAGTAAAAATCCTATGCTACTATCGGTTGTACTGTGGTCGTCACACAGTTGTTTCTCCAGACAGGATATGGATATAATATTTGACGTTCTGGTTTCTGGATCTATGGTTTTAGATCTAGATTTGGGTAGTTTCCCAATGTGGGTACTTTGACAGATATTCTAATGGTTTTTAGAATAGTTGACTCCTAGCATGGTGGTGTGCCTGCAGGTGATGGAGTCACCCTCTCTAAAGGTGTCGTATAGACTAAAGGGGAGAGGGATGGGCATGATTGGCAGATCACTTGCTTAGGCAACTGAGTCAGTCATGAGATGTCAAGTACCGCACCAGATGTTGTTTTTGCACTAGATGCAATAAGTTTGTATTAATCCAATCCTGGAGAAACATAAGGAAGCAGTTTTAGAACATAAGTGCATGTTCTACGGATTTGATGACGGCAGCCTCTTTCGGGAAACGGTTATCATTCCAGGCTTCAAAGGTGACATGGTTGACAGAGTGATTGTCAGAGTTATAGTTTTTCCCTCTGACGAAGAGGGGCAGTATTATGGACAGATGGTCCAAGAGGATACTGTGGGAGGCTTAGTGCCGGATACTGATTAGGTTCAGTGATCGATACAGTCTAAGAAATTTGGATATGGAGTTCAATTATGAACTAGGTCCCATCAGATATCCAGACATATTCTAAGATAGGTATTACTCAATTCGGGAGATGGCTTTCTCCGCGAACTTGAGATTAAGAGAGATATTGAAAGAAACATCTAGGCGGATCCACTCACTGAGGCTATTTCTCGAACACAATAGTTTTACAAACAGGCTTTGTGAAACTGATTAGTAGAGGAGTTGGATGTTCGGTTTCACACGGGCTATGAGTAGTCGACATCGCAATAATTAGCCTCGAGTGCAAGTGGGAGATTGTTGGAGATAGTGCCCTCATAGTCAATTATTGGATCGCAGGTACGTGATTGCAATGATTGTGGAGGACCTATACCGGTAGGACAGTCTTACTCGAGCTGATAGTATGCTATCTGGTTTGCCTTTATCAGTTGTGTACATGTTCAGGTGACTGATTACATGTTACACTTTGATAGAGCCTTTAGGATCTTGCTTTACCACCAACAGTATGATGGCGATCATATACGTGAGAGTTGGGTGGTTTATATGCATATCCTTAATTGTGGTCCCTAGTCGTGGGAGTTTCGAGACAGGGCATCGATACTCCGGAATAGACTAGTGTATACAATCGAGACCCCGACGAGGGGCGGTGGCCGGTCTCACAAGCCACTGGTGTCAGTTGGATCACCTAAGATGTATACAGGTGCTCATTGGTTTATGAGTACACCGGACAGGACTCGCCGGGAATCTGCTAGTTAGTACTATACCTATCGTCAGATAGCAGTTCCCTGGTGACATGTGTACAGGTTAGTTCATCGACCTGAGGTCGTCATTTGTCTCGTGTGAGTTCCCACTGTGCTTTGATTTCTACCCTACCACGGCTCAAAGGAGTCGTGCAAACAGGTAGCTTTTGGGTACAGTCCCGAGCCATATGGAGGCACGTGAGCGGATCGGCAGAGGATTCGTCTCTCCCGGTATTGGGGGTGAGATCGTGCTGTGTCAAGGAGAGCCATTACACAAAGCCCACGGCCGTGGCAGGAGATTTACTGGTAAGTACTCCAGTAGTATCTCAGGGTGTTATTAGGCTATACTCCGACACGACTTATACTGCTATTGGGGATCTGACGTTGCTAGCCCCCTAGGCAGATATGCGATACTCATAGACGATCGGACCGGTCTGTATATACATTGTCACTGTTAGGCTCAGTAGGGTTTCCGGATGAGTTCGCTCATCGACCTCCCTTGAGGTCAGTCCATGGGCAACCGTTACGCATAGCTAGTGCCGCTGACGGTTTGTGGTTAAACCCACTGCCAGGGTACTGACGAGTCATTAGAGTCCCCCACTGACAGTTTCCCAAGTTCGGGCGAAACGTTGTAGAGGCCGTATGGTTTTATGGCAGGGTTCGGAAAATGCACGTGCGTTTACGCACGTGTTATTTTTCGGGCAGATGATACTGGTCGGCTTTGGTTTAAGCCGAATCCGAGTATTATATTGAGTAGATATAATATCTTTGTCTCAGTTGCATTTGTATTCGGTCGTAATACAAATGCGGGTATATTTATACAGTTACGGGGTTATCCTGAAAGTCATTTCAGGATCACTTTTGGAAGTTGCCAGTTTCCAGTTTTCTATCAGCCGTCTTTTAACATTCGGTTAAAGACGGATTTATATTTTCTTGAGATGAGGTGTGTCAGTGTTCTAGAAGTTTCTAGAAGTGATGACAAGGATAGTGACTAGGTTCATGAAATTTTGATTGCATTTATTATATGATGACTAGGTTTAAGTGAGTCATGGTTTACATTAATGCATTTTGTTTTTGTTAAGATTTTTTCTTCATGATAAGCTTTGTGTTATGGTCACCACTTGGTTCCTACACTCACCCCCCCTCCTTTAAGTGGCCGGCCCCCTTCTCCTCCTCCATTCTTGACTTGAAAAAGATTATGGTTGTTAAAAAGAAAAGACTAAAGTTTTGGATGCATGGATATTTCATAGTTCATTTCTTGTTCCATTTCATTTCCATCGGCAACTTCATCAACCGATCGTCCACGGCTTTGGACGAAGTGAGGCAAAGTCATCTACTCATTCTCTACATCAATCTTGGTCGTCTCTTTTGGCAAACTTGACGACCGAGTTGCCTCGAGTCAGAAGCGGGAGCCCGTTTAAAGAATCGTTGACGTGGTGCTACCTGGACGAGCAGATCGGAGATCGACGAGATCGGAGCAGCCGCAACGGAGCGTGGGATGATGGTTAAAGAACGAAGGACTCGGATCGTTTGGTATAACCTTTCTACACTCTTTACAGTTTATTAGTTTAGCAATAATGGCAGATCCGGGTTAAAGTATACGATAGCACCAGTTAAAAAGTTTTTGTTCCGCATTTGGCGTCTGTAGACGGCCGGGGCGCTACCGTAGACTTACATTATCCACCCATATTTTTCACACTTCCTCATCATTTAACTTAAGATTATATATGTTCTATAGAATTACTTAGCTTTCGGCATCTCTTAAGTTTTCCTTCTAGGGTTTTATCTCCGCTTAGGAATTTCTATCAACTCTACTAAAGATACAAGTTCTATTCTTCATTCCTTTCTCTTATCTAGACTCTAATCACATATCCCCACGTGTGTGTAAATATTACCCTTACACTTGAAAATTCAAATCAAGCAATCGTACTCTCGTCCATTGTCCAAAGCACTTATTAATTGGTGGATTTCGCTTACACATCCTTCATGCGACCGTTAATACTTCTTGAGGTACCAACAACCGATTACAAGATGTGTTAGCACTTTAAAGCGTACTTCCTAGTTTTGCAACACCCAAGGCTTTTAGCAGTGACTCCCAAACCAGTTGGTCTAAGGCACTAGGTGATGAAGCACCCTCGCTAAATATGTTTTAGCCTTAAGTAATCACAAAACCAGTGTCCATTTTTTTCGTTCACTCTTTTTCTTTTATTTTCTTCATACTAAGGACTTTAGACAAGAGCATTTCAAGGTCTCCTCTACTATTCTAAGTTTCAAGGTGCGTGATTGTGCAATTTGTAGGGTATACGTTTTCAGAATCTAGACTTAAGCTAGGAACTATTTTTCAAACTTATACTCTAATAAGAACATCAATACTCTTCTCTTGTTTTGACTTAACCCGAGAAATGAACCCAAAATTTGCCTATTTCTAAATAGTCTACAAAGGCATATACTTTCTACCGTTAAACTTTAAGGAAGGTTATTTTTAGGGTTTTTAATTTACTAAGTCTAAGATCTAGTTGTTCCTAGCCAATTAACCTATTCGTCAAACTCAAGTCAATTAACCAAAATCGAATACATTAATTTTATAATTTTTTTAAAATTTTTCAATTTTTTTGGGTTTTTATTTTTTGCAAAATTTTTTTTTTTTATCTTTCAATTTTTCAAATTTTTATGATTTTTTATATAAAGATGTAATGCAGAAATTAAATATGCAAAAGGAAAAGAAAAAAATATATATACAATATGCAATGCAAAAGATGATAACTATATACACTACCCTCTCCCCCAAACTTGAGCAAAGCAGTGCTCTCACTGCCCGGCCCCACGTTGCGCTCGTGAGCGTGAACATGATCGTTCCCCTCTAGCCAAAAGTGTTTGAATTCCCCTCTCAATTTCCGTCAACCGACGGTCGTGATCTCGTGCTGTCGCCCGAAACTCATCCCTCAAAGAATCAATTCTTCTCACTGTTCTCCGCATCAATCGTGCATGCTCCTGAGGGGTTAGTTCTTCCCCGCTCGATGTCGAGCTCGAGCTAGGGGTGTGTGTGGGAATATTTTCTGCCGGTTCCGTTCGTGTCCAAATATCAGTAAGTCTAGAGTAGGACGACGTAACGCCCTCTACGAGTGGTCGAACCGGAACACCGTCTATCATGTATGAGTCAAATTCCTCTATGGGGAGGAAATAACGGCAGAGTTGGGTAACAAGCATGGGACATGGGTAGACGGTACCTCGTTTCCCCGTACCTATCGACTGGAGCAATACGGTGCACATGTCGAACCGTGGATTTTTCGTCATAAGTGTATGTACGACATGTAATGAAGGGGTGAAAAAAGTCGTGTTGTGCTAACTACCAAAGATATTGTTTTGTGCCCACCGGCACACAGTAAAAACGTTCGCGAAAAGGGTCCGTGCTTGGATACCCTTACGCGGCTCTCGTGCGCAGTCATTCCCCATCAAGGGCATATAATCCTCAAAGTGCAATGGGTGTTCATGTGCGGGTATACGTGGTATGAGTGTAACCTCGTGGATCATATCCCTATCAATGTGAATTACACGATCTCCCCAATTTATTTTAATGTAGCCTAAGTTGTCTAAACTATTATCCTCCATTGATTCATAAAATAGTGCAACTAGGTTAGGTAGGGCAAACGCAGAGGAGTGATTATAGAGCAGGAAATTCCAGCCCCTTTGCTCGATTTCATGTGCAAAATATCTACCGTATACTTCGTGTGTGAAAACCGGGGAAAAATCCCTTTCAAACTGCATTTTATGTGCCATATAGATTTTTTCAGAAAAAAAATATGCAGGAACAGAGAGTAAATCTATAGAGTTACCTCCCCTGAAAATTTCAGGGGGCGACGACACCAGACGGCGGCGAAAGCGCGGCGGGAGGCAGCAACGGCGGCGGAAGCGCGGCGGTTTGGCGGCGGCACGGCGAGATTTTTCTGGAGCAGGTTGGGGGTGGCGGCTAGGGTTTTATGAAGAGGAAAAATTTAGGGTAAGAGAACATGGGGGCTCGGGGCATATAAATAGGGGATGGGAGGGTTATTTGTAGAAAACACCCTTTACAATGAGGGTTTATTAAAAAAAATCAGCTCTTAAATCTGCAAATTTGCAATTAGGTCCAAAATTATTTTTTTTTATTATTTTTTTTTATGGTATTTTACAAATTATATACACACCCCCAAACTTATTTGAAATAATGTTTTGGAAAAAGAAATTTGGGGGTGAAAGTGGAGGAAAATTAATCAGTGTAGACTGGCTCCTGCAAGAACAGGAGCTCCTCCGAAGGGTCCGCTGTGAAGAACGGTTTTAGTCGATACCCATTCACTTTGAATAAGGTACCGTCTTCAGGATTTTCAAGATCAACTGCACCGTGCGGATAAACGGTGCGGACTACAAAAGGTCCTCTCCATCTGGAACGGAGCTTGCCGGGATGATAGTGTAACCGAGTGTCATAAAGTAAAACATGTTGACCAGGTTCAAAAGTTTTTCGCAAAAGGTGTTTATCGTGGAATACCTTAGCTCGGTTTTTAGTAATTAGGGCATTTTCATATACCTCATCCCTCAGCTCTTCTAGCTCATTCAACTGCAGCTTTCGATTGCTGCCCGCATCTCCTAAAGATAAATTCAGCTCTTTAATAGTCCAAAAAGCTTTATGCTCAATCTCCACTGGGAGGTGGCAAGCCTTCCCGTAAACAAGCCGGTATGGAGACATACCAAGATCGGTCTTATATGCAGTACGGAAAGCCCATAGTGCATCAATCATTTTAAGTGACCAATCTTTACGGTTTTTAGAAACCGTTTTCTCCAAGATTTGCTTTATTTGCCGATTTGAAACCTCGGCTTTCCCACATGTTTGGGGTGATATGGCGTTGACAGTTTGTGGGTGATAGAGTATTTGCGCATTAAGGACTCGAAAGTCCTATTGCAAAAGTGAGAACCATTATCACTTATTATCGCCCGAGGGTGCCTAAATCGAGAAAAGATGTGTTCTTTAAGAAATCAAACGACAACCTTGTTATCGTTCGTTCGGCTGGGCACAGCCTCAACCCACTTTGAAACGTAGTCAACGGCCAAAAGAATATACACATTTCCAAAAGAGTTAGGAAATGGTCCCATGAAATCTATACCCCAAACATCAAAAATGTCCACAACCAAAATAGGTTGGAGCGGCATTTCGTTTCTCCGCGATATCCGGCCCAAGTGTTGGCACCGGGAGCAAGTTTTGCAGTATTCAAATGCATCCTTGAAGAGTCGTGGCCAATAGAAACCACACTGCAAAACTTTTTTGGTTGTCTTCTTTAGGCCAAAGTGCCCGCCACATGCTTGATCGTGGCAAAAAGACAGCACGCTCTTGACCTCACTTTCAGGTACACACCGACGAATGATTTGGTCGGAACAGTATTTAAAAAGATAGGGTTCATCCCAGTAAAAATGCTTTACTTGGGATAAAAATCGAAGTTTATCCTGTTTCGACCAATCATTAGGTTTCAGGTCGGTGGATAAGTAGTTTACAATATCGGCGAACCATGGTTCGCAAGAAACAGTCAAGAGTTGCTTGTCGGGAAAAAACATCAGTGATTGGAAGATCGAGCGTGGGCGAAGAAGGAAGTCGTGATAGGTGATCAGCTACTACGTTTTCACATCCTTTTTTGTCCTTTATGACAAGGTCAAACTCTTGTAGTAAAAGGATCCAACGTATGAGCCTTGACTTAGCATCCTTCTTCACAAAAAAGTGGCGAAGAGCTGAATGATCAATATAAACAACGACTGGAGAGCCAATTAAATAAGGCCGAAATTTTTCGAGTGCAAACACAACAGCTAAAAACTCTTTCTCTATTGTTGTGTAGTTTAGTTGGGCCTCATTTAGTGTTCGGCTAGCATAATAAATCACGTGCGGCATCTTATTAATGTGTTGTCCAAGGACAGCGCCAATGGCAAAATCTGATGCGTCGCACATGATTTCGAAAGGGTGCGTCCAGTCGGGAGATGAGAGGATGGGCGCAGAGATGAGGGAATGTTTCAAAGACTCGAATGCTTCAGTGCAAGTGGAGTCGAAAGCAAAAGTTGTGTCCTTGGCCAGTAAGAGAGTCAAGGGTCTAGCGATCTTGCTAAAGTCCTTGATGAACCGTCTGTAAAAACCGGCGTGGCCAAGGAATGCTCTGATATCTTTGACGCATTTCGGGGGAGGGAGGTTAGAAATCACTTCGATTTTTGCTCTGTCAACCTCGATGCCGTTTTGCGAGATGACATGTCCTAAGACAATGCCCTCTCGTACCATGAAATGGCACTTCTCCCAATTCAATGTTAGGTTCTTATCCCTGCAGCGGGTAAGAACAGCGTCAAGATGCTGTAAACACTCGTCGAAGGAGTCGCCAAAGATGGAGAAATCGTCCATAAATATCTCCAAGAACTTTTCGACCATGTCTGAAAAGATCCCCATCATACACCGCTGAAATGTCGCGGGTGCATTGCATAACCCAAAGGGCATGCGACGATAAGCAAAAGTGCCAAAGGGACAAGTAAAGGTTGTCTTGTCTTGATCCTCTTTGGCGATGGGGACTTGGTTGTAACTGGAATAGCCATCTAGAAAGCAATAGAACTCGTGCCCTGCCAATCGCTCGAGCATTTGGTCAATGAAAGGTAAAGGAAAGTGGTCTTTCCTTGTTGCGGCATTGAGTTTCCTATAGTCTATGCAGACTCGCCACCCAGTTTGGGTGCGAGTGGGAATTAACTCATTTGCCTCATTGGTAATGACCGTAATGCCCGATTTCTTTGGCACAACGTGGATTAGGCTAACCCATTGGCTATCCGAGATAGGGTAAATGATACCACTATCCAGACACTTAACAATCTCCTTCTTAACAGCCTCTTTCATAATGGGGTTGAGGCGTCTTTGAGGATCCCTTGCCGGCTTGGCATCATCCATCAAGTGTATATGATGTTCGACTATGAGGGGACTAATCCCCTTAATGTCCGCCATAGACCAGCCGAAAGCTTGCCATTATTATGTAAGACCAACAAAAGAGCCTTCTCTTGCTCAAGAGCTAGAGAGGCCGATATAATGACGGGTAAGGTCTCATTATCGCTTAGATAAGCATATTTTAGGTGCGACGGAAAAAGCTTCAATTCGAGTTTAGGAGGTGAAATAATAGATGGTAACAAAGGGGTAACTGTCCCAAACTCGAAGGATTCCATCAAAGGTTCGAATCGAGTGTACGCAACAGAGTCGGATGGTTCAATTAACTCATCCGAAAAAGCAAAAGACTCCAATTCAGGTATGAGTCTTCAAAGTCGTCAACGAAAGTAAAACACTCAAAATCGTTATCCGCCGTGAAAGCTGTGTCGGATTCTAGGATGAACGCACTAGTGGCGTTATCATTGCTGTGATCGAACAAAAAATTCTCGAACTCACAGTCCTCCTCCGCGATCTCATTGATCGAGCAAACATCGAGTACGCTAGCATTAGGTGTTGGAGATAGTGCCCTCAGTGTCAATTATTGGATCACAGGCACGTGATTGCAATGATTGAGGGAGGACCTATCCCGGTACGACAGTCTTACTCGAGATGATAGTTTGCTATCTGGTTTACCTTTATCATCGTGTACTGCTTTAGGTGACCTGACAGGTCGCTATTGCACGTTGATAGAGCCCCTAGGATTCTTGCTTGACTGCCAGCAGTATGAGGGCGATCATATAAGTGAGAGCTGGAGTCTATAAGCACATCCTTAAAAAGTCCCTAGTCGTGGGAGTTTCGAGACAGGGCATCGATTCTCCAGAGTAGACTAGTGTATACAGTCGAGACCCCGACGAGGGGCGGTGGCCGGTCTCACAAGCCACTGGTGTCAGTTGGATCACTTAAGATGTATACAGGTGCTCATTAGGTTATGAGTACACCGGACAGGACTCGCCGGGAACATGCTAGTTGGTCTTATACCTGACGTCAGATAGCAGTTCCCTGGTGACATGTGTACAGGTTAGTTCATCGACCTGGGGATCGTCATTTGTCTCGTGTGAGTTCCCACTGTGCTTTGATTACTACCCTACCACGGCTCAAAGGAGTCGTGCAAACAGGTTTTAGTTGGGTACAGTCCCGAGCCACATGGAGGCAGTGAGCGGATCTTCGGGGGTTCGTCTCTCCCGGTATTGGGGGTGAGGTCGCGCTGTGTCTAGGAGAGCCATTACACGAAGTCCTTGGCCAAGGCAGGAGATTTACTGGTAGGTATTCCAGTAGTATCTCAGGGTGTTCTGGGCTACACTCCGACACGACTTGTACCGCTTTTGGGGGTCTGACTTTTACCCACCCCCTAGGCCCGACATGCGATGCTCATAGACGAACGGACCGGACTGTACGGATATTGTCACTGACAGGCTTAGTAGGGTGTCAGGATGAGTTCGCTCATCGACGTCCCTTTTAGTCAATAGCTGGTGGCCCGTCACGTATTGGCTTATACCTCTGACGTGTTAGTGGTTAAATCCACAGCCATAGTATTGACGAGTCTTTAGAGTCCACCACACTTTCAGTTACTCAGCTTTCGGGCGAAACGCTGTAGAGGCCGTATGGAGATATGGCAGGGTCCGATCAGATACGTGCGGTATTGCACGGATCAGGATCGGACGGTTTGTACTAGAGGCCGTATGGAGATATGGCAGGGTCCGATCAGATACGTGCGGTATTGCACGGATCAGGATCGGACGGTTTGTACTAGAGGCCGTATAGATATATGGCTCGGTTCGATCAGATACGTGCGGTATTGCACGGATCAGGATCAAACGGATATTACTAGCCGGCTTTGGTTTAAGCCGGATCCTAGTATAGTACAGTGTAGATTTTGTCTCATTGCATTTGTATCCGGACGGAATACAGATGCGGGTGTGTATGCACAGTATCGGGTTTTTCCTGTAATTTATTATGGGACCAGTTTTCTGGAGTTGCCAGTTTGCATTCCGTTCCGGCCGGTTTTCCTTTGTTCTTTCCCGGCCGGACTTTTCCGATGGAGGGGGTTATTTGCAAGTTTGCAAATAACACATTGTGGAGGGGGTTTCTTGCAATTGTGTTGATTATGATATCTTTCTTCCATCACTTGCATTTAATGAGATTTGATGTGATTAAGGTGTAAGCATGGTTGATGTTTTCTTGTCTTTGGATATGGTCACCCTTGCTTTCTACTACACTTACCTCCCTCTTGCATTTGTATTTTGATCCCTCCGCCATTCTCATATGATATAGGCCGGCCACTTGAGTGAGGAAAAAGAGAGAATTTCATTTTTGAGCTTGTGGCATTCTTGATCTCATTTGATGCTAGAAAAATGCAAGCACAATTTTTCTTCTTGATTCCTCCATCATCTTTCAAATGGCAACAAAACCCCAAATGAGATATAGCCTCTACACTACACATTCTACAGCATATCTTGGGCATGTCGACTTGCCGGCTTCATGCCCGAGTTGCCTCGGTATTGAGGCGGGAGCCCGTAAAAGATGCAGGCGATGTGGTGCCCTTCCGGTAAGGAGGCGACGACCGGAGTTTCCGCGGGAGATCGGGACGATGACGAGAAGACCGAAGGACTCGGATCACTCGGTATATCTCTTCCCTATCTTGTTAGTTAGCTAGACCTAGTTTAATGGCCCGATCCGGGGTTTAGTGCGCGGTGGTGCCGGTTTGCTAAGTTGGCAAAATTAAAGTTTATCACCGTTTCCGCATTTGGCCGTCGGATTGACGACCGGGGCGCCGCCGTGCACTTACATCAGGCTCAGCAGGCTGACTTCCCAACTTGAAAATATTGAGCTCAATTGTCATATTGCCGAAAGATAGGTTCATTGAACCATTACGACAATTGATCACTGCGTTGGAAGTTGCCAGAAATGGTCGACCAAGTATTACCGGAATTTGGTTCCGGGGGTTAGCGACAGGTTGTGTATCCATCACGATAAAGTCAACGGGGAAAATGAAATCCCCTACTCTAATTAACACATCCTCCAGCTCTCCCCTAGGATGAGTTATTGACCGGTCGGCCATTTGGAGAGTACAGTGAGTGGGCTTAAGCTCTCCAACGCCCAATTGCTCGTATACAGAATAAGGTAGCAAATTGACACTCGCGCCAAGATCTAATAGTGCTCTATTGATGTTCTTGTCCCCAATTGTTATCGAAATGGTAGGACAACCGGGGTCCTTTTGTTTTGGGGGTAAGGAATTTACAAGAGCATCACTAATAGCACTAGCCACAAAAACTTTCTTTGGCACTTGCGACTTCCTCTTTTTGGTGCATAAGTCCTTTAAAATTTTTGCATATGAAGGAACTTGTTGGATTGCATCCAAAAGAGGGATATTTATGCTAACCTGTTTGAACAACTCAACAATCGTTTCCATCTGTGGAGTTGGTTTATTGGATCTCAACCGATTGGGAAAAGGAACATTTTGAAAGGTGGTTGAGTCCAATTTTTGCGGATCAGATTGTCGAGTTGGAACGGCACCCCATGTAGATGTCTTCGTGTTGTGAGAATTGGGTCCGTTCGAGCTAGAAGAAGTAGAGCCATGTGAAGGGTGGAGAATAGGCTCTGAAGAAGAAGTAGATGGTGAAGAAGATGAAGAAGGGCCACCGGCAGGGGTGTCATTGTCAATACCCACATTGTTTTGCAACACTTTTTCCCGATCTCAACGTGGTCACCGCATTTACATTATGATTTTGCTGTTGATTTGCAGCATGTGCGTGACCGGGGTTAGGCAGTGGTCGAGACGGGAGTTTCCCTTTTTCGCGCTCGCTCAAAGCTGCATTGAGTCGTGCAATTTGTGCCTCAATAGATTTGATGCTTTGATCATGTGAGGCACTGTTTTGCACCAAAGATTTAATAGAAGTCTCTAGTCTTGCTGTAGACTGTGTAGACTGCTTAAGGAACGCATCTAGACTTCTTTCGAGCGAGCTAACCTTATCATTATTAGGTTGAACATAATTGTTTGGCTGGTAAGCATTGTTAGGCACAAAATTGTTCACCTGATTAGGGTAAAGTTGTTGTTGAAAAGGTTGCTGTTGAAATTGAGTTTGTGAAGGTGCTTGTTGTTGTTGTGGAGGAGGAGGTCTTTGAAAATTGTTATTTCCTTGGAATTGTTGATTTTGGTTCCAAGCGAAATTTGGGTGACTCCTCCACCCCGGATTGTATGTCGAAGAGTAAGGATCGTTTCTTTGTCGTTACTGAAATGCAGCGTTGACTTGATCCTGTCCTTGAGTAGATGCATTATAAGGACACTCTTCGGTTAGGTGCGATGGATCCGCACAACAAGCACAAACAGTTCGTGGAGGCATAACAGGGGCAGGAGAAGACGACGAGATTTTGGTCTCAATCGCTTCTAGCTTTTTCGTAAGAGCGGCCATCTCGGCCTTCATAGCAATCGACATTTCCACTTGATGTACGCCTGCCCTAGATTGACTACTAGAATATGATGTGGTCTTGGTACTCTCCCACTGAATTGTTTGCTCACTAAGATCCTCAAGAAACTGCCACGCTTCGTCACTAGACTTGGAGAGAAAATGACCTTGACATATGGTTTCTAACAACTGCTTCGTTGCCGAGTTCAATCCCTCGTATAATGTTTGGCAAAGTTGCCAACTTTCTATCCCATGATGAGGGCATTGAACGAGTAGGTCCTTAAATCTCTCGAAGCACTTCCAAAATGGTTCGGAAGGAAGTTGTGAGAATTGAATTATTTCATTGCGGATTCTGGCAGTTTTGTGATGAGGATAGAACTATTTTAGAAAAGCTTTCACAAACTCGTCCCAATTTCTAATGGAATGTGATACGGTGCTGTATAGCCACTTCTCGGCTAGATCACATAAGGTGAAAGGAATGACCCTTAGCCTTATAGCGTCATCACTTAATTGGGTTGTTTTCATCATAGCGCACACATTTTGGAATTTATTGATAAAAATATACGCATCTTCAGATTCCAAACCATGAAATTTTGGCAGCATATTGATGAAATGTGGTTTTATTTCAAAATTGTCCCCATTTGCCGGTGGGGGTGAAAGACAGGTAGGTAAGGAAGTGCGGACGGGATAAAAAAGATCCTGGAGCGCAACTCGTGCGGGCGCTTCAACAGGCGGTTGGTTCGGATTATTCGCACCTAACGGAGGTGGAATCCTTCCCGTCGGTAAGGTATTGTTGGGGTTGAATCCCGACATGCCTTCGGTGAAAGAATTTGAAGGTGAGGGTAAGAAAGTGGACGGAATGTCGACTTCGGTGTCGAAGGGTTCGTCGGTCGGTACCAACGAAACACGGACTAATCGGGCGTTAGTATCCCTAGTCCAAAGTGACATACACTAAAGGGGTAGTGCAGTCAGAAAAAAAAGACAGAATGTGGGGGTAAGATAACGTCAGTGGAGGGAAGTGGTGGAAGTGAGTTGCAAGTTTTCTTAGCGACAAGTTGCAAGTTTGAAAAGATTTTTCTCTTTTTTTTATGTGAGAGTTTTGCAAAAGTGGTTTTTGAAAAGGGACTCGTGACACAAAAGTATCAACCACACATGCACAATCAGGCCTAGATCTAGGGTCACCTAGGTCTGCTGGACAGCTCCTAACTAGGGCTAGAAATAGGACCTCAAACCGCCTCTTCACCGACAAGTACGGCCAGGTAAGTCGGAAGGAACCACCACAACAGTGGGCCTAATTAATAACCACTAGCCTAGACACCGCAAGGTCAGTTAGGATAAACGGTCGATACCTATACTAGTCCTTTTCCTATTGAGCTCGATGTCCTTAGGGCTGAGTCTAATATTTTTTAATTAATTGTGGTCAATGCACATGCTTTAGGTGTTTTCTGGGGTCCTGGGAAGGGTGATGAAATCCCCACCCAATCTGAGTTTGGTCAATTAGCCCCTTAAAGTCCGATTAAATTATGCAAAACAATAAAATTCACTTGCAATCAATTTTTTAGCGCGGCGCAAAGAAACCTGCAGAAAATCTGTTATTTAGAAGGGGGAGAAAGATTTTGTAGCGCAAAGAATTCCTGCAGAAAATTTTTACAGAGAGATATATGGGGGTTGTAGAGGGGAGAATGAGAAAGCAAACCTTGCAAAATTTACGCAGAGAGGCCAATAGAAGGCCGCGGAACCGCGGCCTTGATGTGCTTTTTGCGGCGGAACCGCGGTCCTTTGAGCAGATCAGCTGCTCAGAAAATTTGTGGTGCTCTGTTGGTTCAATCTACCTCTGTTGTGATGTTCGCTTTTCTGTTTAACCTTCTGTAAATTTCCAGATTCGCAATCCTTCGCTGTTCCTGCAAGATTCAAACCATAAAACCCTTCAAACAGATAAAAATCGATCAAATGTTTTTGTATTTTTCTATTTCTGATTTTTATGATTTTTTAAAAAATTTAAATCAACCCGAAATTACACAAAAGAAAGATTACGCCATCCCCGGCAACGGCGCCATTTGATTTAATCCAAAAATAATATGTTTACCGTAATCAGAAACGGCGTCGCTTTGCAGCTAACCGGTGAGTACGGGTCGATCCACAGAGATGTGTAATTTTCTGATTCGTGTTTTTACGAGTTGATTCCGATGGTGGTTTGGTTTTTGTTGATTGATTTAAAAACTAACTTATACGATATTAAAGAACTTGTTAGGATTAGGTCTAAGGTAGGGTTGATGAGATTAATATTGTCACCTCGTTCAATGCCGTTTGATTAAAGCTTTTTAGAAATCATAACAATTATTAGCAAAGGGGATCAGGATGATTGGGAGGAAACGAAGTTTCTTCCTCTAGATCCTTGTCCGTCCTTTCTTATTAATTGCTACAACCTTCATGGACGTCATGTATGTCCGGCCCTTTATACTACGGTTCACCGTTACCTCGTAGGTAGGGTGCCGTAGGGAGCGGATCATGCATGCGTGCATGAAGTTCTACTTATGAAAATACATGGGCATTGAAGGAGGTGAAAGATATTCATCTCTCACTCCCTCCCTTAGACCTAACCCTAACAAGCGAGGATTTTACTCGCTCATTAGGGGATCTTTTAAAAATAACATTTTTTTTGTTTTGTTTAATGTGTTTTGTTTACATCTAAAATTATTACTTATCTACTGCAGATTAAAAAGAACTACACTAAGTTAACTAGGGCAAGCAATGACTTATCTACGGCAAGAATAAAATTATAGATCTAGGGCAAATAATGAAATTATAACTAAGGCAGGAAAAAATAGAAACTTACAAAAATGATGCTCTAGATCTCCCAACAATTCTGAATTTTATTGATTGAAAAAGAGGCATAGGGTTTTACAATTTTTGATTACAATTTATAAGCAAACAAGGAAACTAGGGTTACATACTCTCGCATATGTGCAATTACAGATTTGCCCCCTGAAAATCCCAACACCCGCACCGACGCACCAACTCAGAAAGTTTGCGCCGACACGGGCATTAGACGGCCGCGGAACCGCGGCAATAGGGCGCTTGGGCCGCGGTTCCGCGGCCCTTTGGTGAGCTCATTTTACCAAAATTCTTGAGCTGTATTCTGGGCATTTGGGCTTATTGTTTCTTCACCACTTTTCTCTGTTTGACTTCTGGTTCTTCTACAGATCTTCAGTGAAAACTTGTAAGGATCTTTTGACCGTTTCACTTTCGTCTTTTTGGACCTTGCACTTGTTCTTCGTCTCGGCTTGAGTAAGATCCATCTACTTGTTGGTCAAAAGTCCCTTTTCTGTATCAACTTTCATCTTTTTCACTGTATTTGCTCCATAAGCCTGTAGCCTGTAACATGCAACAAATGTGCATCAAGAGTACCTGTTTATTTATAAAATGGATAAGAATAGGGGGATGAAAAATGCAATATTATGGTCTGAACATGAGGGCCTTTGTAAATGGATCCGCCGTGTTGTCTTTTGTGTCCACTCTCCGTACCTCGATCTCCTGGCGATCAATGATCTTCCTGATCAGGTGATACCGCCTTAAGATGTGTCTGGATTTCTGATGGGACCTTGGTTCCTTCGCTAAAACTATAGCCCCATTGTTATCGCAATACAAAGGTATTGGGTCAACAATGGACGGAACCACCTGAAGTTCACTAATGAACTTCTTCATCCAGACCGCCTCTTTTGCGGCATCGCTTGCAGCAATGTATTCAGCCTCCATCGTCGAGTCTGCGAAGGTATCCTGTTTGGAACTCCTCCAACACACCACCCCTCCATTGAGGGTAAACACAAAACCCGAGACAGACTTGCTGTCATCTTTGTCACTCTGGAAGCTTGAATCGGTAAATGACTCGACCCTGAGGTCTCCATTACCGTAAACCAGGAACATCTCCTTAGTCCTTCTCAGGTACTTGAGAATGTTCTTCACTGCCGTCCAGTGGTCCTTACCTGGGTCTGACTGATACTGGCTCATCACGCTAAGTGCGTAAGCTACATCTGGTCTTGTACATAGCATCGCATACATTATAGATTCTACCGCCGAAGCGTAGGGTATAGTGCTCATGTGAACCCTCTCCTCGTCAGTCTTACGAGACATCTTCTTGGAGAGGGTAATTCCGTGCAATGCGGGTATGTTACCGTGCTTGGAATCCTCCATACTAAATCTCTTTAGTACGGTCTCTATGTACCTGGACTGCGAAAGTCCCAGTAGTCTCTTGGATCTATCTCTGTAGATCTTGATCCATAGAATGTACGAGGCATCACCCAGGTCCTTCATTGAGACCATTGTGACAAAAATAGCTTGACCGATTGTAGCATAGGAATGTCATTTCCTATCAAAAGAATGTCGTCCATGTACAAGACTAGGAATACGACAGTTCGTCCTACAATCTTCTTATAGACACAAGGTTCATCTTCGTTTTTGATGAAATCAAATTCCTTGATTGCCTCATCAAAACAGATGTTCCAGCTCCACGATGCCTGCTTTAATCCATAAATGGATTTAAGCAACTTGCACACCTTCCCGCTGCTCCCACTGTCTACGAAACCTTCTGGCAGATTCATGTAAACGCACTCTTCCAAACAGCCGTTTAGAAAAGTCGTTTTAACGTCCATCTGCCAGATTTCATAGTCATGGAAGGCAGCAATGGTAAGTAGGATCCGAATGGATTTGAGCATAGCCACTGGAGAAAAAGTTTCGTCATAATCCAAGCCAGGTCTTTGACGAAAACCTTTTGTAACGAGTCTAGCCTTATAGGTTTCCACCTGCCCATCTACACCAAGTTTCCTTTTGTAGATCCATTTGCATCCAACGGGTTTTACCCCAGGTGGAGCAATATCCAAGGTCCACACTTTATTGGCGTACATAGACTCCATTTCAGATTGCATTGCTTCCTGCCACTTATCAGAGTCCCTACTGATAATGGCCTGTTTGAAACTGGTAGGGTCATCTTCTTCCAAGATGCAATCCTCTCGATCCCCGTCTAAGAGAAAACCGTAGTATCTCTCAGGCGGATGAGAAATCCTACCAGATCTGTGGAGTGGCTGAAGTTCATCTGGGGTTATTGAATCCAGTGGTTCCTCCAAATTTTCGGTTACATTTTGTGGTCGCTGAATTTCTTCCAGTTCTACCGAACTCCCACTAGTTTCTTTCGCAAGAAACTCCCTTTCTAAAAAGGTAGCGTGGCGAGATACAAACACCTTCTGTTCCTCAGTGTGGTAGAACAGATATCCTAGTGAGTCTTTAGGATATCCCACAAATTTACACAGAACTGATCGTGCCTCTAGCTTGTCCGATTTCTGTGTTTTCACATAGGCCGGACAACCCCATTTCTTAAATCGCTTAAGATACGGATTTCTTCCACTCCATATTTCATATGGAGTCTTAGGCACTGATTTGGATGGAACGTAATTCAGTAGGTATGCCGCTGTCTGAAGCGCATGTTCCTAAAATGAAAGAGGCAACTCGGCACTACTCATCATGGAGCGAACCATATCCAATAGGGTACGATTCCTCCATTCCGATATACCGTTGTGCTGTGGTGTATAAGGAGGAGTAAACTGAGAGAGAATACCATTCTCTTTTAAGTAATCTAGGAATTCTGTGCTTAAGTACTCCCCTCCTCTATCAGACCGGAGGATCTTGATACTTTTGCCAGTCTAGTTTTCTACTGTGTTTCTGAATTCCTTGAATTTCTCAAAAGCTTCAGATTTGTGTTTCATAAGATACACATATTCGAATCTAGAGAGATCGTCAGTGAATGTGATGAAGTACGAGAACCCACCCCTTGCATGTATAGAAATCGGACCACATATATCGCTGTGTATGAGTCCCAAGAGCTCTGCTGCCCTTTCTCCATATCCGGTGAACGGAGATTTGGTCATCTTCCCTTTGACACAAGACTGACAAGTTTCATAAGATGAAAACTCGAACGCATTCAAGAGTCCATCTTTATGCAACTTACTTAGTCTTTTCTCTCCGATATGACCAAGTCTACAATGCCACAAGCAAGATTCATTCGTATCTGAATTCTTCCTCTTGCGTGTGTTTTGTATATTGAGAACTGTATTCTGATTTAGAACGTAGATACCATTACACAGTGTACCTTCTGCAACCAGTACCTTATGAAGGTAAATGTTCATGATATTTCTATCAAGAACAAAGTTATATCCATCTTTATCGAGTAAAGAAACTAATATGATGTTGCAAACCATGGAAGGTACATAGTAGCAATCGTTCAAAATCATAGTATTGCCATTTGGCAACACTAGGTGATATTCACCGACGGCTGCAGCATTAACTTGTGCTCCGTTCGCTACTCTGAGCGACATATCACCAAGTACAACTTTTCTACTTTTTCTCAGTCCCTGTAATAAATTACAGATATGAGATCCTGATCCGGTATCAAGTACCCAGGAGGTAGGGCTGACTGTAAAGCAGTTCTCAATTACAAGAACACCTGAAGTAGATGCAAAACCATACTTCTTTTTCAACTGGGTATCCTTGGAATCCATATACTTCTCTTTCCCTTGCTCATACTTATGACTGTTGTCGTAAGTTAGAGCCGAACCAACGTTCCCCAGCCCCGAATAAGAATTCGGATCGGTCAAGCGATACATTTTATTATCTTAATTAGGGCGTGAAATGGTTGCTACCTGGAGAGAGAGAAAAGAAACACTCAGCGTGCGCTCTTGCAAGATTAGATTAGTTTATTGATTTATCTAACCAGGATGGCTCCCACTGTTTCCTCAAATTCTTCTTCAAACCCTAAAAGAAGAACTAGTCAGGATTAATCGCACGTCACAATACTTGCTTAACCTTTCAGCCAGGCTGGTGTTGGTACTTCGAGGGAGGTTTTCCAACGCTTTCGCAAAATTCCTTAATTAAATAACCTCTTTTCCTTGGGGGCGTAGCCCCGCTAACACCGTTCTAGACACCTACTTGGTTTATAGCATTGATTGTTAAGTGAAATAATCTCCCGAGAGTAATCCAACTCATCAGTGGGATCGGGATCCAACTATCATTGTGCGACGACCTAGATGGAATCCACTCTAGTTACCACACTCCAGAAGGTATGCTAAATCTGCAAGTTTCAGTTTCTTTAGAAACTCCCGATGTGGATTTTTGCCCCTAGGACCCAAGTGACCTTGACGGAGTCAACAAATCAAAGAGTCCTAGGCAAGTTCAACCCGTCTTTATCTGGATTGCATTAAACCCACCCGAATAACCCTTGACGGAGTCAACAAGGTTATACGACTGTCCTAACCAATCCCATATACTGCTACAAACAAGCAGCACTCAGCTACCGTACACTACGCCTTGACGGAGTCAACAAACGCAGCACGAATACTAGGTGTTACTTGTAAGAAATGACGGAGGGCTACGGCTGGGTTTTTAGCAAAAAACCCGTTAACGTAATGAACTTGATATCGTTGAAGGAACCTGATAACCTTTTTGAAAATATAGTGGCGAAAACTTTTGCTAAAGAGGTCACTCCCTGTGAAGGGATCTCGGCTCTTTCCTCGTCGAATGAGGTGCAGGATATTCCAAACTGAATACCTCGATGCAAAGCAAGAATAATTGACTATAGTGAAGTTATTGCCCTGACGCAAACTTTTTGTCCAAGGGGTCACTCCCGATGAAGGGATCTCGGCCCTTGCCTCGTCGACTGAGGTGCTGGGCATTCATAATTGAATACCTCTATGCAAAACAAAAATGAATGTTCTTGCAATAACAGCTTTTTGAAAATTGTTCCAACAACGTCTTTTAGGTTTATTTTCTTGCATTAAATTAATGCGTCCCATCAATTAATCCTACCATTGCAGAAAACAACAAAAATATGACGTACGCTTATGCCATCCGCATTCGCCATGGGGTCCCGTCATCACCCGTTAGGTTACTTAACTAACGACAGAGCGGGGGCTGGACTAGCGCGGATGCAAAACATAAGCAACGCCTAAATAGATATCATATATATATTCACATTCTTCAGATGCAATGATAGCCATTCCAGATCACAGATGAATACTTTGGATATACTAGGAATCTGCATTTCGTTCGAGCCTGCAACGAAGGACAGATTACACGGTCGCGATGAATAGCGAAATACCCCACCCTAGACCCCTACGGGTGCGGCAAACTACCCGCCAAATACCCGAAGTGAAGCAACCTCCCTCAACAAAGTGAGTAGGCCACTCGGCACTTCGAGGTACCCGGTAGTTTGTGTACCCCTCCTTGGGTCTATCCTAGGAGCAAAAATAGTAAAAAGAAATTATACAATGGCGGCTACAACCTCATCCTAGATGTGCGGCCATACAAATAATATTACATCAATTTACATATTACATGAATTGAAAGATAAAGAAAACTCTCATCTCATAACCCTCCGGCTATTCATCCGCGACAATCCAACGAATTCATATACACAAACCATCAACATTACAGATCACAGATATGTATAACCCCCACTAATCGACGTATAGCGATTAGCAGACGTTCAATACATATATAACATTACAGATACAACCCATTAGCCAAAGTCTACAGAAAATCGACCAAAATACGGATTTGTAACCACCCCAAAAACAAACTTGTTCTCTGAAAATTCTGGGCAGAAACAAACCATCTCAAAAATCACAAAACACCAACAGGAGCAAACTGCAGGAGAAACGATCCACGGCTGAGTCAACTCGGCCGCGGTTCCGCGGCAGGAGCAAGCTCTTGCCGCGGATCCGCGGTGAGTTGATCAACTCACTGGATCGTTTTTCTTTCCTGTTCTTTAAAAAGCCTGAGCCGATTTTTAGTATGTGATTTATTATTTTTAGAGCAGAAATAAAAATCGGCAGAAACTTGAATTTTTGGGGTGTTTTGCGGTTTTTTTTGTCCGATCGAAATTCTAGATACTTTGCTAACATGCTAGGGTCTATTTAGCCAGGCTCTAATACCACTGCTACGTCCACGTTACCTCTCCCGATTCTTTCGGGGTTGCGGAAACGGTGAAAAACAATCTTTTTGGGTTTTGGTAACATGGACTAAAAAACCCGGATCTTCGCTAAACAACACACTAGCAACAACTGCGAGCTTTACCTACTCGGTTAGGGGGTTATACCTAGTCTTGAACTCCTTCTCTTCTTGTTGTTCTCCTTTTTGGTGCTCCTTGTAATAGTTTGTACGGCTCCTCCTCGTCGTCTCCTCTTTGTCGAAGATAGATCTACCCGAGGGTTCGAACTTGAGCTCCTACCTCAACCTAGAGGTAACTAACGTGCTTGGTTTGCTAAACCTAGAACCCTAGAAAGAGTAGAGAGTATTCTTGGTGTTTTATCTCAAATGAAAATGGTTCTCAACTCATGGGAGGGATTTTCCTTGAGCTAGAGGAAGAAGGAGAGCAATGGATGATAGAGAAGATGCAAGTAAGAATGATACCATTTTACAACCATGCTCTCATAATTTAGAAAAATGATAATAATAATAATATTTAACAATTTGTGATGGTGAGTTGATGAATGATCATTATCATTTCATTCATTAAATGCTTTTGCAAAGAATAAGAAGCATCTTTGAAAACAAATGATGATGGTCAACTAGTCCACTTTGGTCAACCGGTCAACCAAGTCAACAAAAGTCAAGGATTCAAACTCAACCATGGCACAATAATTGTTAACTAATATTATTAATCATATTTCCTATTCTCATTAGGGTTTGGAAAAAGACAACAGTCAACTGTGCATACACACCCGTACCATAACCCTAATGAGAATCCTCCGCCTCAGTCAACTGTGCATACACACCCGCATCCGTGATCCGAGGAACACGAATACAATGAGATAAAACTAACCCCAAAACATATACTAGGATCTGGCTTAAACCAAAGCCCACTAGTAATAACTGTCCGGACACCAAACGTGCACAAGTGCGCGGATGTGAACGAACCCTGTCGCAAAACCATACGACCTCTACTCTGTTTTGCCCAAAAGCGAATAACCCTCTGTGTGGGACTCTAAAGACTCGACACTACGCTGGCAGTGGGGTTAACCACAGACCGCAAGCGGCACTAGCTGTACGTAACGGTCCCCAGGTAGATGCTGATAAGAAGACTGATGAGGTGAACCCATCCGAACTCCTACTGAGCCTGTATGCGACAATCTCCGTATAGTCCGGTCTATTCGTCTAAGAGTATCGCATGGCGGGCCTAGGGGGTGGAAAACGTCAGTCCCCTAATAGCGGTACAAGTCATGTCGGAGTGTAACCCAAAACACCCTGAGAAACTACTGGTAACACTACCAGCAAATCTCGCTTGCCCTGGCCAGTGACGACTATGTGTAATGGCTCTCCTAGACACAGCGCGATATCAACCCCCAATACCGGGAGAGACGAATCCTATCTAACCGTCACTACCTCCAAGTGCTTCAGGACTGCTCCCAACTACTACCTGTTTGCACGACTCAGTAGAACCGTGGTAGGGTAGTAATCAAAGAATAGTGGGAACACACTTGAGGCGAAGTGACAGTGTCAAGTCAGCGGACTAAGCTGTACTCATGTCACCTGGGAACTGTTAACTGACGATAGGTATAATACCAACCAACAGTTTCCGACGAGTCCTGTCCAGTGTACTCGTAACCTAACGAGCACCTGCATACTATCTCCAGTACGACGCACTGATGGCTGTGGGACAGACTATCTCCCCTGCTGTGAAGAGAAGCGTATGCACCAGTCTACTCTGGAGTATCGATGCCCTGTCTCGATAATCTTACGACTAGGGACCAGAATAAGGATGTGCTTATAGACTACCCAGCCCCCACTAGTGTGATCGCCATCACAACGCCGGTAGTCAAGCAAAGATCCTAAGGGCTCCATCAATATGTATCAGTGATATGTTAAAAGAAACATATACACATATTAAGATAGAAACAAACCAAGTAGCATACTACTATATCGAGCAAGACTGTCGTAAAACCGTATATATATCCCAAGCCTCCAAAATGTATTATACAAACTAGTACTATACAATAATGGCCTCTAGGGCATACATATCTAACAGGTTTTGTCATAAAAATAAAGAATACGAAAACAAGAAAAGCAAGCAAAGAAAATAAGAAAGAGGTGGTTGTGGCTTTGGCTCGGAAGGTCGAATCGCGACGATTCCTTCGACGCTCCCTTGATCATGAGTTGTCCGTCCTTATGTCGATCCCGGCATGAAACATGACTTGTCAAGGCGGTTGCGGAGCATAAGTCATCAAATTTCAATATTCGCCGCAAAACACGAAACGAGTCCATTTGTTCACTTACCATTTGTATGTCCAAACTTAGGGTATCAACACTAAACACAAGGGTTAGCAAGCACACCACAACATCAAAAACACAAAGCAGTGAGTGAGAGAAAATGATTTTAGTGTTAAGTGTGCTAAGTGTTTGTGATGGTATATGGTATATGAAACCAAGAGATTGTCAAGCACTTGATCACAAAATACCATATCTAAACCTAGAAACCGTAACACTAAATTGATTTTAACTTAAACATTGAAATGGGGAAAGGGAGTGAATATGGTATATGAGGAGGTTACAAAGTAAGCATGTTTCAAAATACAATATCACATCAATACATAAACAATCATTAAGTTACAATCATATATATAAGCACATTAAACATTAACAGGAGGAGGAGGAGATAAAGCCTTTCATCTCACTTCCTTACCATTACCACAACCAAACTTGATTAGTTAAGCATGATGAAAAAGATAAGCAAGTAAAGAAAAGAAACAAGTAATCAAAGAAACACAAATATTATTAACACTTGAAGAAGTTAGGTACAAGATATTGGTAACTCATTCAACCTCTATAATGAAGCTCTCCAAAGGAAGCTTCAAGAGGGAAGAAGAAGAAGAGACAGAGTTTAAGCCCACTCACTCTCAAGCCTAAACCAAAAACAAATTAAAACAAAAACTATTTATTGTGAATATGAGAGAATGAGAGAGAGACTTCACTTGCTCACTGATCTGGTTTTTATAAGCACCAAAAAGGATTAAACAAGTAATAAGAATAGGTGATATGACTGCAAGGAAGGGACAAGGAAAAGATGGGGGCAAACTGGGCAAGGGGGGCCGGCGAGCTTAGAAAATATGAGGGTGTAGCCCGTACAAAACCAAGCTTAGAGGCTCGTATTCATGTGGTGGTCTTGTGTCAACTCCAACATCATCTTGGTGCTGTTTGATTTGTTTAAAATAACCTGATTTGCATACAGAGAATTGGAGGGAAACTTGATGCCAATATCACATCAAAACTTTATGCATTTATTACCCATCACACCACATGTGCCCACTAGTTACACAATTCATCATTTGTGTGTGCCAAGGCAGCCCCACCATGGTCCAAGACACCAAAGATGTTGGAGATAGTGCCCTCAGAGTCAATTATTGGATCACAGGCACGTGATTGCAATGATTGAGGAAGGACCTATTCCGGTAGGACAGTCTTACTCATGATGATAGTATGCTATCTGGTTTACCTTTATCATCGTGTACTGCTTTAGGTGACCTTACAGATCACTATTGCACGTTGATAGAGCCCTTAGGATTCTTGCTTGACTGCCAGCAGTATGAGGACGATCATATACGTGGGAGCTGGTAGTCTATAAGCACATCCTTAAAAGGTCCCTAGTCGTGGGAGTTTCGAGACAGGGCATCGATACTCCAGAGTAGACTAGTATATACAGTCGAGACCCCGACGAGGGGCGGTGGCCGGTCTCACAAGCCACTGGTGTCATTTGGTTCACCTAAGATGTATACAGGTGCTCATTAGGATATGAGTACACTGGACAGGACTCGCCGGGAACATACTAGTTGATCTTATACCTGACGTCAGATAGCAGTTCCCTGGTGACATGTGTATAGGTTAGTTCATCGACCTGAGGATAGTCATTTGTCTCGTGTGAGTTCCCACTATACTTTGATTACTACCCTACCACGCTCAAAGGAGACGTGCAACCAGGTTTTAGTTAGGTACAGTCCCGAGCCACTTGGAGGCAGTGAGCGGATCTGCAGGGGTTCGTCTCTCCCGGTATTGGGGGTGAGGTCGCGCTGTGTCTAGGAGAGCCATTACACAAAGCCCTCGGCCGAGGCAGGAGATTTACCGGTAGGTATTCCAGTAGTATCTCAGGGTGTTCCGGGCTACACTCTGACACGACTTGTACCGCTTTGGGGGGTCTGACTTTTACCAACCCCCTAGGCCCGCCATGCGATGCTCATAGACGAACAGACCGGACTGTACGGATATTGTCACTGATAGGCTCAGTAGGGTGTCAGGATGAGTTCGCTCATCGACGTCCCTTTTGGTCAATACCTGGTAGCCCGTTACGTATAGGCTAATACCTCTGACGTGCTAGTGGTTAAATCCACAACTAAAGTATTGATGAGTCTTTAGAGTCCCCCACAGACCGTTTTCTCAAGTTTTGGGCGAAACGCTGTATAGGCTGTATGGAGATATGGCAGGGTTCGATCAGATACGTGCGGCATTGCACGGATCAGGATCGGACGGTTAATACTAGCAGGCTTTGGTTTAAGCCGGATCCTAGTATTGTACTGTGTAGATTTTGTCTCATTGCATTTGTATTCGGTCGGAATACAAATGCGGGTATGTATATACAGTATCGGGGTTTTCCTGTAATTTATTACGGGATCAGTTTTTGGAGTTTCCAGTTTATTTTCCGTTTCGGCCATATTTTTCTTTGTATCTTTCATTGGCTGAAGATTGGTGGAGGAGGGCTTATTTGCAATTGTGCAAATAAGCATTGTGGAGGGTGGTCTTTGCATATGGTTGCTTCATGATAGATCTTGTTTGACCTTGACTTCTATCTTCATCATGGCTTGACTTTTGTGGGACATGGTTTTCATGATGGTTGGTGGAGTGTGGGTTTTGGTGGGTGATCATTTCTTTTCATGATAACCCTTTTTCTCTCTCTTGCATTATGAGACTCTCTCTCTCTCTCTCTCATTTTTTGGATACACACTCCACACTCTCCCTCACTCACTCAATCCCCTCATCATTTTTGACCGGCCATGATAGAGGGAGAGGCTGCCCAATGTTTTTGGGTGGGATTTTGTTCTCCTCATGTTTGCAAAAATCCTAAGTTCATCTCCAAAATGGTTTAGTTCATTTCCTCCACCAAAGGCAACTTCTTCAAACCCCAAATGAGACATAGAGCACTACACGTATTCTACAGCAATCCTTGGGCACGTTGGCTCGCCAACTTCGTGCCCGAGTTGCCTCGGTCCAGAGGTGGGAGCCCGTAAAAGAAGCCGGCGACGTGGTGCCCTTCCGGCGAGGAGAAGAAGACCGGAGATTCCGCAGGGAGATCGGGACGACGACGAGAAGACCGAAGGACACGGATCGCTCGGTATATCTCTCTACCCGTTCTTTAGTTAGCTAGAATTAGATTAATAGCCCGATCCGGGATTTTTGTGCGCGGTGGTGCCGGTTCAAAAGTTAAATTAAATTATGGTTTCCACATTTTGGCCTCGGATTGACGGCCGGGGCGTCGCCGTGCACTTACAATGGTATCAGAGCCAAGCCATTAACCTAGTCTAGCCTTGTCTAATGTGTTTACATTTCCGATCGAACAAAAATCCCAAAACCGCATTTTCATTTGCATCAGTTTCTGTCGAAATTTTTTTAGCTCCAAAAATTTTTCAAGTTGTTGCAGATTACTGTGCAGGGTGTTCTAAGATCTCTGTAAAAATTTGGTCACCTTTTGTTACTGTGCAGCCGCGGAACCGCGGCCAAAGCCATGCTTGGGCCACGGTTCCGCCGCCACTTAGCCTCCTCACTGGACCAAATTTTTACAGAGGGTCTTGGACAGGGAAATTGGGATTTTGGAATATTCTTTTTGGGCCCAGAATTTCTTTAAGTGCTACAGTAGTGCTTGGGGGCTCACTTAGGTAAATTTGATCGATCGAAAATTTTAAACACATTAGTTCACAGTATTTACATTATATCTAGGACCGTGAATGTCACTTGATCGGTAAATCCTGTCTAACTGCTATAGCCCGGTTAGACGGATTTGCGAACGTGACATTCACGTTGATGTTCTGTGTTGTGCTGTGATGTTGCGGATTGGTCGTGGGGGATAGCCTGGATGCAATGCTAGTACAGTTTTGGTTGTATTATGTACATTTGATATTGCGGGACGAGCGTCCGACATGTGGACTGCCGTCACTACCTGTTTGTATATTATTCTTTTGGGACACGACCGGGTCGAGGTCGATGTACCCGTTGTATGTATATTTTACTTTCTGTAGTAGGATTACCCCAAGGTGGGGTGCACGGATAGCCGGATTCTATAGGGCAACGGGCCCGCATCTCATGGCGCTGAGACGGAGGGGGCTTCACTCTAGAATTGGCGGGCTATTCGCCGCACTCGTACGGGGTATAGGTTGACCCAGGAGGGGTGCCCAAGTTACCGGATTCCGTGAAGTGCTGGGTGGTCCATTCACGTTGCTGAAAGGGGCTGCCTCGCTTCAGGTTTTGGCGGGTAACTTGCCGCACCCGTAAGGGTCTAGGATTTCATTGCACAGGCTATCCACACAACCAGAGGAACGTCGGGTTTCAGTAGCGGCTCTATGAAACTCGGGGATCCCAGATATCTGTATTTTTCTATGATGCTTATTACATTTCTGTGATGTTGCATTTTATCACGCCTTGAGCGAAATATTATATATTGATATATATACTAGTAGATGTTGTATATGTTTTGCATCCGCGCTAGTCCAGTCCCCGCTCTGTCGTTAGTTAAGTAACCTAACGGGTAATGACGGGACCCAGTGGCGAATGCGGATGGCATATACGTACATCATTATTTTCGTTCTTTATTGGTGTGATCAATTGATGGGACTGCGTTGATTCGGATCAATGCAAGCTAAACAAACCAAATCTGATGTTGTTGGAACAATTTTTCAAAAAGTTGTTATTGCAAGGGTGTTCTCTTTTGTTTTGCACAGTGGTATTCGGTTATGAATATCCAGCACCTCAGTCGACGAGGCAAGGGCCGAGATCCCTTCACCGGGAGTGACCCCTTGGACAGAAGTTTGCGTCAGAGCAATAACTTCACTATAGCCGATTACTTTTGCTTTGCATCGTGGTATTCAGTTGGAATATCCTGCACCTCATTCTACGGGGAAAGAGCCGAGATCCCTTCACCGGGAGTGACCTCTTTAGTAAAGGTTTTCGTCACTATATTTTTAAAAGCTATCCGGTTCCTTCAACGATATCGAGTTCATTACGTTAAAGGTTTTCTCCAGAAACCATCCGTAGCCCTCCGTCGTTTCATATGGATAGTCAATAAGTATTCAAGCTGTGTTTGTTGGCCAAAGTCAAGGCACAGTGATTGGTAGCTATTGGGTATTCATATGCAGCATAGATAGATGCGTTGGTTTGGGGCAGTCATATAGCCTTGTTAGCCAAAGTCAAGGGCTTGTACGGGTGGGCTCAAATTAACCTGGAGAATGACGGGTAGAACTTGACATGTGACTTATGATTTGTTGGCCAAAGTCAAGGTCATAAGAGCATGGGGCAAAAATCACATCGGGAGTTTCTAAAGAAACTGAAACTTGCCAGATATGTGCATACCTTCTGGAGTGTGATAACGTGAGCGTAGTCCGTCACGTTATCATGCGATGATAGTTGGATCCCGATTCCCACTGATGAGTTGGTTTACTCCTCGGGTGATCCCGACTAATTCTTTTTTCAGGTTTGGATCAGAATTTGACGGTACAGTGGGAGGTTTCCAGATTAGATAAAGTGATAACCATTCTGATCTAGGTTAGAGTGCACGCTAAGTGTTTATTTTCTCTCTCTCTTTGGCAGCGACCTTTGACCCGACCCTAGACTATGACTCAGTGACCAAGTAGACCGAACCTTCTTAAATACTGGCTTTTGGATTGTCAGAGTTGCATACCTCATTGCCACTCCTACTTTTACCCTTTTCTCCAGAACACCCCGTATTACTACGAACGTCCACTTCCATTGGATTAAACCATCATATGGTTATATACGAACTCGAAGGAATTTATTCGAGGATGGTTTCTGGTTCTAAAGAAAACGAATATGACCATTCAGTTGTCTTTCCTTTTACCTTCTCTCAGGTTGCGAGTACTCCTTGGTTTAGGAGATAGTACACCTATTACGCAAATTGGATAGTCTTCTTCCAAACCTTAGGCAGGTGCCGAACGGTGGGGAATGAAGAAAACCAATTAGCATAACAATGGTGTACAGAAGGTATTAAGTAAAGACATATCAAGGGATTAGTAAGAGGGCAAAGTAAATTGCGACTGATATTCACGACCAAACAAAGTATTTCTTCGCCAATCCTAAATCACCTTTGTATTTCTCCAGGACACTCCGTATCACTACGAAGATCTACAGTTTAATGGATACTCCATGGTATGGTTATATACAAACTCGAAAGGAACTTGTTCCAGTTCGGGGATGGATTCTGGTTCAGGAGAAATAGGAATAAGGTTTATTCGGTTGTCTTTTATCTTCACCTTCTCTCGCATTGCGAGTGCTCCTAGGATTAGGACAGTACACCCATTATGCTTATTGGATAGTCTTCTTCCAAACCATAGGTTGGTGCCGAACGGTAGGGAAGGAAGAAAACCATTTAGCCTAAGAGGGTGTGCAGAAGGTAATGACTAAAGACATATAAAGGGATTTGGAAAGATGGCAAAGAATTACACGGTTACAGTTGTGAATCTGGATAATGGAAGAGGCATTACTAGGAATACCGAGATACCCCATCGAAACATTTCAATGTTTCAGTTTCGCTGTGTACTGTTAAAAGAAAACCGATTTCCCAATTAGACACTTGCTCCAGTGTATGTATTTACCAGGTATGATTCTCACATCTGTATTGTTCTACAGATGATGAGTGGAAGTAAGTTATTGGGAATTAGGTAATCATCCTCATTATATCGGGATTCGTTATAATCGGTGATATCTGAGGAAATCGCCTGGACTGTTTGCCGGACGGCAAATATTTGGTTTTGAATATCCGCTGTTATGCACCAACTTCAAATTGATATATCTGTACGTCTATTTTCATAGAGTGAGATATACATTTTTGAAATTATGTCTATGACATTTACCTATATCAGTGGATAGTTAGGTAAGGAGCATTAAACAGCGGTGTAATTCTTCTTAACCATAAGTACAGTTTTCAACCTACTACACACAGGGATTGAGTTATCAGACTCAAGAGACTTATACAGAGTATTGTATGTTGTCCAGCGTCTATGAGGATAGAGGAGTTGGTCCTCGTACTATATTCAGGTTTACTTATGACTTCTCTAGTTTTTAGACAGGTGTTTCGTAGAAACACAAGGTCTAAGTTTTGAGAAGTTATAGGTATATGAATAAAGTAGAGAACCAGGTATTGCAAGTATCGGGATTCTTCAAGGTGATCAAAGATGTAGATACTTGTGTGTGGTGTTCAGTTGATAGTAATGATTAAGAGAATCTGCTTCTCTTTCAGGTTACTCACAATTGGAAGTGCTCCTAAGTTGAGTAACGCTGATCGGCCTCTTTCCATTTAGTTGACATGCACTGGAGACAGTTGCATGATTTGAATCTGGTTCAATTAAATCAATGCCTCTGGTTCTATATTGGATATAGAACAGTTCATATTTTAACGATGTTAAGGTACGGGGAGTTGTCCGGCTTATACTTAAAACCAGACTCTGGATAACTCAAGGCACGTTTCTGTAATGGCTGTTTGTGGGTTGACCCAGGCTATGACGAGGGTTGACTTTCTACCATCTGGAAGATCAATAGTGATATTGTTCTTGACTCGCCACAGTTTTAATAAAATGGATTTTTTCAGAAAACAGTAGTGGGAGTATGGTAGAACTGGAAGTGATTCCAGAACCGCAAACGATTACTGAAAGTTTGAAAGGAACCTAAAGATTCAATCTGGCTTGACATTCCATTGGCCACTCCGCAGATACGGTGGGTAACCTCAGGCACCCGAGAGGTACTCCGGTAGCCTCAAGGACGGTGACAGGGAGGTTCTTGTTTACCCATACTTGCCATTGCTATTGTTCCAGACCGTGAGACCCGGCAGGAGGATGAGTATAGCGTCGTTCTAAACCAGCTTTAGAAGTGTACGTCTATATGACTCTTCCAGAGGGTTGTCGTAGTCAGTAGGAGCAGCGGAAGCATTGGTGGACAGGTGGCTTATGTCTATTTATAGACTAAAGCAGATGTAGCGGAGATAGATCATCTATTTCTGATGTGACAGTCATAGGTTTGACTTCATCAGAATAGGGGATGGATCTGTTAAGAAGGTAGTAGGGTGTGATGTCCTGGTATTTGGATGACATACACAGAGTAGGAAGCGATATTCCTATACTACGATCGGTTATACTTTGGTTGTCACACAGTGGTTTCTCCACATAGGAATTGGATATTATATCAGACATTCTGGTTACTAAATCTATGGTTTTAGATCTAGATTTGGTGGTTTCCCAATCTGGGTACTTTGACAGCATTCTAAGAGTATTTAGAATGGACGACTCCAGGCATGGTGGTGTACCTGCAGGTGATGGAGTCACCCTCTCTAAAGGTGTCTTACAGACTAAAGGGGAGAGGGATGTGCATGATTAGCAGATCACTTGCTCAGGCAATTGAGTCAATCATGAGATGTCAAGTACCACACCAGATGTTGTTCTTGCACTAAATGCAATAAGTTGACATTGATCCTATCCTAGAGAAACAGTCGGAAGCAGTTTTAGAACATAAGTGGATATTCTAGGGATATGATAACAACAGACTCTTTTGAGAGACGGTTATCATTCCAGGCTTCCAAGGTGACATGGATGACAGAGAGGTTGTAAGAGTTATAGTTTTCCCTCTGACGAGGGGCAGTATTTTGGATAGGCGGTCCAGGTGGATATTGAGGGAAAGATGGCGCAGGATACTGATTAAGTTCAGTTGACGATACAGTCTAAGAAGTTTGGATTTAGAGTTCATTTATGAGCTAGGTCCCATCAAACATCCAGACACATTCTAAGACAGGTATTGCTCATTTCGGGAGATGGCTTTCTCCGCGAACTTGAGATATAGAGAGACATAGAAAGAAACATCCAAGAGGATCCACTCACTGAGGCTATTCCTCGAACGCAATAGTTTCGCAAACGAGCTTTGGGAGACTGACTAGTAGAGGAGTTAGGTGTTCGGTATCACACGGGCTGTGAGTATGCGACATCACAATAATTAGCCTTGAGTGCAAGTGGGAGATTGTTGGAGATAGTGCCCTCAGAGTCAATTATTGGATCGCAGGCACGTGATTGCAATGATTGAAGGAGGACATATTCCGGTAGGACAGTCTTACTCAAGATGATAGTATGCTATCTGGTTTACCTTTATCATCGTGTACTGCTTTAGGTGACCTTACTGGTCACTATTGCATATTGATAGAGCCCCTAGGATTCTTGCTTGACTGCCAGCAGTATGAGGGCGATCATATACGTGGGAGCTGGTAGTCTATAAGCACATCCTTAAAAGGTCCCTAGTCGTGGGAGTTTCGAGACAGGGCATCGATACTCCAGAGTAGACTAGTGTATACAGTCGAGACCCCGACGAGGGGCGGTGGCCGGTCTCACAAGCCACTGGTGTCAGTTAGTTCACCTAAGATGTATACAGGTGCTCATTAGGATATGAGTACACCGGACAGGACTCGCCGGGAACATGCTAGTTGGTCTTATACCTGACGTCAGATAGCAGTTCCCTGGTGACATGTGTACATGTTAGTTCATCGACCTGAGGATCGTCATTTGTCTCGTGTGAGTTCCCACTGTACTTTGATTACTACCCTACCACGCTCAAAGGAGACGTGCAAACAGGTTTTAGTTAGGTACGGTCCCGAGCCACTTGGAGGCAGTGAGCGGATCTGCAGGGGTTCGTCTCTCCCGGTATTGGGGGTGAGGTCGCGCTGTGTCTCGGAGAGCCATTACACAAAGCCCTCGGCCGAGGCAGGAGATTTACCGGTAGGTATTCCAGTAGTATCTCAGGGTGTTCTGGGCTACACTCTGACACGACTTGTACCGCTTTGGGGGGTCTGACTTTTACCAACCCCCTAGGCCCGCCATGCGATGCTCATAGACGAACAGACCGGACTGTACGGATATTGTCACTGGCAGGCTCAGTAGGGTGTCAGGATGAGTTTGCTCATCGACGTCCCTTTTGGTCAATACCTGGTAGCCCGTTACATATAGGCTAATACCTCTGACGTGCTAGTGGTTAAATCTACAACCAAAGTATTGACGAGTCTTTAGAGTCCCCCACATACCGTTTTCTCAAGTTTCGGGCGAAACGCTGTAGAGGCCGTATGAAGATATGGCAGGGTTCGATCAGATACGTGCGGCATTGCACGGATCAGGATCGGACGGTTAATACTAGCAAGCTTTGGTTTAAGCCGGATCCTAGTATTGTACTGTGTAGATTTTGTCTCATTGCATTTGTATTCGGTCGGAATACAAATGCGGGTATGTATATACAGTAGCGGGGTTTTCCTGTAATTTATTACGGGATCAGTTTTTGGAATTGCCAGTTTGTTTTCCGTTTCGGCCATATTTTTCTTTGTATCTTTCATTGGCTGAAGATTGGTGGAGGAGGGCTTATTTGCAATTGTGCAAATAAGCATTGTGGAGGGTGGTCTTTGCATATGGTTGCTTCATGATAGATCTTGTTTGACCTTGACTTCTATCTTCATCATGGCTTGACTTTTGTGGGACATGGTTTTCATGATGGTTGGTGGAGTGTGGGTTTTGGTGGGTGATCATTTCTTTTCATGATAACCCTTTTTCTCTCTTGCATTATGAGACTCTCTCTCTCTCTCATTTTTTGGATACACACTCCACACTCTCCCTCACTCACTCAATCCCCTCATCATTTTTGGCCGGCCATGATAGAGGGAGAGGCTGCCCAATGTTTTTGGGTGGGATTTTGTTCTCCTCATGTTTGCAAAAATCCTAAGTTCATCTCCAAAAAAGTTTAGTTAATTTCCTCCACCAAAGGCAACTTCCTCAAACCCCAAATGAGACATAGAGCACTACACGTATTCTACAGCAATTCTTGGGCACGTCGGCTTGCCAACTTTGTGCCCGAGTTGCCTCGGTCCAGAGGTGGGAGCCCGTAAAAGAAGCCGGCGACGTGGTGCCCTTCCGGCGAGGAGATGAAGACCGGAGATTCCGCTGGGAGATCAGGACGACGACGAGAAGACCGAAGGACACGGATCGCTTGGTATATCTCTCTACCTGTTCTTTAGTTAGCTAGAATTAGATTAATGGCCCGATCCGGGATTTTTGTGCGCGATGGTGCCGGTTCATAAGTTAAAGTAAATTATCGTTTCCGCATTTTGGCCTCGGATTGACGGCCGGGGCGCCGCCGTGCACTTACAAAAGAGTCATGTGCACACTTGTATGTGTTGGACCAAAATTGTGTGCTCATATTTATTTTGCAAAAGCTCTTTGGATATTAGTCGGTTTTCTGTTCTGTTTGCAGTGTCAGCTCCCAAATGCTATTTCCATGATATTGAGTTTATTTCCAGTATTTAATCACGAACACCTGCAATCTATAATTACTAAGCAGTCACTGGTTAATAGCACCAATATATGACAAAATAGATAATGAATGAGCGGTATTAAAATGCAGTTTTCTGAGCTGGACACTACTCTCGGCAAACTTCATCAGAAACCTGGGCTACTCGGCTTGGCTAACCAACATATTCATTGTCAAGAAAGAGAATGGGATGTGGTGTATGTGCGTTGACTTTACAGATCTGAACAAAGCCTTCCCGAAAGACAACTATCCGCTCCCTCGGATAGATCAGCTCGTGGATAGCTCGGATGGTCATGAGCTGCTGAGCTTCATGGATGCCTTCTCCGGTTATAATCAAATTCGGATGGACCCGGCCGATGAAGAGCTCACTGCTTTCACCACCAATCAAAGGGTCTACTGCTACAAGGTATTGCCCTTCGGCCTAAAAAATGCTAGGGAAACTTATCAACGGCTGGTCAACAAGCTGTTCAAGCTACAAATTGGGTGGAATATGAAAGTCTGCGTCGATTATATACTTGTGAAGTCCACCCAGTCAGCCATGCATATCATGGACCTTGGCGAAACCTTCTAGGTCCTGTAAAAGTACCAAATGAAGCTGAATCCAGTCAAGTGTGCTTTCGCAGTCACGGGTGGAAAAATCCTCGGATTCATGGTCACCTACCGAGGAATCGAGGCAAACCCGGAGAAGATTAAAGCCATCATTGACATGACGACACCCAAGAACAACGTAGAAATAACGCGACTCACAGACAGGGTGGCCGCTCTGGGTCTTTTCATATCCAGATCTGGGGAAAAGTGAATACTTTTCTTCAAAGCCTTAAGGAAGATCACAGGGTTTGAGTAGTCCGAGGAGTGTCAAGTCGCCTTCAAGCAGCTCAAGGCGCATCTGTCGACACTACCGCTACTCATCCGACCTGCTGAAGGAGACTACCTGCTGCAGTACCCGGCCGTCTCCGGCCAGGAAGCTAGCTTCAGCCGTACTAATCAAAGAATTTGAGGGAACACAGAGGCCGGTTTTCTACATCAGCCACATTTTGAAGGACGCGGAGACAAGGTACCCGGCCGTCGAAAAGATAGTCATGGCGCTCATCGTCGCCTCCAAGAAGCTTCGGCACTATTTCCAGGCTCATACAATCATCTTTCTCACCGACCGACCCCCGGGAAACATACTCGGTTCCCCCGAGTCATCGGGCCGCTTGGAGAAGTGGAGATGAGAGTTGTCACAATTTTCCATCCAGTACTGACCAAGGAAAGCTATTAAAGCCTATACCCTAGCCAATTTTGTGGTTGAATTCACCATTCCCAACAGAGAAGAAGTGCTGACACGAGATCCAAACACACAAAACTCGGTTGAAGAAAAGATCGGTCCGATTCTGGACTGGGTACTCTATGTGGACGGTTCCTCCATAGAGGAAGGATGTGGGGCTAGACTGGTCATCCGTGGCCCCAATGAAGCCGAGATAGAATATTCTCTGCGATTCGATTTCAAGGCTTCGAACAACGCCGCGGAATATGAAGCCTTATTGGATAGCCTATAAATCTCCTCGGGGTAGGGCTAAAGAAAATCAAAATCCGCAGCGATTCTGCGTTGGTCGTCGGCCAAGTGATTGGACAATTCGAAGTCCGAGAACCCCTCATAATAAAACATCTCACCAAGGTGAAAAGGCTATAGAAAAATTTCGACGAAGTTCAAGTAAAGCAGGTTCCCCGGAGTATGAACGTTGAAGCCGACGCCTTGAGAAAGCTTGCCTCTTCCTATTCGGCCAATCACAAGAGGAACATCCTCTTTGAAATCCTGCCGTGACCCAGCATCGAAGATACAGGAGTGATACACGGGGTTTACACCACTCAGGGGAGTATCCCGGATTGGAGAAAGCCTGTTCAGTTGATAAAACTGCACATTTGTATTACATTTTTCCTACCATTTTCATATTAAAAAAGAACTTTATTATAATATTGTTGGAGATAGTGCCCTCATAGTCAATTATTGGATCGCAGGTACGTGATTGCAATGATTGCGGAGGACCTATACCGGTAGGACAGTCTTACTCAAGATGATAGTATGCTATCTGGTTTGCCTTTATCAGTCGTGTACATGTTCAGGTGACTGATTACATGTTACACTTTGATAGAGCCCTTAGGATCTTGCTTCACTACCAACAGTATGATGGCGATCATATACGTGAGAGTTGGGTAGTTTATATGCATATCCTTAATTGTGGTCCCTAGTCGTGGGAGTTTCGAGACAGGGCATCGATACTCCGGAATAGACTAGTGTATACAATCGAGACCCCGACGAGGGGCGGTGGCCGGTCTCACAAGCCACTGGTGTCAGTTGGATCACCTAAGATGTATACAGGTGCTCATTGGGTTATGAGTACACCGGACAGGACTCGCCGGGAATCTGCTAGTTAGTACTATACCTATCGTCAGATAGCAGTTCCCTGGTGACATGTGTACAGGTTAGTTCATCGACCTGAGGTCGTCATTTGTCTCGTGTGAGTTCCTACTGTGCTTTGATTTCTACCCTACCACGGCTCAAAGGAGTCGTGCAAACAGGTAGCTTTTGGGTACAGTCCCGAGCCATATGGAGGCACGTGAGCGGATCGGCAGGGGATTCGTCTCTCCCGGTATTGGGGGCGAGATCGTGCTGTGTCAAGGAGAGCCATTACACAAAGCCCACGGCCGTGGCAGGAGATTTACTGGTAGGTACTCCAGTAGTATCTCAGGGTGTTATTAGGCTACACTCCGACACGACTTATACTGCTATTGGGGGTCTGACGTTGCTAGCCCCCTAGGCAGATATGCGATACTCATAGACGAACGGACCGGATTGTATATACATTATCACTGTTAGGCTCAGTAGGGTTTCCGGATGAGTTCGCTCATCGGCCTCCCTTGAGGTCAGTCCATGGGCAGCCGTTACGCATAGCTAGTGCCGCTGACGGTTTGTGGTTAAACCCACTGCCAGGGTACTGACGAGTCATTAGAGTCCCCCACTGACAGTTTCCCAAGTTTGGGCGAAACGTTGTAGAGGCCGTATGGTTTTATGGCAGGGTTCGGAAAATGCACGTGCGCTTACGCACGTGTTATTTTTCGGGCAGATGATACTGGTCGGCTTTGGTTTAAGCCGAATCCGAGTATTATATTGGGTAGATATAATATCTTTGTCTCAGTTGCATTTGTATTCGGTCGTAATACAAATGCGGGTATATTTATACAGTTACGGGGTTATCCTGAAAGTCATTTCAGGATCACTTTTGGAAGTTGCCAGTTTCCAGTTTTCTATCAGCCGTCTTTTAACATTCGGTTAAAGACGGATTTATCTTTTCTTGAGATGAGGTGTGTCAGTGTTCTAGAAGTTTCTAGAAGTGATGACAAGGATGGTGACTAGGTTCATGAACCTTTGATTGCATTTATTATATGATGACTAGGTTTAAGTGAGCCATGGTTTACATTAATGCATTTTGTTTTTGTTAAAAAAATTTCTTCATGATAAGCTTTGTGTTATGGTCACCACTTGGTTCCTACACTCACCCCCCCTCCTTTAAGTGGCCGGCCCCCTTCTCCTCCTCCATTCTGGACTTGAAAAAGATTATGGTTGTTAAAAAGAAAAGACTAAAGTTTTGGATGCATGGAAATTTCATAGTTCATTTCTTGTTCCATTTCATTTCCATCGGCAACTTCATTAACCGATCGTCCACGGTTTTGGACGAAGTGAGACAAAGTCATCTACTCGTTCTCTACATCAATCTTGGTCGTCTCTTTTAGCAAACTTGACGACCGAGTTTCCTCAAGTCAGAGGCGGGAGCCCGTTTAAAGAATCGTTGACGTGGTGCCACCTGGACGAGCAGATCGGAGATCGACGAGAACGGAGCAGCCGCAACGGAGCGTGGGATGATGGTTGAAGAACGAAGGACTCGGATCGTTCGGTATAACCTTTCTACACTCTTTACAGTTTGTTAGTTTAGCAATAATGGCAGATCCGGGTTAAAGTATACGATAGCGCCAGCTAAAAAGTTTTGTTCCGCATTTGGCGTCTGTAGACGGCCGGGGCGCTACCGTAGGCTTATAGTGGTATCAGAGCCTCACCATTTTGCTTTACTAACTTATGCTAACGCGTTTAAAACATCGATCGAACCGGAAATCAAAAACTGCAAAAGTCCAATCTCACAGTTTCTGTAGATTTTAAATGATGTCCTAAAATTATTCTACATATCACAGAAAGTTGTGCTGGGTTTTAGGAGCACACCGACAAAATTTGAGCAAGTGATTCGACCATATTGCCGCGGAATCGCGACCAAACCCATGGTTTGGCCGCGCATCCGCGGCCATTCTATTGAATCATGCTTCCAAATTTGTACAGTGTTTTCCCCTCTGGAATTTGGGGTTTTTGGAATATATCTTTTGCGCCCAGATTTTGTTACTGTTCACCTGTTGTTCGTGGGGCTTACTTTGTGATATTTAGTCGATCGAAATTTAAACATGTTAGTTAACAGTGCTTACATTATATCTCCGACCGGGAATGTCATTTGATCGGTAAACCGCGTCTGATTGCTATAGTTCTTTTAGACGGGTTTGCGAACGTGACATTCGCGTTGATGTTCTGTGTTGTGCTGTGATGTTGCGGATTTGTCGTGGTGGATAGCAGTGTGCAATGATAGTGCAGTTTGAGTTTATTTGTACATTTGATATTGCGGGGCGAGCGTCCAACATGTGGACTGCCGTCACTGCCTGTTGTATAATATTCTTTTGGGGCACGACCAGGTTGCGGTCGATGTACCTGTTGTACTATTTTTCATTACTGTACTAGGTTTTGCCCCGAGACGAAGTGCACGGATAGCCGGGTTCTGGAGGGAAACGGGTCCGCATCTCATGGCTTTGAGAGGCAGAGGGGCCACACTCTAAAATTGGCAGACTATTCGCCGCACTCGTAAGGGGTACAGGTTGACCCAAGGAGGGGTGCCCAAGATTACCGGATTCCGTGAAGTGCTGGGTGGTCCATTCACTTTACTGTAGGGGGCTGCCTCGCTTCAGGTTTTGGCGGGTAACTTGCCGCACCCGTAGGGGTCTAGGTTTCATTGCACAGGCTATCCACACGACAGGGGAACGTCGGGTTTCAGCAGCGGCTCTGTGAAACCCGGGGATCCCAGATTATCTGTATTGTTCTGTGATGCTTATTACTTTTCTGTAATGTTGCATATTATCACGCCTGGAGCGATTATTGTATATTGGTTTATATACTATTAGATGTTGTATATGTTTTACACCCGCGCTAGTCCAATCCCCGCTCTGTCGTTAGTTAAGTAACCTAACGGGTGATGACGGGACCCAGTGACGAATGCGGATGGCATATACGTACATTTTATTTTCGTTCTTTTCTGGTGTGATTGATTGATGGGACTGCGTTGATTCTGATCAATGCAAAGTAAAACAAACCTGTTTACAGTTGTTGGAACAAATTTAAAAAGTGTTATTGCAAAGACGTTTCCTTTTGTTTTGCATAGCGGTATTCAGTGGAATATCTTGCACCTCATTCGACGGGGCAAGGGCCGATATCCCTTCACTGGGTCTGACCCCTTGGGCAGAAGTTTACGTCAGGGTAATAACTTCACTATAGTCGATTACAAGTTGCTTTGCACCGCGGTATTCAGTGGAATATCCTGCACCTCATTCCACGAGGAAAGAGCTGCGATCCCTTCACCGGGAGTGACCTCTTTAGCAAAGGTTTTTGCCACTATATTTTAAAAAGCTATCAGGTTCCTTCAGCGATATCAAGTTCACTACGTTAAAGGTTTTTCGCCAAAAACCAGCCGTAGCCCTCCGTCACTTCTTTTGGGTATTCAGTAGTATTCAAGCTATGTATTTTGACCAACGCCAAGGCATAGTGTTTGGTAGCTGCTAGGTATTCAATTGTTGCATAGATAGATGAGTTGGTTTGGGACAATCGTTCTGCCATTTTGGCCAACGTCAAGGGCATGTGCGGGTGGGTTCAAATTGACAAGATAGTGATGGGTAGAACTTGGCATGTGACTTATGACATTTTGACCAACGCCAAGGTTATAAGAGCATGGGGCAAAAATCATATCGGGAGTTTCTAAAGAAACTGAAACTTGCCAAGTATGCGCATACCTTCTGGAGTATGAGTAACGTGGATGCATTCCATCACGTTATCATGCGATGAGAGTTGGATCCCGATTCCCACTGATGAGTTGGTTTACTCTTCGGGTGATCCCGATTGATTCTTCTTTAGGTTTGGAGGAGAATTTGACAGGACAGTGGGAGGTTTCTGGATTAGATAAAGTGATAACCATTCTGATCTAGGTTAGAGTGCACGCAGAGTGTTTCTTTTCTCTCTCTCTTTGGCAGCGACCTTTGACCGACCCTAGACTATGACTCAGTGACCAAGTTGACCGAACCTTCTTAAATACTGGCTTTTGGATTGTCTGAGTTGCATAAGTCATTGCCACTCCTTCTTTTACCCTTTGAATTTCTCAGAACACCCGTATTACTACGGACATCCACTTCCATTGGATAGATCCATCGTATGGTTATATACGAACTCGAAGGGACTTCTTCGAGGATGGATCCAGGTTCAGGAGAAATAGAATTGGTTTATTCAGTTGTCTTTTATTATCACCTTCTCTCAGGTTGCGAGGGCTCCTTGGTTTAGGAGAGTACACCTATTACGCTTATTGGATAGTCTTATTCCAAACCATAGGCAGGTGCCGAAAGGTAGGGAATGAAGAAAACCAATTAGCCTAAGTAGGGTGTGTAGAAGGTAATATGTAAAGACAAGATAAAGGGATTAGAAAGAGGGCAAAGTAAATTGCGACTGATATCATTCACGACCAAACCGCGTACATCATCGCCACTCCTATTTCACCTTTAAAAGAATAAGGTATTATTCAGTTGTCTTTTATCATCACCATCTCTCATGATACGAGTACTCCTTGGTTTAGGAGGGTACACCTATTATGCTTACTGGATAGTCTTCTTCCAAACCATAGGCTGGTGCCGAACGGTAGGGAAGGAAGAAAACCATTTAGCCTAACGATGGTGTACAGAAGGTAACGACTAAAGACAAATAAAGGGATTTGGAGAGATGGCAATAAAATATACGGTTGAAGTCATGAATTGGATTATGGAAGAGGCATTGCTAAGAATACCAGGATACCCCTACGAAACATTTTCATGTTTCAGTGCATTGTTAAAGGAAAACTGTTTTCCCGATTAGATACTTACTCCAAGGGTATGTATTTTCCAGGTTTCATTCTCATATCTGTATGGTTTTACAGATGATGAGTGGGAGTAAGTTATTGGGAATTAGGTGATCATCCTCATTATATCGGAATTCGTTGTAATTGGTGATATTTGAGGAAATCGCCAGGGTACAGTTTTCAACCTACGACGCACAGGTTATGAGTTGTTCAACTCAGCGGACTTATACAGAGTATTGTATGTTGTCCATGTGTCCATCAGGACAAAGGGGTAGGTCCTCGTACTATGTTCTGTTTACTTATGACTTCTCTAGTATTTAGACAAGTGTTTCGTAGAAATACAAGGTCTAAGTTTTGAGAAGTTGTGGGTATAAGAATAAAGTAGAGAACCAAGTATCACAAGTATCGGGATTCTTCAAAGAGATCGAAGATGTAGATTCTTGTGATTGGTATTCAGATGATAGTAATGATTTTGAAAAACTTGTTTCTCTTTCAGGTTACTCATAATTGGATGGATTCCTAAGTTGAGTAATACTGATTAGCCTCTTTCCATTAAGTTGATATGCACTGGAGACAGTTGCATGATTTGAATCTGGTTCCAATTAAATAAGTGCCAAAGTTTCTATATTGGATATAGAATGGATCGTACCTTAAAAGATGTTAAGGTACGGGGAGTTGTCCAGCTTATGCTTAAAACCAGACTCTGGATAACTCAGGGCACGTTTCTGTAATGGCTGTTTGTGGGTTGACCCTGGCTATGACGAGGGTTGATATTCTACCATTTGGAAGATCAATAGTGATATTGTTCTTGACTCGTCACAGTTTTAGTAAAATGGATCTTTTTCAGTAAACAGTAGTGGGAGTATGGTAGAACTGGAAGTGATTCCAGAACCGCGAACGATTACGGAAAATTTAATAGGACTTATATATTCAATCAGGTTTGACATTCCATTAGCCACTCCGCAGATATGGTGGGTAACCTCAGACACCCGAGAGGTACTCCGGTAGCCTCAAGGACGGTGACAGGGAGGTTCTTATCTACCCAGACTTGACACTACTGTTGTTCCAGACTATGAGACCCGGTAGGAGGGTTGTCGTAGTCAGTGGGAGCATCAGAAGCATAGTGGGCAAGTAGCTTATGTCTATTTATAGACTAGAGCAGTTATAGTGGAGATAGATCATCTATTTTTGATGTGACAGTCATGGGTTTGACTTCAATCAGAATAGGGGATGGATCTGTTAAGAAGGTAGTAGGGTGTGATGTCATGGTATTTGGATGACATACACAGAGTAGGAAGTAAAATTCCTATACTACTATCGGTTGTACTGTGGTCGTCGCACAGTTGTTTCTCCAGACAGGATATGGATATAATATTTGATATTCTGGTTTCTAGATATATGGTTTTAGACCTGGATTTAGGTAGTTTCCCAATGTGGGTACTTTGACACATATTCTAATGGTTTTTAGAATAGTTGACTCCTAGCATGTGTAGGGTTCCTAGGCACTCTAGTAAGGTCTCACAAGGCATCGAACATGCCAAATTTAAAAAATATGGTGCCGAGAAACCCTAGTTAACGGATCGTTGCTAGATGTCTAGGCGAAACGGAAAACTAGTTAACTATTTAACTATAGGTTAGATGCTACAACCTTTGTAGATCCGGATTTCCGCCTCCTTAGCTCCACGTGGTCATGCCCTCGCTGTCCATCATGAATCCTCGACTCGATCATCGGCTTCATCGGGAAAACGAGCGGAATAGGTCGTCGGCTTTGTGTCAAAGACGATCTACGTCGAGGTTGCACTAGTTCAAGCTCCGACTTCACCAAGTAGTGAAACTTGTGAAGAAAACTCCCAAAACCACTTGGCAAGAGGTAGAGGAGGAAGAAATAAGAGGTGGGTTCACTTTTGATTTGGATTTCTCTCACTAAAACTCAAGTTGCCATTGATGTAGCAAGCTTGAAGAAGAAGAAGAAGATGAAGATGAAGCAAGAATGATAAGTTCTTCTTCTTTTAAAAATAAAACTAATATGAATACTTATCATATCTTGACCATGGTCAAGTGTAGAGATTAAACCAAGGTTAGTTAGAGTGGTTAGGGTTAAGGATGAGATAAGGATGGTGGACTTTGTCAAAGCTTCAAGAAGCTTCAACATAGCTCCAAAATAAGCCACCATTCTCAACTTAATCCTTTCCAAATAAATAAACAAATAAATAAATGAAAAACCCAAACCCTAATCATCACTTAACCATGGTTTAACCCTTTACACTTAACCACATTATCAAGTATCATCAAACATGATACAAAGTAGTGCACTAAAGCATATCACATATACAATGTGCATCAAGTGAGAAAAATCCGTTTAAAAATGAACCAATACTAGTTAATGCAATATATCAAATATATAATTATGCATTAAATCATTAAATCAACATTTGATTCAATGATCCGGTCATGTCGCACATAACCGACTAGAATCCAATGTATCGATTTATCGAATCAATGATTCGATAACTAGGTCATATCGAATATAACCAATCGAAACATATATCGCGAGAATGAAATGCAGTATCACATACACGCATTATTCTCGGTCCTGCACATATCTCATATGCGCTCCTATTTCGTTTCGCTTGAACCAGGAAACCTCTGTGTAGGACTCTAAAGACTCGTCAATACGCCGGTAGCAGATGATGATCATATCAAGCACCCACAAGCCGCAAGCGGTCTGCTAAACGTAACGGCCACCCGGGTATTGAGCGATCAGAAGATCGACGAGCTAGCCCGCTCACACTCCTGCGAATCCGACCAGTAACACTTACCGTACAGTCCGGTCTCTTCGTCTGATACGTCGCATATCAAGTCTAGGGGTGGTAAACGTCAGACCCCACTAACCCGATAAGTCGTGCCGATGTGAGGCTCGTAACGGGTCGAGAAACTACTGGTAACGCTTACCAGCAAATCTCTGATCAGCCCTGGCCAGGGACTTCCCTGTTACGGCCAATCGAGCACTGCGCAACATCAACCCCCAATACCGGGAGAGACGAAACCCCTCCTATCGCTCATTGCCTCCATGTGACTCGGGACTGTGCCCAAAGACCACCGTTTTGCATGCCCTCATGGACGTGGTAAGGTGGAGATCAAAGCAGAGTGGGAATCCCACAAGACTCTATGACGATCTCGGGTCTACAGACTATCCTGTACAAGTGTCACCTGAGAACTGCCATCTGACGTGAGGTATAATACCATCTGGGAGTTCTCGGCGAGTCCGTCCAGTGTACCCAGTCTCCACTGAGCACCCGTATACCATCTCTGATGTCAAACACCAATGGATATGGGATCATCCATCGCCCATCACATGGGTCGAGAAGCGTATACGCTAGTCTACACTGGTATATCGATGCCCCGTCTCGATACACCCACGACTAGGGACCTTGAAGGATGTACTTATGGACTACCATGTCCCCACTAGTATGATCTGCATCATAGTCCAGGTAGTCAAGTACAAATCCTAAGGGCTTTACCAACATGTAACTATAAGACAGTATAAAGAGACTAGTGTACATGTTAAGATAAAGAGCAACCAGATAGCATACTATCATGTCGAGCAAGAAAGTCATCTCTATATATGTCCAAGCATCCAATATAATATACATAATCTGTACAATACTGGCCTCTAGGGCATACATACAACCAACAATCTCCCACTTGCACTAGCGCCAGCTGCTGTAGTATCTCATACCGAGCATCCCGAAGAGTCTCTCAAACTGTATCTGGGGAATGGCCTTCGTGAGTGGATCCGCCGTGTTGTTCTTCGTGTCAACTCTCCTGACCTCGATCTCCCGGCGATCAACTATCTCCCGGATCAGGTGATACCGCCTCAGAATATGCCTGGATCGCTGATGGGACCTGGGTTCCTTGGCCAAAGCCACCGCTCCATTGTTATCGCAATACAAAGGTATTGGATGCTCAATGGATGGAACCACTCCAAGTTCAGTAATGAACTTCTTGATCCAGACAGCCTCTTTGGCAGCGATGTATTCAGCCTCCATCGTCGAGTCTGCCACGGTTTCCTGCTTGGAACTCTTCCAGCTAACCGCCCCTCCGTAAAGGGTAAAGACAAAGCCCGACTGCGACTTAGAGTCGTCCTTATCACTCTGGAAGCTCGAATCGGTAAAGGACTCCACTTGGAGCTCTCCGTTACCATACACCAAGAACATATCTCTAGTCCTTCGCAAGTACTTGAGAATGCCCTTCACAGCTGTCCAGTGACTCTCTCCAGGATCAGCTTGATACCTGCTCACTACACTTAGTGAGTATGCTACATCGGGTCTGGTACATAGCATCGCATACATGATAGAGCCTACTGCCGAAGCATAGGGTATCCCTTGCATGCGAGCTCTCTCCAAATCAGTCTTGGGAGACATCTCTTTGGAGAGAGTGACTCCAGAGATCGTGGGCAAATTCCCACGCTTGGACTCTTCCATACTAAACCTCTTTAGTATGGTGTCAATGTACCTGGATTGGGACAATCCCAATATCCTTTTGGATCTATCTCTATAGATTCTGATTCCCAATATGCAGGAGGCATCACCAAGATCTTTTATTGAGAATCTTTGTGATAAGAAGAGCTTGACCGATTGCAGCATAGGAATATCATTTCCTATCAAGAGTATGCCGTCCACGTACAATACGAGGAAGACAACCTTACTCTCTGCCACCTTCTTGTAGATACAAGGTTCATCTGGATTTTTGACGAAATCAAACTCTTTGATAGCGACGTCAAAGCAGATGTTCCAACTCCGCGATGCTTGCTTTAATCCATAAATGGATTTAAGCAGCTTGCACACCTTCCCGCTGCTCCCACTGTCTACGAAGCCCTCTGGCTGAGTCATGTACACGCACTCTTCTAAATCACCATTTAGAAAGGCGGTCTTAACATCCATTTGCCAGATTTCGTAGTCATGAAAGGCAGCAATGGCAAGCATGATTCGGATGGATTTAAGCATAGCCACTGGAGAAAAGGTTTCGTCATAGTCCACACCTGGTCTTTGACGAAAACCCTTTGCTACAAGTCTAGCTTTGAAAGTCTCCACTTTCCCATCTACACCAAGTTTCTTCTTGAAGATCCACTTGCTCCCAATGGGTTTTACCCCTTCAGGAGCAACTTCCAAAGTCCATACTTTGTTGGTGTACATGGATTCCATCTCGGACCGCATAGCATCCAGCCATTTCACTGAGTCCCTACTCGTGATGGCCTGCTCGAAGCTAGTTGGGTCATCATCATCCATGATGCAATCCTCGCTTCCACCGTCCATGAGAAAACCGTAGTATCTCTCAGGTTGGCGAGGAACCCTACTAGATCGGCGGAGAGGCTGAGGTTCGTCGGGAGCTACTGAATCCTCTGGTTCCACTAAATCTTCAGTTTGAGTTTGTGTAGCCGGAATTTCTTCGAGTTCTACCTCATCGCCACTAATTTCTTTTGCAAGAAATTCCTTTTCCAAAAAGGTGGCATGGCGAGAAACAAACACTTTTTGTTCCTCTGTATGGTAGAAAAGATATCCATGTGAATGTTTGGGATATCCCACAAACTTGCATAGAACTGACCGTGCCTCGAGTTTGTCCGGATTTTGCCTTTTGACATAGGCCTGGCAACCCCATATCTTAACTCGTTTAAGACATGGTCTCTTCCCACTCCATATCTCATATGGTGTGGTAGGTACAGATTTAGATGGAACTTGATTCAATAGGTATGCTGCTGTCTCCAGCGCATAACCCCAGAAGGAAATAGGTAACTCAGCTGTGCTCATCATAGAGCGCACCATATCTAATAGGGGGCGGTTCCTCCGTTCTGATACACCGTTGTGCTGTGGTGTATATGGAGGAGTCAGCTGAGAGAGAATCCCATTCTCTTTTAGGAAGTCCAGGAATTCATTGCTTAAGTATTCTCCTCCTCGATCAGATCGTAGGATTTTAATACTTTTTCCGGTTTGGTTCTCAACTTCTTGCTTATATTCCCTAAATTTCTCAAAAGCTTCTGATTTGTGTTTCATCAGGAACACATACCCGAACCTAGAGAGATCGTCAGTGAATGTAATGAAGTATGAAGAACCATCCCTGGCATGTGCAGACATGGGACCGGATACATCACTATGTATAAGTCCCAAGAGTTCGGTAACTCTTTCTCCGTGTCCCGTAAACGGAGATTTGGTCATCTTGCCTTTAAGACATGACTGGCAAGTGTCATAAGATGAAAATTCAAACGGATTTAAATATCCATCTTTATGCAACTTAGCTAGTCGTGTCGCATTGATGTGACCCAGTCTACAATGCCACAAGAAGGATTCGTTCAGTTCTGAACTCTTCCTCTTGTGTGTGTTTGTTATGCTTAGAACTGTTGATTGATTTAGAACATAAATGCCATTGCATAGCGTGCCTGATCCAACCAACTTTTGGTTACGGAAAATTTTCATAACATTATCCTGTAATACAAAATTATATCCCTCTTTACTCAATAAAGAAACAGATATAATGTTGCATATCAGGTTCGGCATGTAATAGCATTCGTTCAGAACCAATGTATTACCAGTTGGTAATGTAAGGTGATATTCCCCGACAGACTTAGCTGCAACAATTGCACCATTTTCAACTCTAATGTCTTTATCACCTTCTCCAAGTTCTCTACCTTTCCTAAGCCCATGTAACTGATTACATATATGGGATCCTGACCCGGTATCCAATACCCAGGACGTAGAGCAAATGGAGAAACAGTTCTCTGTAACGAACACACCCGAAGAAAATGCATCAACATGAACTTCCTTCATCCGGGTGGCATGGGAATCCTGGTATTCCCCTATATCCTGTTCAGTCCTATAACTCTTATAGGAAAGAAAGGAACCAACGTTCCCCAGCACAGTATAACATGCGGGTTCGGTCAATACATCCATATTATTATCTTTATTAAGGCATGAAATGGTCGCTACCTGGAGAGAGAGAGAAGAAAACACTTTAGCGTAAGCTCGTGCAAGATCAGATTGGTTATTATCTTATCTAATCAGGATGGCTCCCACTGCTTTTTATCAAATCTTCCTTCAAACCCTAAAAGGAAAGACTAGCCGGGATTAATTACACACTACAAGTTCGCCAATCTTTCAGCCAGGCCAGTGTCGGTACTTTGAGGGAGGTCCCCCGTGCTTTCGCACGAACCTAATTAATGTAAACCTCGTTTTCCCAGAGGCGTAACCTCGTTAACACCTTTCTAGACACCTACTTGATCGGCTAATTGTAATGTGTAAAACTCTCCCAGGAGTAACTCTTACTCGCAGTGGGTATCAGGATCCAACTATCTCATAGAAGGTATGCAATCTCATTGCAAATTTTAACACTTGAAATTCCCGATAATATTTTGCCCCTAGTGTCCTATGACCTTGACAAAGGCCAACAAATCACAGGATGCTAGTCAAGTTCAACCCGTCATTTCTTGATTGAATCAAACCCACCCGCACGACCCTTGACAAAGGCCAACAAGGTCGTACGACTACCCTGAAACAATCTGCATCATATGCATAAACAGATAATCACTATTTAGCTACCGCACACTACGCCTTGACAAAGGCCAACAAACGCAGCACGAATACTAAACAGTTCTTATCTGAAATGACGGAGGGCTACGACAGGTTTTTCTGAAAACCTATTGCGTAATGAACTTGATATCGTTGTAGAATCAAATGGAGTTTTGAAATGGAGTGATTTTGAGGCTTTTCCAGTTTTGCTAAAGGGGTCACTCCCGGTGAAGGGATCGTCGGCCCTTTCCTCGTCGAATGAGGTGCGGGATATATCATATATATCGCTGTACAAAGCAAAAACGCAAAAGCAGTCAAAAGCAAACCGAGTGTGTAGCATCTGCCAGTTATTGCTAAAGGAGTCACTCCCGGTGAAGGGATCTCGGTCCTTTCCTCATCGAATAAGGTGCAGGGTATATCATATATACCACTGTGCAAAGCAAGAACTGTAGCTACCTGTTTTATTTTAAAATTTGATTCTACAACATCTTAGGTTTCTTATCTTTCATTAATCACATTAATGAAGTCCCATCATTTAAATACCTAAACATCACAGATAGATATGACGTACACTTATGCCATCCGCATTCGCCTCGATGTCCCCTCGTGCACCGTTAGGTTAGGTAACTAACGACAGAGCAGGGCAGGGCTAGCGCGGGTGTAAAACATAAGTAACGTCTATATAATATATCATATATACTATATCCATCACAGAATCACATCACAGATATCGCAGCAGAATCAACATATGAAATATTGGATATACTAGGACGTCCGTGTTTTCAATACGAGCCAGTACAAAACACGGATTCCACGGTCATGATGAATAGCCAATCCCACACCCCTAGACCCCTACGAGAGCGGCAAGCAACCCTGCCAATTCTAGGGTTAGGAGACCCGGACTCGACTCCTCGAGTTGGTCTCCCACTGGACCCCAGAACCCGGTTACTTGTGCTCCCCTCCTTGGGTCTGTCCTAATGCGGAAAAGTAAATAATATACAAAAAGTGACATCTTCCGCTACCTGGAAGTGCCCCAAATAAAAGAATATTACATACAAGTTTTTACATGAATGAAAATGAAAAACACTCATCTCACATAAAAACCCCCGGCTATTCGAACGCGACGATCCAATATAACATATCCAGCAACACATAACATCACATGTCAACAACGTAAGTAAATATGCGCATCCCAATTGTCGTTGACATATAGCAACGAAACCGGCGATTCACATATTACACTTACGGTCACAGAAAAGAAAGTGTAAAACTACAACAGTTGGAATCCGCAACCTCTTTAGACATCACATGCCTAACAGCTACAAACCCCGCATTTTAGTCTCATTATCGAAAACTCTTTTTAATATCGTATGGGACTAAACTGCTAGATTTATAACATTCATCCAGTTATCTCATAACTGTTTGTGAATTCCAATTATTGTATCCAATTCCGGATAAATAGAATATATTAAACTTTCCGATCGAACATTCGAACACCCAAGTTTTCCCGACACCGATCAACACATGAAATAGGTTCAAAAACATTCACTTCATGCCTCAGTACCAACGGTCCAGCCGTAGAAGGGTCAAGCCAACGCCTCACATGTGGCACGCCGTACTGCCCCAAACCCGAAGGTTCAAAAGGCAGTTCAAGACGGTCACATAATCGAGTTAAGGTTTGTTGTCTTCTAGAGGGACCATCGCGTTACTTGCACTACTTCGAACGTCTTTTAACCACAGAAAAATCCAACACTTGGAATTTTTCCGGCAGGGGAAAAGTTGGGTATTTGTATCCGGTCAAACATTTTAACATATTCTACAGTTATCTGGAAATCCACTTAGACAAAAATTTGATAACCCGAACGAACAATTGAATCCCCAAAGCAACCCCAAAATACTCTTCTGTGGAGTCACAATAAAAATACCCAGAGAATACAATATACAAATATATGAATTACTGTGAATTAAAAATTAAATAAGGGAACAGTACGGCCGCGGAACCGCCGCGCATGCATAGCTCGTGCCGCGGTTCCGCGGTGGAAAAGTTGAATCAGGCCCTCGAATTTCACAGTATTTCATATAAGACCCTGCATGATTTTCTGCATATTTTTAATTGACAAAAATCCAAAATTTCAGAAATTTTCCAGAGAGCACCTTAGAATTATGGTTTCAGGTTCGTTCGGACTTCAAACTCCGTCTAGACTTCGCCTAAGGCTCTAGCTAGGCTTTGATACCACTGTAGGGTTCCTAGGCACTCTAGTGAGGTCTCACAAGGCATCGAACATGCCAAATTTAAAAAATATGGTGCCGAGAAACCCTAGTTAACGGATCGTTGCTAGATGTCTAGGCGAAACGGAAAACTAGTTAACTATTTAACTATAGGTTAGATGCTACAACCTTTGTAAATCCGAATTTCCGCCTCCTTAGCTCCACGTGGTCATGCCCTCGCTGTCCATCATGAATCCTCGACTCGATCATCGGCTTCATCGGGAAAACGAGCGGAATAGGTCGTCGGCTTTGTGTCAAAGACGATCTACGTCGAGGTTGCACTAGTTCAAGCTCCGACTTCACCAAGTAGTGAAACTTGTGAAGAAAACTCCCAAAACCACTTGGCAAGAGGTAGAGGAGGAAGAAATAGGAGGTGGGTTCACTTTTGATTTGGATTTCTCTCACTAAAACTCAAGTTGCCATTGATGTAGCAAGCTTGAAGAAGAAGAAGAAGATGAAGATGAAGCAAGAATGATAAGTTCTTCTTCTTTTAAAAATAAAACTAATATGAATACTTATCATATCTTGACCATGGTCAAGTGTAGAGATTAAACCACGGTTAGTTAGAGTGGTTAGGGTTAAGGATGAGATAAGGATGGTGGACTTTGTCAAAGCTTCAAGAAGCTTCAACATAGCTCCAAAATAAGCCACCATTCTCAACTTAATCCTTTCCAAATAAATAAACAAATAAATAAATGAAAAACCCAAACCCTAATCATCACTTAACCATGGTTTAACCCTTTACACTTAACCACATTATCAAGTATCATCAAACATGATACAAAGTAGTGCACTAAAGCATATCACATATACAATGTGCATCAAGTGAGAAAAATCCGTTTAAAAATGAACCAATACTAGTTAATGCAATATATCAAATATATAATTATGCATTAAATCATTAAATCAACATTTGATTCAATGATCCGGTCATGTCGCACATAACCGACTAGAATCCAATGTATCGATTTATCGAATCAATGATTCGATAACTAGGTCATATCGAATATAACCAATCGAAACATATATCGCGAGAATGAAATGCGGTATCACATACACGCATTATTCTCGGTCCTGCACATATCTCATATGCACTCCTATTTCGTTTCGCTTGAACCAGGAAACCTCTGTGTAGGACTCTAAAGACTCGTCAATACGTCGGTAGCAGATGATGATCATATCAAGCACCCACAAGCCGCAAGCGGTCTGCTAAACGTAACGGCCACCCGGGTATTGAGCGATCAGAAGATCGACGAGCTAGCCCGCTCACACTCCTGCGAATCCGACCAGTAACACTTACCATACAGTCCGGTCTCTTCGTCTGATACGTCGCATATCAAGTCTAGGGGTGGTAAACGTCAGACCCCAATAACCCGATAAGTCGTGCCGATGTGAGGCTCGTAACGGGTCGAGAAACTACTGGTAACGCTTACCAGCAAATCTCTGATCAGCTCTGGCCAGGGACTTCCCTGTTACGGCCAATCGAGCACTGCGCAACATCAACCCCCAATACCGGGAGAGACGAAACCCCTCCTATCGCTCATTGCCTCCATGTGACTCGGGACTGTGCCCAAAGACCACCGTTTTGCACGCCCTCATGGACGTGGTAAGGTGGAGATCAAAGCACAGTGGGAATCCCACAAGACTCTATGACGATCTCGAGTCTACAGACTATCCTGTACAAGTGTCACCTGAGAACTGCCATCTGACGTGAGGTATAATACCATCTGGGAGTTCTCGGCGAGTCCGTCCAGTGTACCCAGTCTCCACTGAGCACCCGTATACCATCTCTGATGTCAAACACCAATGGATATGGGATCATCCATCGCCCATCACATGGGTCGAGAAGCGTATACGCTAGTCTACACTGGTATATCGATGCCCCGTCTCGATACACCCATGACTAGGGACCTTGAAGGATGTACTTATGGACTACCATGTCCCCACTAGTATGATCTGCATCATAGTCCAGGTAGTCAAGTATAAATCCTAAGGGCTTTACCAACATGTAACTATAAGACAGTATAAAGAGACTAGTGTATATGTTAAGATAAAGAGCAACCAGATAGCATACTATCATGTCGAGCAAGAAAGTCATCTCTATATATGTCCAAGCATCCAATATAATATACATAATCTGTACAATACTGGCCTCTAGGGCATACATACAACCAACAGCATGGTGGTGTACCTGCAGGTGATGGAGTCACCCTCTCTAAAGGTGTCGTATAGACTAAAGGGGAGAGGGATGGGCATGATTGGCAGATCACTTGCTTAGGCAACTGAGTCAATCATGAGATGTCAAGTACCGCACCAGATGTTGTTTTTGCACTAGATGCAATAAGTTTGTATTAATCCAATCTTGGAGAAACATAAGGAAGCAGTTTTAGAACATAAGTGCATGTTCTACGGATTTGATGACGGCAGCCTCTTTCGGGAGACGGTTATCATTCCAGGCTTCAAAGGTGACATGGTTGACAGAGTGATTGTAAGAGTTATAGTTTTTCTCTCTGACGAAGAGGGACAGTATTATGGACAGGTGGTCCAAGAGGATACTGTGGGAGGCTTGGTGCCGGATACTGATTAGGTTCAGTGATCGATACAGTCTAAGAAATTTGGATATGGAGTTCATTTATGAACTAGGTCCCATCAGATATCCAAACATATTCTAAGACAGGTATTACTCAATTCGGGAGATGGCTTTCTCCGCGAACTTGAGATTAAGAGAGATATTGAAAGAAACATCTAGGCGGATCCACTCACTGAGGCTATTTCTCGAACACAATAGTTTTACAAACAGGCTTTGTGAAACTGATTAGTAGAGGAGTTGGATGTTCGGTTTCACACGGGCTGTGAGTAGTCGACATCGCAATAATTATCCTTGAGTGCAAGTGGGAGATTGTTGGAGATAGTGCCCTCATAGTCAATTATTGGATCGCAGGTACGTGATTGCAATGATTGCGGAGGACCTATACCGGTAGGACAGTCTTACTCAAGATGATAGTATGCTATCTGGTTTGCCTTTATCAGTCGTGTACATGTTCAGGTGACTGATTACATGTTACACTTTGATAGAGCCCTTAGGATCTTGCTTCACTACCAACAGTATGATGGCGATCATATACGTGAGAGTTGGGAAGTTTATATGCATATCCTTAATTGTGGTCCGTAGTCGTGGGAGTTTCGAGACAGGGCATCGATACTCCGGAGTAGACTAGTGTATACAGTCGAGAACCCGACGAGGGGCGGTGGCCGGTCTCACAAGCCACTGGTGTCAGTTGGATCACCTAAGATGTATACAGGTGCTCATTGGGTTATGAGTACACCGGACAGGACTCGCCGGGAATCTTCTAGTTAGTACTATACCTATCGTCAGATAGCAGTTCCCTGGTGACATGTGTACAGGTTAGTTCATCGACCTGAGGTCGTCATTTGTCTCGTGTGAGTTCCCACTGTGCTTTGATTTCTACCCTACCACGGCTCAAAGGAGTCGTGCAACAGGTAGCTTTTGGGTACAGTCCCGAGCCATATGGAGGCACGTGAGCGGATCGGCAGGGGATTCGTCTCTCCCGGTATTGGGGGCGAGATCGTGCTGTGTCAAGAAGAGCCATTACACAAAGCCCACGGCCGTGGCAGGAGATTTACTGGTAGGTACTCCAGTAGTATCTCAGGGTGTTATTAGGCTACACTCCGACACAACTTATACTGCTATTGGGGGTCTGACGTTGCTAGCCCCCTAGGCAGATATGCGATACTCATAGACGAACGGACCGGATTGTATATACATTGTCACTGTTAGGCTCAGTAGGGTTTCCGGATGAGTTCGCTCATCGGCCTCCCTTGAGGTCAGTCCATGGGCAGCCGTTACGCATAGCTAGTGCCGCTGACGGTTTGTGGTTAAACCCACTGCCAGGGTACTGACGAGTCATTAGAGTCCCCCACTGACAGTTTCCCAAGTTCGGGCGAAACGTTGTAGAGGCCGTATGGTTTTATGGTAGGGTTCGGAAAATGCACGTGCGTTTACGCACGTGTTATTTTTCGGGCAGATGATACTGGTCGGCTTTGGTTTAAGCCGAATCCGAGTATTATATTGGGTAGATATAATATCTTTGTCTCAGTTGCATTTGTATTCGGTCGTAATACAAATGCGGGTATATTTATACAGTTACGGGGTTATCCTGAAAGTCATTTCAGGATCACTTTTGGAAATTGCCAGTTTCCAGTTTTCTATCAGCCGTCTTTTAACATTCGGTTAAAGACGGATTTATCTTTTCTTGAGATGAGGTATGTCAGTGTTCTAGAAGTTTCTAGAAGTGATGACAAGGATGGTGACTAGGTTCATGAACCTTTGATTGCATTTATTATATGATGACTAGGTTTAAGTGAGTCATGGTTTACATTAATGCATTTTGTTTTTGTTAAGATTTTTTCTTCATGATAAGCTTTGTGTTATGGTCACCACTTGGTTCCTACACTCACCCCCCCTCCTTTAAGTGGTCGGCCCCCTTCTCCTCCTCCATTCTGGACTTGAAAAAGATTATGGTTGTTAAAAAGAAAAGACTAAAGTTTTGGATGCATGGAAATTTCATAGTTCATTTCTTGTTCCATTTCATTTCCATCGGCAACTTCATTAACCGATCATCCACGGTTTTGGACGAAGTGAGACAAAGTCATCTACTCGTTCTCTACATCAATCTTGGTCGTCTCTTTTAGCAAACTTGACGACCGAGTTGCCTCAAGTCAGAGGTGGGAGCCCATTTAAAGAATCGTTGACGTGGTGCCACCTGGACGAGCAGATCGGAGATCGACGAGAACGGAGCAGCCGCAACGGAGCGTGGGATGATGGTTGAAGAACGAAGGACTCGGATCGTTCGGTATAACCTTTCTACACTCTTTACAGTTTGTTAGTTTAGCAATAATGGCAGATCCGGGTTAAAGTATACGATAGCGCCAGCTAAAAAGTTTTGTTCCGCATTTGGCGTCTGTAGACGGCCGGGGCGCTACCGTAGGCATACAAATATATCATACATAGGAGGGTTTATGTGTAAAAATACTATTTTCCATGTGTTGATATATTATAATTAGCATTTGGTAGGAAAATATATGCAAATAAATTCATTGATCAAATCCTAGTAGAACAAAGTCTACTAAATATTATTTGAGTTGTTGTGCAGAAATTTTCCAAGTTGTGCAGAATTTTTCAAGACTAGAATCAAGCAAATCAAGTTGTTGAAGAAGACTTGCCTAATTAAGAATCAAAACTTGAAGACCAAGTCTGGCAGCAACCACGAGAAGATTTCTAAATTCTGAAGGTTCATAGGATTGCCACATGTCACTACGAGACATCCCCAGAAGTTTGACCAACGGCTGTGATCATCAAGCCGCGGATCCGCGGCAATATCCCCTTTATGCCGCGGATCCACCGCGGTTAAGGAGAGACGGAGGTTGAGGATTTTTGGGGTGAATCTATGATGAATTTGACCTAATTTTGAAGCAAATGATTCTGGCTTTGCACTATAAAAAGACACCGAGAGCCTCTTGGAAAATTTATCAAGCCGACGCGATCACGAAATCTAAGACGGCTCACGCATCCAGGCTGATCATCAACTGTTCGTCTACCTCCTTGGAAGAGATCGAGAAGCAAACTGGTCTTTGTAATCATTTTCTAAGGAATCAAAGTGAAATGAATATTGTTGATTAATAAAGGTAGCTTTCTTTTTCTTATTCTATTTCTTCGTAGTTTAATTATGCAATTTCTTTCCATCTCTTTTTCTCCCAACATGCGCGAGTAATTCTCCTCTTGTTAGGGTTCGTAGGATTAGGGTAGGCTAATGGATGATGAACATCCCTAAACCCTTTTTAAGTCCTATAAAGTTTATGAACTTTATCAAAAGAATCATTAACATCCTAATCGGGCGTGCTAACAATTCTTTGCTAGTTCCGACCGCGATTAGCGATTAGATTAATGATTGTTTTGGTAAAGGCTAGATATGAACAGAGTTCCGTGTCGAGATAAGGGTTAAGAGTGGGATTCCTTTTCCCTCCAGAAACCCTAATCTACACGCATCACCATCGTTCTAGTTATAAATCTATTAAAGGGTAAAAGGGGTAACTTATAATTAATCGTCCATAACTACTAAATCCTAACGAACCCTACAAGCCCTTTTATTATATTAACTACATCCCTAAAATAATCTAGATCTATATTTTTGCATTCTTGCTTAACGTAGATCTAGAAACCATTCTACAACATTCTTATTTCTTCCTCCTTTCTCAACACATCTAAAGTAAAAGTAAAAGATTCAACGTTTCCCTGAGAACGACCCGTACTCATCTCGGTCTAGCTACGCGCGATACCGTTATTGATTGCGGTTAACTACTACACACTTTTTCACATCAATCAAATGGCGCCGCTGCCGGGGAAACGTGCGTAATTTTTTATTCTTGCTATTTGTGTTGAATTCTTAGACGATTCGTATCATTATTAAAAAAAAACTGCAAATTGCATGTTTAACGATTTGTGTGTGAATTTTGCGAGGGAATCTGGAGTCACGGACTTGAGAAAACAGGAGATCTAGGGTTTTACACTTCTCTGGTATCTTTCTTAACTCCTTCACTCTCCTCTCAAATCCAATAAAATCTATTTTCTGCAGGATTCTTTGCAAAATATCGCCGTTCAAAAATCTTTTTGCAAAGTTTTGTTTTGTAGTTTGTTTTTGCATATTTTAATACGGATTTTTAAGGGGCAACACCAAATAAAGATTAGGTGGGGCTTTCATCACCCTTCCTAAGCCTCACAAATCACAAACCGAGCATTTGCATCAACCCTACATTAATTTAAAAAATATCTATACCAGACTCTAAGGACTGTCGCGCTCAATAAGGACAGAGGAAGGTCGTGGGTAATCTATCGCTTATCCGCATTACTTTTGTAGTGTCTAGGCAAGTGTGTCAAAGGCTAGTGGTTTTTAATTAGGCCCACTACTGTGGTTCCTTCCCACTTACCTGGCACTTACCTGGCTACAAGGGTAGTACAGAAGCGGTAGAGGATTGATCCTGCGGCTTGTCCTTTAGAAGTCTAGGAGCGGTCTAGAGACTGGACCTAGGTAACCATAGTTCTAGGGTTGTGCATTTTTGTGTGATTTGTCTAAATCCGTCATTTTTCAAAACTAACCAATTACTTTCTTTCCTTTTTACCCCTTCCCCCTTCTTCTCTTCTTATAATGGGTGACCTAAACAGAAGAACACTTACCGAGCTTTGCTGTCCACAACCAGATATCTCTTGTTTTCGTAATCCCTTCGGTATACCGTCCGGCTCTTCCATGTCCTTAAGAGATCATATAGAACAAGCAGGAAGAAACAGTTGGCCACCTCAGTCTAGGTCTTATCAACCGTATTCTAATCCTACACATGTTTCAGTTCATACCCAGAGTGAGGAAGCCCCTAGACGAATGTCCATTGCTGAGCACATAGCTAGGTCCAGAGGCCAAAGTTTCAACCCGGACCAATATCAACCATCACCACCACTGTCCGGAGAAGAGTTTGATATGCGGTTTGTGCCATATAAGATGTCTGTTGAAAATAACCAACCAACCAACCCATATCAATATTCTTCTTATCATAATATTGATCCTACTCCTACCCAAGTTCCACAACCATTCTATTCCTATCAATCCACTCCGACTTTTCTACCTACTCTAGACAGTTCTTCTAATCGGTCATTTGGGAGTTTTAATTATCCACAGGAATTTTAATCTTATACTGAAACCCCTTATCAACCTAAGACTAATCTGGAGCAGACATTAGAAAAATTTATGGAACTGTCGAACCAAATTATGAAGGATTTGGGTAGTAAGACATTACGGTACACCCTTCCTAATCAAACCTCCCCATTCCAAACTGAAATCCACAACTCCAGTTTCATAGATTCATCAAGTACAATGTCTGATAAGTTGTGTGACTTTGTAGTGTTTGATTTACCTAACTGTGAAGGGTCCATTTCAAGTGAAACCATACCCAACCCTTGCGATCTCTACACCTCCACTCTTGAACCAAAACTGATTCAAAACCACACTTTTGATGAGGAGTTTGAGAATTTTAACCTTCACTTGAATGAGGTGATTGACGTTGGGGATATTTTGATTGATGAACCCGAAATTTTGGATGATTTTGGCCCACCAATTCATCAAATCCTTTCACTTCCTTGTGGTCATCATCTTGAGCCTTTAATTCTTCCCGAATCCCAAATATGTCTTGAAGTTGATGATAATGGTATACCCGAAGATCAGACCGAAATACAACCTCCATCTTCCACATCTGGTTTAGCAACACTCGACATACCAATTTGTTTACCCATTTCACCTTTTACTTTCTCCGGTTCTTCTTCTGTTCCTATAGTTTCAGTGAGTTTTGATAAATCACAATCCGTTAATTCAAGTTCAATAATACCAGAAATTCAACTTGATTTGGATATTTTTGAAAATGAGGTAGATGAGTTTTTCGAGTCCTCTACCTCAATAATTTTTGAATCAAGTAGGATAAATTCTGGCACAAAACTCGTTGACAGCAAAATGTTCAATCACACTATCGATAAAAGTTTTGAAGAACTTTTTGCTGACGAACTTGAATTTTTAAAAAATACGGATTTTGTGATTGATCAATCTCCACCTATAGAGGTTGAACCGTCACCATTCCTTCTTCCTAATCATTCACATTCATCCTCATTCTTTCTTTTCACTAATTTCAAACCCTTTCCAGACCACCTCTTATCACTTCCCCACTTTTTCTTGACTCGATACAACACATTCTTCCACCAACCTATACGATATACTGATAAAATCTTTGAATGGTTGGTGTTAACTTTTGGTCTTTGTAAAGTCTTACTTTGACCAAATGACTCACCCCCTCTTAAAATACTTCGTATTGTCTAACTCATGTTTGAGGGGGGGTATATTTTTGGCTCTTGATCATAACTTTTGTCCTCAAATTTGTGAGCCAAAAATAAGTTTGGGGGAGGATTTTCACTTTCATATATTCTTGCCCCCATTAATAATGTCCTCCCAAGCTCACAGGTTTTTGTGATCCAGCAGATAGCAACAGTGAGGACACTGTTGAAAACAAGTTTGGGGGAGGTTTGTGCTTATTTACACATCAATTTGCATCATATTTTGCATAAGCACAACATTTTCAAAAAAAAATTCTTTTATAACAAAAGAGTAGAAAGTGAAAAATTACATCCAAAAGATAGGACTAGTTTAAGAAAACCAAGAAAATTAGAAGTTTTCTTAAACGAACTAGTAATAAGTAGTTATGAGCTGTTGTCCCAAGGGTTAGTAAGATGAAGGAAGTCACTAATCTGAAGATAAAAATAAGTCTGAAAAATAGTTTCTATTCTGGAAGCTAAACATTTGAATGTTGATACCCTACTATATGCACTTACACACATCTTGAAACTCGGGATAGTAGAGGATACCTTGAAATGCTCTTGTCTAAAAGCCAAAGTATGAAGGAAATAAAAAAAAATGAAGAAAATATAAAAATGGTGAAAAGAAAAAAAAATGAACACTGGTTTTGTATCACCAAGGCAGCAATAAAAAAATATAGCGAGGGTGCCTCTTCACCTAGTGCCCTAAGGCCAACTGGTCTAGGAGTCACTGTTAAGCCTTAGGTGGTGCAAGACGAGGAAAATATTATCACCTAATCATCAAGCACATGAGTAATCGGTCGGTTAGTACCTCAAGAAGTATTAACGGTCGCATGAAAATTTGTGAGCAAATCTAAATATTCATCAAATTAAAAAGTACTGAGGTAGATGGACAAGAGTATGATAGCTTAAATTGAATTCTCCGAGGGTAGGGATGTCCATTTCATACACGTAGGGGTATATGATCAATGTTTGGACGAAAGGTAGGAATGAAGAATAAAGACGATGTTTTATTGAGAGATGATGTGATTTCTAACATTTTTTCATGACTATTAAGATAGGGCTCATGACAACCGAAAAGCTAGTGTAGTTGGAAACTCTTATTTTCAAAGTCTTTCTTTTATGGTTCTTATCTTTATATGTAAATTTCACCATCTCTCTTTTGTTATTGGATTTTGTGGGTGTAATCCGCTGAAAACCCTTAGGAGACAACACTCCTCCTACTAGGGACACCTAGAGGTTTAACGGCTTGTTGCACGTGCTCAGTGCAATTGTGTTTGCCTACGAAAGTGTGCTTAGTTTTCCCCTTTCTTTTTCTCCTCTTGAATAAACTAGTTTGCTCAGGACGATCAAAGATAAGTTTGGGGGTATTTGTTCAGTTGATAAAACTGCACATTTGTATTACATTTTTCCTACCATTTTCATATTAAAAAAGGACTTTATTATAATATATCATACATATGAGGGTTTATGTGTAAAAATACTATTTTCCATGTGTTGATATATTATAATTAGAATTTGGTAGGAAAATGTATGCAAATAAATTCATTGATCAAATCCTAATAGAACAAAGTCTACTAAATATTATTTGAGTTGTTGTGCAGAAATTTTCCAAGTTGTGCAGAATTTTTCAAGACTAGAATCAAGCAAATCAAGTTGTTGAAGAAGACTTGCCTAATTAAGAATCAAAACTTGAAGACCAAGTCTGGCAGCAACCACGAGAAGATTTCTAAATTCTGAAGGTTCCTAGGATTGCCACATGTCACTACGAGACATCCCCAGAAGTTTGACCAACGGCTGTGATCATCAAGCCGCGGATCCGCGGCAATATCCCATTTATGCCGCGGATCCGCCGCGGTTAAGGAGAGACGGAGGTTGAGAATTTTTGGGGTGAATCTATGATGAATTTTACCTAATTTTGAAGCAAATGATTCTGGCTTTGCACTATAAAAGGCACAGAGAGCCCCTTGGAAAATTTATCAAGCCGACGCGATCACTAAGTCCAAGACGGCTCACGCATCCAGGCTGATCATCAACTGTTCGTCTACCTCCTTGGAAGAGATCGAGAAGCAAACTGGTCTTTGTAATCATTTTCTAAGGAATCAAAGTGAAATGAATATTGTTGATTAATAAAGGTAGCTTTCTTTTTCTTATTCTATTTCTTCGTAGTTTAATTATGCAATTTCTTTCCATCTCTTTTTCTCCCAACATGCGCGAGTAATTCTCCGCTTGTTAGGGTTCGTAGGATTAGGGTAGGCTAATGGATGATGAACATCCCTAAACCCTTTTTAAGTCCTATAAAGTTTATGAACTTTATCAAAAGAATCATTAATATCCTAATCGGGCGCGCTAACAATTCTTTGCTAGTTCCGACCGCGATTAGCGATTAGATTAATGATTGTTTTGGTAAAGGCTAGATATGAACGGAGTTCCGTGTCGAGATAAGGGTTAAGAATGGGATTCCTTTTCCCTCCAGAAACCCTAATCTACACGCATCACCATCGTTCTAGTTATAAATCTATTAAAGGATAAAAAGGGTAACTTATAATTAATCGTCCATAACTACTAAATCCTAACGAACCCTACAAGCCCTTTTATTATATTAACTACATCCCTAAAATAATCTAGATCTATATTTTTGCATTCTTGCTTAACGTAGATCTAGAAACCATTCTACAACATTCTTATTTCTTCCTCCTTTCTCAACACATCTAAAATAAGAGTAAAAGATTCAACGTTTCCCTGAAGACGACCCGTACTCATCTCGGTCTAGCTACGCGCGACACCGTTATTGATTGCGGTTAACTACTACACACTTTTTCACATCAATCAAAGCCCATAGTAGAATACCTCAAGGATGAAACACTCCCCAAGGACCGAACGGAAGCGCGCAGGCTCCGCATAAAAGCTCATCACTTCGTTTAGCACAAAGGTAACTTGTATAAAAAAATCATACACCCAACCTCTACTCAGATGCGTCAATTCAAAAGAAGCTGAGTACGTTCTCTAAGAGATACACGAAGGAGTCGGAGGCGTACATCAGGGGGCCCGCAATCTAATTCAAAAGACATTGCTATAGGGCTATTATTGGCCGACTATCTACATCGATGTAGGAAAGCTCGTACGAGGTGCAAGGCATGTCAACTCTTTGGCAGCATTCCTTGGTTACCAGCTATAGAGCTAACGTTGCTGAGCTCCCCTTGGCTGTTCGCTAGTGGGGAATAGACATGGTTAGCCAGCTTCCCACAGGCACAGGGGGCACAAATATATCCTCATCGCCGTGGACTACTTTACAAAATGGATAGAAGCCACGCTGATAAGAAAATCGAACGGCGCCTCCAAAGTGAAGTTCCTGTAGAACAATGTAATTACATGATTTGGAATTCCGAGGTGCATTATCACTGACCATGGAACCAACTTCGAGAACGAAAAAGTCAGAGAATTCTGCAGCGACTACCACATACTGATGAAGTTCTCCGCGGATGCTCATCCCCAGTGCAATGGGCAAGCCGAGGTAGCAAAATGAGGTGTCATCCAGGGGCTCAGAGCCCGCCTGGAAGGAAGGCATGGTGGATGGGTCAAAGAACTGCCCCGGGTACTGTGGGCATTATGAACGTCAAGGAAGACACCCACGGGGGAAACCCCGTTTAGTCTCTGTTATGGAACCAAGGTAATGGTCCCTGTAGAAATCGGTCTACTTAGTTATCAGGTTGAACACTTCGACGATGAAACCAATGTCTTAGCTCTTCGAAGAAACCTAGATATCTTGCTGGAGAAGAGAGACCGGGCACAAATATGGATGGCCGCATATCAGCAGCAGATCACCCGGTAATACAATGCTCGGGTCAAACACCGAGCGTTAAAATCGGGAGACTAAGTCTTCTGACGCAATGAATTCGAGGACCAAGGGATGCTTCACAAGTTTTCCCCGAAGTGGGACGGCCCCTTCCTCATGACCGATGTATTGCCCGGAGGAGCATACTGCCTCTAAGATTCCTTAGGATGTAACCTTCTGTGGTTGTATAATTCCAAAAAGCTTAAATTGTATTATTAAAATGGTACTCCCTTTAATAATGAAGATTCTTGCTTCTCTACAATCCGGAATGCTTCTCTTGATTCCAAACCTAGACACCGTGCAAGGCCGACGGGCAACCTCCTGCCCGTCACACGTCCTGGCCGACCTGACTGAGGGGCTGAAGCCTTCTCTCAAGACTACAAGCTGTCTCTAGATCGGCTCGAAGGCAAGAGAAGTATCGTAGGTCAGCCCTTTACTCAGGTGAATAAAGTAGCCGACCTAAGTCTCGCACCGCCGAACTTACCTCGACTCCGGAGTGAAGGATTGAAGGGGGAGCACCGATCTACCTACACTTGAAAAGCAAAAATGAAAATTCTCGATATTCTGACATTCCGAGCAAAGAAAAATTTATTAATAAGAGGTATTCTCGGCTCCACAGCCTTACAAAAGTGTCTGGGGGCTCGCAAAAGAAAACACTATTTTGTCGCCTAATGATTGTAAGAAAGGAGAGAGAGGGTCTTGAAAATATTGGTTGCGGTACTCAAAGCAGAGATCCACCAGCCAATCCCAGGCAGCGTCCCAACGCTCCCTTTGCCTATATCCATGGACCCGAGCAGCTATAGTGTCGTTGGGGGCTCCCGCCGTCGCTCATGAAGCTATGATCAATCTCTGCTGGAAAGATCGGCGTAGGAGATCTATTTAGCGATCTCGTCTGCTCTTCAAAATTAGGCCTAACTCATGGGTCGTGCACCTCTTGTCGACGGCCTCCTCCAGTGCTTGTTAGGACAACGCCTGAAAAGGCCGGGGGGAAACCTCCAGATCGCGTAGACAAGCACATACAGGAGTGATGATCAGTGTGGAAGTAGCCGCCTGTAATGACATTCCAGCTGAGCTATCACAGTCTCGTCTGTCTCCTCAGAGCTTTCGTAGTCATAATAGTAGACCCAACGCGGGATACGATATCTTGAATATTGTACGTGTTGCCGGCCATCGGAAAACGATTGACTACGAAGGTTGGAGAAGCAAAAAAGCAGGAGATGGAGAAAACTAAAAGCAAATCGATAAAAGTGTCTAAGAGGAGGCCAGTACCCCTCTATTTATAGTCTCAGCAAAAATTCCTCAACGGTCGAGATTCTCTTCCGCCCAGGCGTGAATTACAAAGTATTGCATCCATCGGACGAGGTGTCGCCACACGGCTTCTGGCCTTTGACAGCCTTCTTTTCATGTGGATCTGGGTAGATTGAACAACGCTGCCAGGAGATACGTATGGGTCTCAAGATACGTGCCATGCACCATGTGGCACCAAGACTCGGGGAGGCGCAAATGTCAACGCCAAAGCGGTCCAACCACCCATCGATCTGAAGCCCTCTCACGAGGCCGCTAGGTAGCTTCCTGCCCAGCCAATTCACAGCGATTAGATTCCTTCTCGACCCAAACTATGAATCATAAGCCCTCTCACGAGGCAGCCGGATGGCTTCCAATCCGGCCAATTCATAGCGAGTGGATTTCTGCTTGGCCCAAACTGTGCATCTGATGCCCTCTCATGAGGCCGCTGGGTAGCTTCCCGCCCGGCTAGTTCACAGCGAGTAGATTCTTGCTCGGCCCAAACTATGGATTTGAAGCTCTCTTACGAGGCTGCTGGGTAGCTTTCTGCTCGGACAATTCACAGTGAGTAGATTCCTGCTTGGCCTAAACTGTGGATCCCAAGCCCTCTCATGAGGCCACTGGGAAGCTTCCCGCTCGGCCAATTCTCAGCATGTAGATTCCTGCTCAGTCCAAACGGTGGATCAGAAACCCTCTCATGAGGCCGCTGGTTAGCTTCCTGCCCAGCTAATTCATAGCGAGTAGATTCTTGCTCGGCCCAAACTGTGAGTCAGAAGCCCTCTCATGAGGCCACAGGGTAGCTTCCTGCCCGAACAATTTACAACGAGTAGATTCCTGCTTGGTCCAAACTGTGGATCAGATTCCCTTTCACGAGGCTGGTGGGCGGTTTCCTGCCCGGCCAATTCACAGCGAGTAGATTCCTGCTCGGCCCAAACGGTGGATCCTAAGACCTCGCCTTAGGCTGGCAGGAAAACTCCTACCCTGCACGCATACTCAAAGAAGGCAGACTCCTGCATAGCCCAAGTGAAGAAAGTTTGTCTACGATCGATAGCCGGCCCAACTCTCGATCCACTCAAATCCGCCCATCTCCGGAGGAAGAGGGGATTATAGCGACTCCTGCAAAGCTTGGTAATATCCCTAGAGTTTCTAAGGGGATACCGGTCTATTTATATTTAGAAGAATAAACTTAATGACTGCTCGACTTACATTACCTTGCTCCGGGGTGAAGAGGGGACACCGGTCTATCTATACTTGGAAGAATAAATGTAATGACTGCTCGACTCGCGTTACCTCATCTTCGGGGAGAAGAAGGGACACCAGTCTACCCACACTTGGAAAAATAAAAATGAATTTTTTTCCAATCAGGCACATTGCTGACAAGCAAATATACTTCATTGATTTTAAAATTATGTACAAGGTATTATGAGCTCCTCGGCTTTACAAAATTGTTGCAAAATTTCCCGAAGGCTTACAATGGAAAACAAAGGAAAAGGAAGAAAGCAAAGAGAGCGGCGTCATCAGGTCGTCTTCTCGGCCAAGGTCTTAATGTCGTCCACCTGTCCGGTGCTTCCGCCCTTTGGCTCTTCCTCCGGGAGGGAGTACCTCGCACGGAGCTCTTGGTCATCGAACCTAGGCACCATCTCCTTAACGGCGTCGAGGGAATTATGCCATCCAATGGCTGCAGAGTCAAAGAGGTCGACATAGAACTGGTCGGACATCTTGTAGTCCTCCACAGCCTTCTCCTCGGCCCTTTTTGCCGCATCATCGGCAGCCCGGGTATCCTCCTTGAATGAGTCTCTTTGCTTCCTCATCGCATCAAAGTGCTCGTTGACTTTGCCGACCTAGGCCTGGAGGGCCCAGCTGGACTCAATCAAAGCCCGGTGGGACTCCTTCAGCATTGTGGCTTTCACCCCCTCCGAGAGCACCCGCTTCTTGAGGGAGACGATGTTGTCCTCGGCCTCCTTCAGCCTGGCGAGGATTTCTTCCTCGTGAGTAGTTGTCTCCCCGTCCTTTTTTATCCCTGGGGCAACTTCTTTGACCTCCATGGCAGCCAGGAGGGCACAATGTTGAAGAACCTGCAGAAAAAAGCAGACAACATTTGTCAAGGACTAAACAGGGGGAAAATTACTTGAAAATTTTATGGAGAAATCACCAACCTGGATGGCTTCCTGGGCTATCGCAGCTACATGGGATTTCATAGTGCCCTGAGGTATTTTGTCCCCCACCGCTTTCTCCATGTCCTCCAGCAGGCTGTCGGCCATAGATAGCCCTAACATCACCTCAAGGTAGAGTCGCCCTCCTGTGTATGTATCTCGGCCGGAGACGACCGGAAAATCACCTTCTTGAGCCTTTTGGCCAGAGACTCAGCAGAAGAAGGCGTTTTCGGCCTCACCCGGGAAACCTGTTCTCGGGCTTGCTTCTGCCCACCATTATTGCGCTCCTCACGGGTAAGCGAAGGGATGACGGTATTTGCTGAGGGTCCACGGTGGAGCGTCCTACTCGGCGCGGGCTTCGAAAAGCCGCCGCCGCCCTTCCTGCCCTATACCTTGGTGGTGAAGGCGGCCATTATTTTCGACTGGTCCATGGGCTTTATGGGGAGAAACAAAAAATGGGTTAGTAACAAAGGCAAAAAGTATAACAAGTCTAAATCGATCGGCTGAGACCTAACTTACCTACGAAATGTTGGATATGTATGCCCTAAAGACCATTATTGTATATGTATATATATAGTGGATGCTTCTACATATGTATGTACAGGACAATCATGCTTGGTATGATAGTATGCTATTTGGTTTGTCTTTATCTTAACACGTGTATATGTTTTACTTGATATTATGTATCATTAATACATGTTGATAAAGCCCATAGGATTATTGCTTGACTACCAGCGTTATGATGGTGAGCATACATATGGGGGTTGAGTAGTCCAAAAGTACATACTTAAATGTCCCTAGTCATTAGAGTATCGAGACTGGGAATCGATACTCCGGAGTAGACTGGTGTATACGTTTCTAGACTCCGACGAGGGGCAATGATTGGTCCCACAGCCATTGGTCTTTCGCACCTAAGATCGTATACAGGTGCTCACTGGGGGTGAGTACACTGGACGGACTTACCGAGAAATTCTAGATGGTACTATACCTATCGTCAGATAGCAATTCTCAGGTGACATGAGTACAGGTTAGTCTTCAGACCCAAAATCGTCATTTGTCTCGTGTGAGTTCCCACTGTACTTAGATTACTGCCCTACCACGGCTCTACTGAGTCGTGCAAACAGGTTTTAGTTGGGTATAGTCCCGAGCCACATGGAGGCAGTGGGCAATTGTTGGGGATTCGTCTCTTCCGGTATAGGGAGTCGATATCGCACTATGTTTGATTGGCCAGCACCATAAAAGCTTGGCCAAGGCAGTTGGGATTTACTGATAGTTAGATCGGTAGTTTCCTGGATAGGTCCTGAGCCACATTGGCATGAATTATTAGGTCATTAGGGTCTTGATCCAGTAACTCACTGCCGGCGTACTGTCGAGTCTTTAGAGTCCCATACAGAGGGTTTCCCTGGTTCAGGCAAAATGATATAGTAGTTGTATTTTGATATGTACAGGGTTCCGATCGAATGATTGTACTAGTTACCCAGACTTTCGATCAGAAAGTTGATAATACTATCCGGCTTAAGATTGAGCCGGATTATTAAATTAGGTATTGATTTAATAATATACGTATATATATTTCGATATGTATATTCTAGCATTATGTTCTTTGTGTTATTCTATCTCTTTGGATATTCGTATTTTGATACGAATACGGGTATTTATATACGGTAGAGTATATTCCGTATTTATACGAAAAACATTCTAGAAGGTGTGCACCTCATTTTAGTTTATCCATTTATTAATTTAAATGGAAAATGAGGTGTGAAGGTAGTGAGGTGAGAATGGTGAGAACCATACTTGAATAGTGTTGAAAAATGAATTGTATATTCATTTGTGCAAACTATTCAAGTATGGTTGCTATATCTTTATTGGAAAAATGTTTTTACAAAACCATTGATTTAAGTAGAAAAACCACGATATGTGTTATGATATGCGTTCTACTTTGTTCTCTACCTACCGCAATCAAGACGGTTTCGCTTGTAGCTAGCCGGTTGAGTACGAGTCGGCCACTGAGAGATGGTTCATACTTGAGTTCTTATTTTAGACGAGTTAATGAAGTTGTATATGTGTTTGTTCAATTCTATCCCACATGTTCATATTTATGCTTAAGTACACTTGTTAGGGTTAAGCTTGGTTAGTAGAGTTAGGATTAGTCTTGTGCTTGTCTTTTGCCATTCTTAAATTGATGTTAGGATAATCGAAAGTAGCGGGGATTAGGAGGACATATGAATGGGATTTGCGAGTTTAAGCAAGTTTTCCAACGCTAAATCCATTCCTAGTGCCCTTTGTCCTTCCGCTACGTGCGCTTATTTCCAGCCATGGGCCAAACACCCACAACCATGTATCCAATTAAGTCATAACTACATGTCACATTGTAGTGCGCCCAAAGGACTTCTCGACTTAGGTCGCGGCTATATGTCACGTATAGCACGCCTAAGTGAGGGGGTTGTGTTTGTTTGGTCTAGGTTCGTTCTAAGGTGTTTGGAGAAGAGAAGCACAAGGGAGTTTTCCGTCCCTCATACCAACCTTCCTTAGCCCCTAACAAGTGTGGAAATTATTCACACATTTGAAAAAAAAAGAAAACAAGAAGGAAGAAAAGAAAGAAAGGAAAAAATACGGTTTTACAAAATGGTAGCAAGATAATTACTTCAGCCCTCACCTAAGCAAGGGACTCCATAGAGTATCATAGCTTGAAAATACGGTTAAGAAAAGAAGGAAAATAAAACAAGAAATAACAACAACTACTTAACAACAATAAATAAAATTACACTAGGAATTAAAATTACAATACAAGAATATTAATGATACAAGATAAAAAAAACAACCCTCATCTTTATTAAACGTCCACTCAAGAGCTCTCACTATACTTTCATGGAGGAAAGATGTAGAAGAAGAAATATAAACCAAACTATACTAAATCTAGTGAAGAAAAAGGCATCCTTGGTTGGGCTCAAAACTGGACTATTTATAGGCAGGGAACTGAAACACTAGGGTCATATTCCGAGCCCCAATACAATTACCCAACTACCTCCAAAAGACGGTCAAAATATGACACGTCGTGGTCGCGGAACCGCCGCGCAAACGCCATATTGGTCGCGCTTCCGCAGCCGTTTGGAGGCAGTATTGAGTCGTTTTTTCCGGGCTTCTCCATGTTGCTTTCTTCTTCTATTTTACAGGTCCCAAATTACAAAATGCTTCCAAAATTTCATCAGATTTCCAATAGTCCAAAATGGCTTCACTTTTAATTCATTTGACCTTTATCTCCCTCGAGCTCCGCGCATCTCTTGAATTTTATGCTGCCCCTCTCATGCTCTTTGCTTGACCGAGACACGAATGACCACTGTTATTTGTCTTGTCTCTTGAACTGGTAAACGGCACTGGACGGATGTAGATGACCGAAACCCGGAATTTATCTGTTTTTGGCAGATGTTCTGGATTTTGGTATAACTGTGGAGATTTTGCATGATTTGCGTTATTTTGGGACTGGGAACCTGTAACCTGTATATATATGTAGAAAACACGGATCAAAAGCACCTACCTATAGATAAATGAGCAGAAGAATGGGCAGTATTAAATGCAATATTCCGGTGTGTACAAATACCCCAAAACTTATCTTTTGCTCGTCCCGAGCAAAACCATTTATTTTGAAAAAGTTTTAGCTCACTTTTGTAGGCATCACGGTTGCACTTAGCGTATGCAACAAGTCGTTAAATCTCAAGGTGTCCTTGGTAGGAGGAGTGTTGTCTTCTGAGGGTTTTCAGCGGATACTACCCACTAAATTCCGTCAAGCTAGTTTCATAAGATAACCTTGATTCTAACCCTACGGTTTAGTATCTAATTTAGAAACTATGTCATCCTAAGTTAAAAATATCCATCTCTTATTTTTCACACCTCTTATTTATTCAACCCAAGATCCTATACATTTTGACAGTTTAGAAAGATCTCGGTTTCTCTTGAGTTTTCCTTCTAAAGCGCAGTTTTCAATCCGGAATTTTTATCAACTTTACGGAAAACATAAGACTTATTCTTCATCCCTATCTTTCCTCCAAACATCGATCGTATACCTTTACGTGTGTGTAAATTTTCACCCATGTACTCAAGAATTCAATTCAAGCTATAGTACCCTTGCCCTAATACCTAATACTACTTCTTTTCATTAATGATGGACGGTTTTGCTCACACACCTTTCATGCGACTATTACTTCTTCCTGAGGCACTAATAAGCCGATTACTGAATGTGTGAGATTAAAGCGTAAATAGAAGTTTCCAGGTCTTGTAATTTATTTCTTTTTCTTTTCTTTTTTTTCTTTTCAAGATCGGAAATATTTTTCAATGAATGCTCTTTTAGTGGTTAGCTTTAAATACCTTTTTTCTTTCGTACTAGGCTTTCAGGCAAGAGCATTTCTAGGTATCCTCTACTATCCCAAGTTTCAAGGTGCGTGTAAGTGCAGTTTGTAGGGTATATACTTTCTGAATTTGGACTTAAGAATAGGAATTATTTTTCAGACTTATCTTTCAATAAAACTTTCAATACTTTCCCTTCATCTTGACTTAACTCAAGAACTGAACTCAAAATTACCTACTTCTATAAACACTGTAAGGACGTATATTTACCAAGGTTAAACAGAAGGAGAGTTATTTTTAGGGTTTTCAATCGCTAAGCCTAGGATTTAGTTATTTCTAACGTATTGTTCATATCAGATTTTTGCATTTTTATATCGCCCATTCTTAATCACATTGCATATAAGTAGGTACTTTTGATCCATGTCTGCTAAATAGTTGCAGGTTACAGGTTCTCAGCTCTTTACAGTGAAATTCATGAAAAGTTACAACAAATATGGGACTACGACCAACAAACAGAGAAATACGGGTTTCCGCACACTATCCGTATAATGCCGCCTACCAGTTCAAGGAACAAATGGAAAATCATTGGCATTTCAATGCACAAAGCATAAGGGCAGCACAAGATCCAAGACTTCAAACGCGGAGCTCAAGGCAAAAGTCCACTGTTGAATATCTAGAAAAGAATTGAAGAGCTTTTGAGAAACCAAGTGTTCCAAACAGAAGACAAAAATAACATGAAGAAGCCCTGAAAAAATGAACCACCAAGTCTACCAAATGGCCGCGGTTCCACGGCCAAACAGGCACGTCTGCCGCGGTTCCGCGGCCGTTCTCTGCACGTGTCGGTGGGGTGTCGGTGCTTTGACTTGGTTTTGGGGTTGTTTTGTAATTTCAAAACCTAGGGTTTTTCCTATCTATAAATAGGAGAGCTCAAGGCCTTTCTTAGGGTGCCTCTTTTAGGGTGTCTTTTTTAGGATGCCTCTTTTTAGTTTTTATGCCTCTTTTTAATTCTTAGATCTAAATTTTAATTCTAACTGTAATGCATTGTTGAGAGGTCATCAATAAAGTAAGTTTTATTTTTTTATCTCGCATTCTTTTTATCTGAATTTTAATTCCTGCAATTTTTTATCTGTTTTTTTATTATCTGCAATTTAGTTCACCTATTAAAATAAAAAAAATGAATTTTATTGTTATCTTCCTAATGAGTGAGTAATTCCTCACTTGTTAGGGATAGGAAAGGGAAGGTTTGAGAGAAGGAAATCTCTCTCACTCCTTTCTTTGCCCAAATAATTTTAATTAAGGACTCTCTTTAAATCAACCATAATCCGCTCACTACGGCACCCTATCCTACATGATAGCAGTGATTCCCTGGTTAAACCGGTTGTGGTTGAATTAACCGGAGGTTAGGGCTAAGAGCCAAGAACGGACGGACAAGGACCAAAAGGAAGAAACTAAGTGTCTTCCTAGTCGTGTTAATCCCCGTTGTTAACTATTACCCTAACACCTATATTCATAACTAGGGCATTGAAAGAAGTGAGAAGAATCCCTATTTCGAACTAACCTAATCCTAACCCTAGCAAGCCTTTATATCAATTTATTCTCATTCTTAGATCTTAAAACAAAACCCGACTAAATTGGATTTAACTCGTTAGAACATAAAGAAAAGGATTCCTTCTCCCTATGGATCGACCCATACTCAACCGGCTAGCTACCAAGCGATACCGTCTTGATTGCGGTAAATTTAAACACAGAAAATCTGTGACAATCACGTATCAACTAAATTTTCGGAATAAAAATCTAAGTTACCCTACTAGCTAACTTGACAACAAAGTTTTTATATTTTAAGAAAAAAATTCAATTTTTGTGGGTTTTTAAATAAGTATGCAAATGCAAAATATACATATGAATGCAAAGATAGAAAGCTTACCAAGCACACCCCCAACTTAAACTTGACGGTGCCCTCACTGTCATGCTACACCAAGAGGGTCAAAATTATTGAGGGGTAAAAATCTGTCGGTGCTCTCCTGTATTATTATTATTTTTTTATATATATATAAAAAAGCAAACAAAATGATCCCCCCAAACTTAAGTGAAATAGTGTTTCTACGGTTTAAGCATTGAAGTTCAGAATTGGGGGGGGAGAGAACAGTATTAATCTATACAAGGCCTTACACGGGCCAAAAGTAAATACCAACCATTCAAAAAAATTATCGCTATACTGCAGTGGTTGGTGAAAGAACGTGTGGAGAAAATAAATGAAGAATACACGAGACCGTGTGGGGATAGAAGGGACGTACGGTCTTGGTAGAGGAGAAAAATGGCGGAAGGGAGAAAGAAATGGAATACGAACTTGAGAGTGGAAATGAATTGAATAAATTAGTACAGTCTGTAATAATTGAAGTGTAAAAATGGATTGTATTAATCTATCAATACGTTGAGAAATGAGGTCAAACCTTTCAAGATGCGCAAGAAAACATGGGCCGACCGAACTTGGTGGACCAGACGTAAGAAATGAAGGTGATACGGTGTCTTGCAAAGTGGGAACGATGGAAAGGATGGAAGGAAGTGATTGAGGAAAGGTATCAGTTAAAGGTTCAGGAGCGTGTGCACAGTCAATGAAAGGGACATGATGAATTAGAAAATCCGACTCATCTAGTAAAACTGTTTCATCCTCAATGCTATCCTCAAAATTCTCCTCAAAATTCAGCTCATCCATGCATTTATCATATCAATATCTAAATGCATATGGAGTTCGGGAAAAACAGCTAATGGTTCGGGATGATGTCCACACGAAAGTGAAAGCACAAGATGAATTGGTAAGAAAAACTCATCCAAAATTGTAGGTTCATCATCCAAAATATTCCCAGCATTGATATCCTCAATCAAGTGAAAGCTAAATTTCTCAAACATCTCATCAAAAGCATAGATTTCAATCAATTGTGGTTCTAGGATGAAGGTGTAGAGATCAAAGGGATTGGGATTAGATTCACTTGAAATGGACCCTTCACAATCCGGTAAATCAAACACTACAAAGTCGCACAACTCATCAAATTTTTTATCTTCAATTGGTGATTCATTTAGGACACTCTATAGACTTTCGAAACTGGAGTTATGGAATTCAATTTGAAACTGGTAGGTTTGATTTGGAAGGGTGCACTGCTCACTCTCATTACTCAAATACTCAAATTGTCCTATCGTCTCATCATACATTGGAAAATTCGGAGCTAGTTGGTAACTAGCTATTGGTTCGTTAGGTTGTATGAGGGCGGCCATGGACGCATTCAAATCCATCATCTGTTGGCACGACGCTACCCGAAATTCTTCCAATGACTGTTCAAGACTAGACATGGGTTTTGAAGGGGTTTCAGTAAAAGATTCAAAGTTGTATGGATATGTAAAACTCCCAAATGACTATTCAGAAGCAATGTCTAGGGAAGGTGTAAAAGTCGGGTAGGATTGATAGGAATCGGATGGATGTGAAAAATATACAGAATTAGGATCAACATTATGATAAGAATGTGATTGGAATTTTTGTCCTAAGGAATTTGGAGTGGTGAAAGGAGTGAAAGATCGGTTACGAGATTGTTCAATTCTGTCAGCAATGGACATGGGTTTTGGAGTTGCAATCTGACTCTCAAAATGGGTATCAACATGAGAAGGGGTGAAAGTTTGGAACGGTTGATACAAAGTGGAGTGCAATGTCTAATTGTTGGTCCTAGACGCATCTATCCAATCACTCAAAGAAATTTGGGCATGGATGGATCGTTCGAAGTTCGACAAAAGCAAAAACTGTAAGAAGAAATGTCTGGTTGTGGGTATCAAAGTTCAGTAAGAATTGGTCGTTTTGGGGTACCCATGTTATGAAAAGAGTGGAGGGTGGAAAGTGGGTGAATTTTTATAAATTTTTGAAATTTTTTGAATTTTTTATTTTTGGAGTTTTTGAAATTGTTTGTTTGGTTTGAAAAATACGGAATTATGGGACTAAACTTTACACAAGCACAATCACAATCACAATATGCACAAAAAACACCTAGAGCTAAGGTCTTCAAAGTCCAACTAGACCGCTCCTAAACTTCCTAGCGGCAAATTGCAGGATAACCCTCGAATCGCCTCTTCACTGCCAATTGTGGCCAGGTAAGCACAAGTGAGGTAAGGAAGGTTCCATTCACGAATCACCGTGAGACGGGCCTTTTAAAATTACCTTCTCACTTTTCTAGCCTAGGCACCACAAAGTCAAGTTTAGATAAATGACTGATTCTCCGCAACCTTCACTTGGCCTAAATGAGCGCGACAAGTCCTTAAAGGTTTGGTCTAGATATTTTTTATTAACTCAAGGTGATGCGTATGCTTTTTGTGATTTGTGGGGTCTTAGGAAGGGTGATGAAATCCCCACCCAATCTTAATTGGTGTTATAGCCCCTTAATATCTGTATTATTATATGCAGAGCGTTAAACAAACAAAATCTAAAACAAAAAAAAATTATTGGGCGGCGACGCAATCTGTGCAAAGAAACCTGCAGAAAATACAATTTAGTGGAGTTCAGAGGAGAATTTTAGAGCATAGAAGAAGCCTGAAAAAATTTGGGGGCACAATGACCAAGTTCGGCAGCGATTCCGCCGCCTAAATCACCGGGTGGTTTTGAAGTATTGGAGCTCCAAACTTATTTTGCACACTCCACCGTTATGTTCTTCTGTATTAAAGCTTTTGTTTTTTGAGTTGATCACTGTACTTGCTCCAGATTTTCCTGCACACTTGCACAAAAAATATCAAAAATAACAAAATGGTTTTTATTAGATTTATTTAATTTTTATATATATACAAAAATATATATATTAACCCGAATAACAAGAAAGAAATACTTTACTGTCTCCCCGGCAACGGCGCCATTTGATTGAAGCAGAAAAACCGCGATATGTGTTATGATATGCGTTTTACTTTATTCTCTACTTACCTCAATCAAGACGGTTTCGCTTGTAGCTCGGTTGAGTAGGAGTCGTCCACTGAGAGATAGTTCGTATTTGAGTTCTTATTTTAGACGAGTTGATGAAGTTGTATATGTGTTTGTTCAATTCTATCCTATGTGTTCGTATTTATGTTCAAGTAAATTTGTTAGGGATAAGGTTGGTTAGTAGAGTTAGGATTAGTCTTGTACTTGTCTTTTGCCATTCTTAAATTGATGTTGGGATAATCGAAAGTAGCAGGGATTAGGAGGAGATAGGAATGGGATTTGCGAGTTTAAGCAAGCTTTCCAACGATAAATCCATTCCTAGTGCCCTTGTCCTTCCGCTATGTGCACTTATTTCCAACCCTAGACCAAACACCCACAACCATATATCCAATTAAGTCACAACTACATGTCACGTTGTAGTACCCCCCAAAGGACTTCTCGACTTAGGTCGCGGCTATATGTCACGTATAGCGCGCCTAAGTGAAGGGGTTGTGTTTGTTTGGTCTAGGTTCATTCTAAGGTGTTTGGCGAAAAGAAGCACAAGGGAGTTTTCCGTCCCTCATACTAACCTTCCTTAGCCCCTAACAAGTGTGGAAATTATTCACACATTTGAAAGAAAAAGAAAACAAGAAGGAAGAAAAGAAAGAAAGGAAAAAATACGGTTTTACAAAATGGTAGAAAGCTAACTACTTGGGCCCTCACCTAAGCAAGGGACTCCATAGAGTATCATGGCTTGAAAATACGGTTAAGAAAAGAAGGAAAATAAAACAAGAAATTACAACAACTACTTAACAACAATAAATAAAATTATACTAGGAATTAAAATTACAATACAAGAAAAATAAATATACAAGATAAGAAAAAACAACCCTCATCTTCATTAAACTTCCACTCAAGAGCTCTCACTGCACTTTCATGGAGGAAAAATGAAGAAAAAGAAGAAATATAAACTAAACTACACTAAATCTAGTGAAGAAAAAGGCATCCTTGGTTGAGCTCAAAACTGGACTATTTATAGGCGGAGAACTGAAACCCTAGGGTCATATTCTGAGCCCCAATACAACTACCCAACTATCCGAAAAAGACGGTCAAAAGATGACACGTCATGGCCGCGGAACCGCCACACAATTCCATATTGGCCGCGGTTCCGCGGTCGTTTGGAGGCAGTATTGAGTCGTTTTTTCCGGGCTTCTCCATGTTGCTTTCTTCTTCTGTTTTACAGGTCCCAAATTACAAAATGCTTCCAAAATTTCATCAGATTTCAATAGTCCAAAATGGCTTGACTTTTAATTCATTTGACCTTTATCTCCCTCGAGCTCCACGCATCTCTTGAATTTTGTGCTGCCCCCCTCGTGCTCTGTGCTTGACCGAGACACGAATGACCACTGTTATTTGTCTTGTCTCTTGAACTGGTAAGCGGCACTGGACGGATGTAGATGACCGGGATCCTGATTTTATCTATTTTTGGAAGATGTTCTGGATTTTGGTATAACTGTAGAGATTTTGCATGATTTGCGTTATTTTGGACTGGGAACCTGTAACCTGTAAATATGCAGCAAACACGGATCAAAAGCACCTATCTATAAATAAACGAGCAGAAGAATGGGCAGTATTAAATGTAATATTCTAGTGTGAACAACCATGCTTCATGATTTCTCTCACTTGGATGAAAGAAATGAAATAATTCACGCAATTTTTCTTATCTCTCCTCACCATCCGTGCTTGAGTTCTTCCTCCTTCTTCTTCATCTTCCTCCTTACGATCTCATGTGTTGAGAATCAAGGGTAGAAGAGAGATAGATATACACTAAGAGAAACTCACTACATCCTAGATACTCTAGATTAGCAACCTAGAGTCTCTAGTTGCTCCACTAGATTTTTAATGTAGAGCTAGAGCCATGAACCATATCTTTCGGGTGGATCATCTTCGACGGAGGAAGACCGGCAGTCAAGCTCGATCAAGGAGACCTAAAAGAGCGAAGGAAGAGGGTAGAAGACCGAAGGACACGGATCTTTTGGTAAAACACTCTATCACAGTAGCTAGAACTCTTTTAGCTTGCCAGTTTCATATTTGGTTTCGATTCTAGGTAGTTGTTTCTAGCGCCAAGTTTCTAAACACCAAAATTTTTCGTTCCGCAATGGCCACGGTTAGATGCTAGGGCGCTAGGAACCCCAATATGGTATTAGAGCCACCCAAACATTATAAACTAGTAGTAGAAGATGCTTTAGTTTCAAAATCGAAAAATTCCGATTTCAAAACCCACTCTCTGTCCACGAAATTTTTGGTCTCTGAAATTTTTTTAAACAAGTGCAGAGACTTACTCTTGTAAGTACACGGTAGCACCCCGGCCGTCTAACAGACGCTAAATGCGGAACAAAAGCTTTTTAACTAGCGCTATCGTATACTATAATCCGGATCTGCCATTAAAGCTAAACTAACAAATTACAAAGTGGGTAGAAATGTTATACCGAACGATCTGAGTCCTTCGGTCTTCAACCATCATCCCACGCTTTGTTGCGGCTGCTCCGATCTCCTGAATCTCCAGTCTTCTTGTCCATGTGGCACCACGTCGACGGATCTTTAAACGGGCTCCCGCCTCTGAACCGAGGCAACTCGATCATCAAGTTTGCTAAAAGAGATGACCAAGATTGATGTAGATAATGAGTAGAACACTTTGTCTCGTTACGTCCAAAGCTATGGACGAACGTTTAATGAAGTTGCCTTTTTAGATAGAATGAAATGAGAAATGAACTATCTAATTTTCATGAACCCAAAACCATAATCTTTTTAACCAAAAAATCCTTCTACTTTTCAAGAGGGGGCCGGCCACATTATGTAGAGGTGGGGGTGAGTGTAGGAACAAAGAAGGTAACCATAAGCAATAATGTATCATGAAGAAATATCTTAGCATAAACAAAATACATTAATGCAATGAATGACTCATCTAAACCTAGTCACCACCCAATTAATGCTAATGAATGAGTCACAATCCTTGTCACCAATCTAGAAGCTTCTAGAACCACGACTCACCCTATGACTTACCCAAGGAAGAAAAAATAAATCCGTATTTAACCGAATGTTGAATACGGGTGATAAAAAACAGGAAACTGGCAACTTCCAGAAGCGATCCTGAAACGAATTTCAGGATAACCCCGTAACAGTATAAACATACCCGCATTTGTATTACGACCGAATACAAATGCAACTGAGATAAAGATATTATATCTACACAGTATAATACTTGGATCCGGCTTAAACCAAAGCCTACCAGTATTATCTGCCCGAAATATGACACGTGTGTAAACGCACGTGCATTTTCCGAACCCTGCCATAAAACCATACGGCCTCTACAACGTTTCGCCCGAACTTGGGAAACAGTCTTTAGGGGACTCTAATGACTCATCAACACACTAGCACTGGGTATAACCACTAGCACGTCAGAGGTACAAGCTGTACGTAACGGTTGCCTATGTATTGATTGGAAGGGAAGCTGACGAGCGAACTCATCCAGAAACCCTACTGAGCCTAACAGTGACAATATACATACAGTCCGATCCGTTCATCTATGAGTATCGCATATCGGCCTAGGGGGCTGGTAACGTCAGACCCCCAATAGCGGTATAAGTCGTGTCAGAGAGTGGCCCAGAACTATCTGAGATACTACTGGAGTACCTACCAGTAAATCTCCTGCCTCGGCCGAGGGCTTTGTGTAATGGCTCTCCTAGACACAGCGCGATCTCACCCCTAATACCGGGGGAAACGAATCCCCTGCCGATCCGCTCACTTGTCTCCATGTGGCTCGGGACTGTACCCAAAAAAGACCTGTTTGCACGACTCCTTTGAGCCGTGGTAGGGTAGAAATCAAAGCACAGTGGGAACTCACACGAGACAAATGACGACCTCAGGTCGATGAACTAACCTGTACACATGTCACCAGGGAACTGCTATCTGACGCTAGGTATAATACCAACTAGCAGGTTCCCGGCGAGTCCTGTCCGGTGTACTCATAACCTAATGAGCACCTGTATACATCTTAGGTGAACCAACTAACACCAATGGCTTGTGAGACCGGCCAGTGCCCCTCGTCGGGGTCTCGACTGTATACACTAGTCTACTCTGGAGTATCGATGCCCTGTCTCGAAACTCTCACGACTAGGGACACTTTAAGGATGTGCTTACAGACCCCAGCTCCCACATATATGATCGCCATCATACTGCTGGCAGTCAAGCAAGAATCCTATGGGCTCTATCATCATGCAATAGTGAACTAAAGCATATATACGATGATAAATTCAAACCAGATAGCATACTATCATCTCGAGCAAGACTGTCATATCGGTATAGGTCATGTCTCAATCATTGCAATCACGTACCTGCGATCCAATAATTGTCTTTGAGGGCACTATATCCAAAAATCTCCCACTTGCACTTAAGGCAAATTATTGCGATGTCGCATACTCACAGCCTGTGTGATACCGAACATCCAACTCCTCTACTAATCAGTTTCACAAAGCTCGTTTGTAAAACTCTCGTGTTCGAGAAATAGCCTTAGTGAGTGGATCCGCCCTGATGTTTCTTTCTATGTCTCTCTTAATCTCAAGTTCACGGAGAATGCCATCTCTCGAATTGAGTAATAGGTGTCTTAGAATATGTCTGGATATCTGATGGGACCTAGTTCATAAATGAACTCCAAATCTAAACTTCCTAGACTGTAGTGATCACTGAACCTAATCAGTATCCAGCACCATGCCTCCCACAGTATCCACTTGGACCACCTGTCCATAATACTGTCCCTTATCATAGGGAAAACTATAACTCTGACAATCACTCTGTCATCCATGTCACCTTTGAAGTCTGGAATGATAACCGTCTCCCGAAGGAGGCTGCCGTCGTCAATTCCGTAGAACATGCACTTATGTTCTAAAAAATGCTTCCTTATGTTTCTCCAGCATTGGATTAATATAAACTTATCGCATCTAGTGCAAAAACAACATCTGGTGTGGTACTTGACTTCTCACGATTGACTCAATTGCCTAAGCAAGTGATCTGCCAATCATGCACATCCCTCTCCCCTTTAGTCTGTAAGACACTTTTAGAGAGGGTGACTCCATCACCTGCAGGTACACTACCATGCCAGGAGTCATTTATTCTAAAATACCATTAGAATACTGTCAAAGTACCCAGATTGGGAAACTACCCAATTCTAGATCTAAAACCATAGATCTAGAAACCAAAATGTCTGATATTATATCCATATCCTGTCCGGAGAAACAACTGTGTGACGACCACAGTACAACCGATCGTAGTATAGGAATTTTACTTCCTACTCTGTGTATGTCATCCAAATACCAGGACATCACAGCTTACTACCTTCTTAACAGATCCATCCCCTATTCTGATGAAGTCAAACCCATGACTGTCGCATCAAAAATAGATGATCTTATCTCCGCTATATCTGCTCAAGCCTATAAATAGACATAAGCTACTTGACCACTATGCTTCCACTGCTCCCACTGACTACGACAACCCTCTGGCAGAATAATATATAAGTACACTTCTAAAGCTAGTTTAGAACGACGCTATACTTATCCTCCTGCCGGGTCTCATAGTCTGGAACAACAGTAGTGTCAAGTTTGGGTAAACTAGAACCTCCCTGTCACCGTCCTTGAAGCTACCGGAGTATCTCTCGGGTGTCTGAGGTTACCCACCATATCTGCGGAGTGGCTATTGGAATGTCAAACCTGATTGAATATATAGGTCCTATTAAATTTTCTGTAATCGTTTGCGGTTCTGGAATCACTTCCAGTTCTACCATACTCCCACTACTGTTTTCTGAAAAAATCCATTTTACTAAAACTATGGCGAGTCAAGAACAATATCACTATTGATCTTCCAGATGGTAGAAAATCAACCCTCGACATAGCCCGGATCAACCCACAAACTGCTATTACAGAAACGTGCCTTGAGTTATCCAGAGTCTGGTTTTAAGCATAAGCCGGACAACTCCCTGTATCTTAACATCGTTCAGATATGAACCATTCAATATACAATATAGAAATATAGGCACTTATTTAATTGGAACCAGATCTTAATCATGCAGCTGTCTCCAGTGCATATCAACTTAATGGTGAGAGACTAATCAACATTACTCAACTTAGGAATACATCCAACTATGAGTAATCTGAAAGAGAAACAAGTTTCTCAAAAAACATTACTATCATCTGAATACCAATTACAAGAATCTACATCTTCGATCTCTTTGAAGAATCCTGATACTTGCGACATTTGGTTCTCTACTTTATTCTTATACCCACAACTTCTCAAAACATAGACCTTGTATTTCTACAAAACACTTGTCTAAAAACTAGAGAAGTCATAAGTAAACAGAACATAGTACGAGGACCTACCCCTTTGTCCTGATGGACACTGGACAATATACAATACTCTGTATAAGTCCGCTGAGTTGAATAACTCAAAACATGTGCATCGTAGGTTGAAAACTGTACTTATGGTTAAGAACTACTCCATTGTTCAATGCTCCTTACCCAATCGTATCTGACATAGGTAAATGTCACGGACATAATCTCAAAAAGTTATATCTCACTTTACAAAAATAAACGTACAGATATATCATTTTGAAATTGGTGCACAACAACGGATATTCAAAACCAAATACATGTCGTCTGGCAAAAACTCAGGCGACTTCCTCAAATATCACCAATTACGACGAATTCCGATATAATGAGGATGATCACCTTATTCCCAATAACCTACTCCTACTCATCATCTGTAAAACCATACAGATATGAGAATAAAACCTGGTAAATACATACCCTGGAGTAAGTATCTAATCGGGAAATCAGTTTTCCTTTAACAATGCACTGAAACATGAAAATGTTTCGTAGGAGTATCCTGGTATTCATAGTAATGCCTCTTCCATAATACAATTCTTGACTTTAACCGTATATTTCATTGCCATCTCTCCAAATCCCTTTATTTGTCTTTATTCATTACCTTCTGTACACCAACGTTAGGCTAAATGGTTTTCTTCCTTCCCTACCGTTCGGCACCAGCCTATGGTTTGGAAGAAGACTATCCAGTAAGCATAATAGGTGCACTCTCCTAATCCTAGGAGTACTCGCAACTTGAGAGAAGGTGATGATAAAAGATAACTGAATAATACCTTATTCTATTTCTCCCGAACTGGGAAAAAAGACAAAGGTGAAATAGGAGTGGCGATGAAGTACGCGGTTTGATCGTGAATGATAACAGTCGCAATTTACTTTGCCCTCTTTCTAATCCCTTTATTTTGTCTTTAGTTATTACCTTCTGTACACCCTACTTAGGCTAATTGGTTTTCGTCATTCCCTACCTTTCGGCACCAGCCTATGGTTTGGAATTTAGACTATCCAATAAGCGTAATAGGTGTACTCTCCTAAACTAAGGAGCCCTCGCAACCAGAGAGAAGGTGATAATAAAAGATAACTGAATAAACCAATTCTATTTCTCCTGAACCTGGATCCATCCTCGAAGTAGTACCTTCGAGTTCGTATATAACCATACGATGGATCTATCCAATGGAAGTGGATGTCCGTAGTAATACGGGGTGTTCTAAGAAATACAAAGGGTAAAAGAAGGAGCGGCAATGACTTATGCAACTTTAGACAATCCAAAAGCCAGTATTAAGAAGGTTCGGTCAACTTGGTCACTGAGTCATAGTCTAGGGTCGGTCAAAGGTCACTGCCAAAGAGAGAGAGAGAAAAGAAACACTCTGCGTGCACTCTAACCTAGATCAGAATGGTTATCACTTTATCTAATCAGGAAACCTCCCACTGTAATCTCAAATTCTCCTCCAAACCTGAAAGAAGAATTAGTCGGGATCACCCGAAGAGTAAACTAACTCATCAGTGGGAATCGGGATCCAACTCTCATCGCATGATAACTCGATGGAAGACACTCAAGTTATCACACTCCAGAAGGTATGCGCAAACTTAGCAAGTTTCAGTTTCTTTAGAAACTCCCGATATGATTTTTACCTCATGCTCTTTTGACCTTGACGAAAGCCAAAAAATCATAAGTCACATGTCAAGTTCTACCCGTCATTGTCCAGGTCAATTTGAACCCACCCGTACAAGCCCTTGACGAAGGCCAACAAGGTTATACGACTGTCCCAAACCAACACATCTATCTATGCAACAAATGAATACCCCAGCAGCTACCAAACACTATGCCTTGACGAAGGCCAACAAACATAGCTTGAATACTACTGACCATCCATAAGAAATGACGGAGGGCTACGGAAAGTTTTTGGCGAAAAACCTTTAACGTAATGAACTTGATCTCGTTGAAGGAACCTGATAGCTTTTTATAAAATATAGTGGCGAAAACCTTTTGCTAAAGAGGTCACTCCCGGTGAAGGGATCTCGGCTCTTTCCTCGTGGAATGAGGTGCAGGATATTCTAACTGAATACTGCGATGCAAAGCAACTTGTAATCGACTATAGTGAAGTTATTACCCTGACGTAAACTTCTGCCCAAGGGGTCACTCCCGGTGAAGGGATATCGGCCCTTGTCTCGTCGAATGAGGTGCAGGATATTCCAACTGAATATCACTATGCGAAACAAAAGGAAATATCTTTGTAATAACACCTTTTAAAAATTGTTCCAACAATATCAAATATAGGTTTGTTTTATCCTTGCATTGATAAGAATCAATGCAGTCCCATCAATCAATCACACCAGAAAAGAACGAAAAAATATAATATACGTATATGCCATCCGCATTCGCCACTGGGTCCCGTCATCACCCGTTAGGTTACTTAACTAACGACAGAGCGGGGACTGGACTAGCGCGGGTGTAAAACATATACAACATCTAATAGTATATATACCAATATACAATAATCGCTCCAGGCGTGATAATATGCAACATTACAGAAAAAGTAATAAGCATCACAGAACAATACAGATAATCTGGGATCCCCGGGTTTCACAGAGCCGCTACTGAAACCCGACGTTCCCGTGGTCGTGTGGATAGCCTGTGCAATGAAACCTAGACCCCTACGGGTGTGGCAAGTTACCCGCCAAAACCTGAAGCGAGGCAGCCCCCTACAGCAAAATGAATGGACCACCCAGCACTTCACGGAATCCGGTAACTTGAGCATCCCTCGTTGGGTCAACCTGTACCCCCTACGAGTGCGGCGAATAGTCTGCCAATTCTAGAGTGAGGCCCCTCTGCCTCTCAAAGCCATGAGATACGGACCCGTTGCCCACCAGAACCCGGCTATCCGTGCACTCCGTCGTGGGGTAAACCTAGTACAGAAATAAAAAAATGTACAACGGGTACATCGACCTCAGCCTGGTCGTGCCCCAAAAGAATATTATACAAACAGGCAGTGACGGCAGTCCACATGTTGGACGCTCGCCCCGCAATATCAAATGTACAAATAAATCCAAACTGCACTACCATTGCACACTGCTATCCACCACGACAAATCCGCAACATCACAGCACAACACAGAACATCAACGCGAATGTCACGTTCGTAAATCCGTCTAAAAGAACTATAGCAATTAGACGCAATTTACCGCTCAAATGACATTCCCGGTCGGAGATATAATGTAAATACTGCAAACTAACAAGTTTAAAATTTCGATCGACAAAACTTCCCGAAGTGGGCCCCACGTACATCTGTTGTACAGTAATAAAATCTGGGCCTAAAAGAACAGTACCAGAAACCACAATTTCCAACAAAGAAACACCAGAAGAAAAATGGCCAAGTGAGTCACCAAGACTGCAGCGGTTCCGCGGTCAAAGCTAGGCTTTGACCGCGTTTCCGCGGCCGTACGGTCGATTCACTTGATCGTTTTTCTTCTGTTTTCTTATAAAAGCCTGCTTGATTTTCTGGTATGGTCAAAATTATTTTTAGACCCCTTTTAAAATCGACAGAAACTTTAGACTTGGAATTTGCGGTTTTTCGAAAATTTGTTCGATCGATGTTTTAAATGCGTTAGAACAAGTTAGTAAAGCTTAATGGTGAGGCTCTGATACCACTGTAAGTACACGGTAGCGCCCCGGCCGTCTAACAGACACCAAATGCGGAACAAAAACTTTTTAACTGGCGCTATCGTATACTATAACCCAGATCTGCCATTAAAGCTAAACTAACAAACTACAAAGTGGGTAGAAATGTTATACCGAATGATCCGAGTCCTTCGGTCTTCAACCATCATCCTACGCTTTGTTGCAGCTGCTCCGATCTCCTGAATCTCCAGTCTTCTCGTCCAGGTGGCACCACATCGACGGATCTTTAAACGGGCTCCCGCCTCTGAACCGAGGCAACTCGATCATCAAGTTTGCTAAAAGAGATAACCTAGATTGATGTAGAGAATGAGTAAAACACTTTGTCTCGTTACGTCCAAACCTATGGACGAACGGTTAATGAAGTTGCCTTTTTGGATAGAATGAAATGAGAAATGAACTATCTAATTTTCATGAACCCAAAACCATAATCTTTTTAACCAAAAATTCCTTCTACTTTTCAAGAGGGGGCCGGCCACATTATGTAGAGGTGGGGGTGAGTGTAGGAACAAGGAAGGTAACCATAAGCAATAATGTATCATGAAGAAATATCTTAGCACAAACAAAATGCATTAATGCAATGAATGACTCATCTAAACCTAGTCACCACCCAATTAATGCTAATGAATGAGTCACAATCCTTGTCACCAATCTAGAAGCTTCTAGAACCACAACTCACCCTATGACTCACCCAAGGAAGAAAAGATAAATCCGTATTTAATCGAATGTTAAATACGGGTGATAGAAAACAGGAAACTGGCAACTTCCAGAAGCGATCCTGAAACAAATTTCAGGATAACCCCGTAACAGTATAAACATACCCGCATTTGTATTACGACCAAATACAAATGCAACTGAGATAAAGATATTATATCTACACAGTATAATACTTGGATCCGGCTTAAACCAAAGCCTACCAGTATTATCTGCCCGAAATATGACACGTGCGTAAACGCACGTGCATTTTCCGAACCCTGCCATAAAACCATACGGCCTCTACAACGTTTCGTCCGAACTTGGGAAACTGTCTGTGGGGGATTCGAATGACTCATCAACACACTGGCACTGGGTACAACCACTAGCACGTCAGAGGTACAAGCTGTACGTAACGGTTGCCTATGTGTTGATTGGAAGGGAAGCTGACGAGCGAACTCATCCAGAAACCCTACTGAGCCTAACAGTGACAATATACATACAGTCCAGTCCGTTCGTCTATGAGTATCGGATATCGGCCTAGGGGGCTGGTAACGTCAGACCCCCAATAGTGATATAAGTCGTGTCAGAGAGTGGCCCAGAACACCCTGAGATACTACTGGAGTACCTACCAGTAAATCTCCTACCTCGGCCGAGGGCTTTGTGTAATGGCTCTCCTAGACACAGCGCGATCTCACCCCCAATACCGAGAGAGACGAATTCCCTTCCGATCCGCTCACTTGCCTCCATGTGGCTCGGGACTGTACCCAAAAAAGACCTGTTTGCACGACTCCTTTGAGCCGTGGTAAGGTAGAAATCAAAGCACAGTGGGAACTCACACGAGACAAATGACGACCTCAGGTCGATGAACTAACCTGTACACATGTTACCAGGGAACTGCTATCTGACGCTGGTATAATACCAACTAGCAGGTTCCCGGCGAGTCCTGTCCGTTGTACTCATAACCTAATAAGCATCCGTATACATCTTAGGTGAAACAACCAACACCAATGGCTTGTGAGACTGGCCACCGCCCCTCGTCGGGGTCTCGACTGTATACACTAGTCTACTCTGGAGTATCGATGCCCTATCTCGAAACTCCCACGACTAGGGACACTTTAAGGATGTGCTTACAGACCCCAGCTCCCACATATATGATCGCCATCATACTGCTGGCAGTCAAGCAAGAATCCTATGGGCTCTATCATCATGCAATAGTGAACTAAGGAATATATACGATGATAAAGTCAAACCAGATAGCATACTATCATCTCGAGCAAGACTGTCATATCGGTATAGGTCCTGTTTCAATCATTGCAATCACGTATCTATGATCTAATAATTGACTTTGAGGGCACTATATCCAACAACTCTAGACATGTATGTGACACACGATGAAAACGAGGCCATTCCATCAAGGTTGGGCCGGCCAAATCCCCAGAATCCCCAATTCTGGCGGTTTACTATTCACCTCTGTACCTCGTTTTCATCCATTAACTTGGGTTTTGTAAATTGGTATTTTTGGTCTTGTTTGATTTGCCCCAAATTTCACTTAGTGTTATCTTTGCTTTGGGCCAACTTGGAAAGTTTCAAAACTTAAAATTTTGCATCGTTGATATCTGTGATGTAGTGTATGTGTTTTTCAAACGTCGTCTATTTTCTATATGTCATTTAGACTGGGTTGCACATATTTTCTTATACTGTTATGATATTGTTATCTGTGATGGTTTCTTCAGATTTTTGTGTGGTGTCACGCTCCGCTTCCCAGTGTACGGGTAAGGAGACATGACTAGGCCCATTACGTATTTACTCAGAAGTAAACACGCTAAGTGTAATAAGCAATATAATAAATGTTCACAAAAAATGACAAGAGATGTAAATGAACGGCAACTTTTATTTATTAAACATTTCTTTATAATACGATTGAAAAGTAAATACAATGATGAAAGCAATGCCTAAACAATGGCATGAACATGAAAGTAAAGTATATACAAGAGTTTAGAGCTCGGGGTCCTCGCTGAACTGATCCAAGTCCTCTGAACTGGGCTCGATCTCTAATGAGTCGGATCCTCCTGACAACATTCCAAACAAAGAAGAAAGAAAAAATGTCATCAACGAACAATCGCTCGGTAAGTCCCAAAGAGAGATAGAAATAAAGTAGACAGATAAGAGAGTATAACTGGTAGTGTTTAATTATAATGTTAACGCAGTTGTTTGTAGCTTTGTACAGAATATGCCAGTGTATACGAGTGGAGTCCAACTATTCTGTGGACTAAGGTATACGGAGCAGAAGGAACTGTTAAGCGACGGAACAATAGCAATGGATATTCAGGTTAAGTGTATTAAAGTGACCGTCTCATGCCACTTCTAACACATTCCGTACCAGTCTACCCCTTTAAAACCCCGTAATATCATTTGTATTGATTGTATTGTTTTATAGTAAATTGTAGATGGACTTGCCAAAACCATGATATCAGTAATCATGTAAAAGGAAAGGATATAAACGGATAGTCATGCACACCAGTCAAATGTATATCCATGGTTCGGTCAAATCATGTTCATGTTGATATAGATTGAATTCTGGTATAAATGGATTCATATTGAATTGGAGTTATACTTGAATCATATTCAAGGATAGATTGATTCAGATTAGACTGAGACTCTGTCTGAGTTAGACACTTAAACAGAATTTATGTCCTGAATTAGTTTTAGTGTTATCGGTAACTGCTGCACATGGACGGCAGGGTTTGTGTCTTTTTCCAAGACAATTACCGTATTGATAACACCGTTTTTAGTTTGTTTACCTTAGATAGGCAAGCACCCATATTCTCCGCCTCCTTGAGGCTCAAGAGAACTGGTCCTGCTTAAACCTATATTTACTAGGGTCCTTATTGTAAATTAATATAACTTGAGGGGGTTTTATGAAAAATAGTTTTGATATATTTTCAAAATAAAGCTCAAGTATTTATTTATTGTCTTTAGGGTTTTTCATGGATGTAATTTTTATAATATGAAGTTTTCTAGTGGATAGAACCAAGATTGCATTGTATATGGTATTTTAATGTAATATTGGAATCGTATTGAATTGTAATGGTAGTTTCATGAAATTTGTGATTCTTTTGATTTAGAAAACATGGAATATATATATTGTATATTTAAAATAGATATTTTGATAATATTTATATAGATATATATATATATATATATATATATATATATCTATATTTATAAAAATAGAATTTATTTATTAAATAGAAATCACGTTTTTCATAAAATTGTAATAAAAATTCCATCGAGATCGCATGCTCCGTGAGGAGATCTGCATCTCGCCCTACTAGTCCGATGGATGTGAAATAACTCGCACCAACCAAATCGGATTCCCCAAAATGGGTTGTAAGGACTTATCGTATGGAATTTACATAAGACAATTTTAAAGAATACGGTTTTGTAATGGTGAGGGTATTTTATTGTAACCTTGTAATTATCCTACAAATAAAGTTCCAAAAGTTATCATGTTATGTCAAGGATGAGTGTTGTGATGAGGTAGGTCATTACCTCGTGAGTTTTCTAAAGGTAATATGAGCCAAACTATAAAGTAATGTCGTATGTAAACTAGATGGTATTTTACCGTAAAAGTTAAATAAAAGTTGTTTAACATTATATTTTGAATTGAAACTTGTTTCAAATGTTTATTAATGGTTAATAAACAATATATAAAAAAGATGGTAAATTTTTTATTAAGAAAAAATTATGTTTTTGATGAAATTAGAATCGGAAGTCGAAATAACTCCGCTTCCGACGAGTTTTGAAAATAGGATTCTATTTACTAGAGAGAGAAGAGGGAAGAGGGGACTTACAAGCTTAGAGTTTAGAGGAGAGGTAAAGGAAAAGGTTTGCGGCCTTCATGGAGTCGCGGGGTCGCTGGAAGTGCTTCAAATCCTCGCCGGAACTTTGACCTTGGCTAACTCTACTTGTACAACTTTGGACTTAAAAATTTTAGTCGATACTAGATTTCAGAATAGATAGGGCCAAAGTGTAGGGGGTATTTATAGTATAGAATTCGGGTTTTGTGAGTGAAGAGAGAATTAAAAATGCATTAAAATTGTGGATTAATACCTCATTTTAAATTCTCTGTTAATGTACAGGAAAAACAAACAGTATGGGGGTAATGGGGTAAGCCAAGGGGTGCTAGGGTTAAAAGATGGAGGCATTACCTATGGAGAAACTGGCGGTGCCGGCCTTGGGATGATCTTCACCGACCAAAGTATGGGGGTTGAGGTCTGGATTCTTGCCACGTGTAAGGGTCTGTTTAAATAATATTTTACACATGTTTGATTTAAGTGACTTTTCATTTTTACGTGTATTGCACGTGTAAACTTTTGAGCTTCCAAAAGTTTAAAAGAAAAAATCAATTAAAAATAATATGTGGCTGAAGGGATTTGAACATAGGGGCTATGTCACAGCAGTGCAAGGCTTTATCAATGAGCTACAAGTGTTTTCTTGCTGTTCAAAAGTAAATCAAATACTTATTGCATATACAGGATTGCAAATACTCTATTTGTAAATTAACTTTTAAACAAATTTTCTGTACACTGAAACAGAGTCGTTACATTTGGGATAGCCCCTAGTGCAATGGTAATTGTACAGTTTAGATTCATTTGTATATTCATTATTGCGGGGCGAGCGTCCGACTTGTGGACTGCCGTTTCCACCAGTTTGCATATTCTTTTATTGGGGCACGACCAGGTTGAGGTCGATATCACCATTGTATATATTATTTTCTTTTCTGTACCAGGATTACCCCGTTGAGGAGTGCTCGAATAGCCGGGTTCTAGAGTTGCAACGGGCGGCGTTGAGACGGATGGGGCCTTACTCTAGAATTAACGGGCTATTCGCCGCACTCGTAGGGGTATAGGATTACCTCGTGGTGGAGTGCTCGAGTAGCCAGGTTGTAGAGGGCAACGGGCCCGCATCTCATGGCATTGAAACGAAGGGATCCTTACTCTAGAATTATCGGGCTATTCGCCGCACTCGTAGGGGATATAGGATGACCCACGGAGAGTGCTCAAGTTACCAGATTCCATGAAGTGTTGGGTGGCCCATTCACTTTGTTGATTGGGGTTGCCTCACTTCCGGGATTGGCGGGTAACTTGCCGCACTCATAGGGGTATACGGGATTGGCGGGTAACTTGCCGCACTCATAGGGGTCTAGGTTATATATTGCACAAGCTATCCACACGACCGAGGAACGTCGAGTTTCATTTGCGGCTCAAATGAAACTCGGGGCTCCTAGATTATCTGTTATTCCATTTTGCATATCGCTTTTCTGTGATGTTGCTTATATCATGTCTGGGACGAATGATTATATATTTATATATATATACTGGTAGATATTGTATATATTTTGCACCCGCGCTAGTCTAGCCCCCGCTCTGCCGTTAGTTAAGTAACCTAACGGTGCATGACGGGTCCCCGTGGCGAATGGAGATGACATATACGTACATTGTATTTTCGTTCTTTTCTAGTGTCATAGGGATTAATTGATGGGACCGCATTAATTTTGATTAATGCAAGAAAAATAAACCTAAAATTTGTTGTCGGAACAAATTTTTGAAAAAACTATAGTTGTATTCTTTTACTTTACATAGTGGTATTCGTTTAGGAATATCCAGCACCTCATTTGAGGAGGCAAGAGCCTATATCACTTCACGGGGAATGACCTCTTGCGCAAAAGTTTATGTTACTGTAGATTACTCAGTTTTCTTCAAAAACACTAGTTTTTTAAAAACAGAGCCTAAACCACTCCTTTTCAAAACTACTCGGTTCCTTCAACGATATCAAGTTCATTACGTTAAAAAGGTTTTTCGCCAAAAATCCAGCCGTAGCCCTCCATCATTTCTTACAAGTATCATCTAGTATTCATGCTATGTATGTTGGCCTACCTCAAGGCATAGTGAATGGTAGCTGAGTAATTCTTGTTTGCTGCATAGATATGCGATTATTTAGGACGGTCGTACAGTTATTTTGACCTACGTCAAAGACTTGTACGGGTGGGTCTAAATTAATCCTGGACAATGACGGGTTGAACTTGACTAATGATTTATGATATGTTGGCCTACATCAAGGTCATAAGCGTTAGGGGCAAAAACCACATCGGGAGTTTTAAATATACAGGAAACATGCTAGTGTTGCATACCTTATGGAGTGTGGTAACTAGAGTGGCTTTCATCTAAGTTATCATGCAATGATAGTTGGATCCTGATCCCACTGATGAGTAGGATTACTCTTAGGAGATATTTTTCACTTTATAATTAGCTGACCTATTAGGTGTCTAGAAAGGTGTTAACGGGGCTACGCCTCTGCGGAAACAAGGTTTATTTTAATTAGGTTCGTGCGAGAGCACGGGGAACCTCCCTCGGAGTACCAACACCAACATGGATGAATGATTAGCGAGCTTATAAGGTGTTAATGATCCCAGCTAGTTCTCCTTTTAAGGTTTGAAGGAGAATTCGAGGAAACAGTGGGAGCCATCCTGATTAGATAAATTAATAACCAATCTAATCTTGCAAGAGCGCACGTTGAGTATTTCTTTTCTCTCTCTCAAGGTAGCAATCAGTTCATGCCTTAATCAGGATAATAAAATGTATGACTTGACCGATCCAGATTCTTATTCAGGGCTGGAGAACGTCGGTTCGGCTCTAACTTATAACAACTGTCATGAGCATGAGCAAAAGAAAGAGGATTGCATGAATTCCTTGATGACCCTAACGAAGAAGAAGCATACTATTGCGTTTCCTTCAGGTGTTCTTGTTATTGAGAACTGTTTTTCGGTCAGTCCTGTCTCCTGGGTACTAGATACCATATCAGGATCTCATATCTGTAATTTATTATAGGGACTGAGAAAAGTAGGATGGTTGGACCTGGTGATATGTCCCTCAGTGTAGGGAACGGAGTATAAGTTGATGTTGTTGCCGTCGGTGAATATAACCTAGTATTGCCAAGTGGCAATGCTATGATTTTGAACAACTGCTACTATATACCTTTCATGTTTTGTAACATCATATCAGTTTCTTTACTTGATAAAAATGGATATAAGGTTGTTCTAGATAGAAATATCATGAATATTTACCTTGATAAGGTATTGGTTGCAGAAGGTACACTTTGTAATGGTATCTACGTTTGAAATCAAAACATGGTTTTCAATATACAAAACACACGCAAGAGAAAGAGTTCAGAAGTGAACAAATCCTACTTGTGGCAGTGTAGGGTTAGTCATATCAATGAGAAAAGACTATCTAAGTTACATAAAGATGGATATTTGAATCCGTTCGAATTTTCATCTCATGAAACTTGTCAGTCTTGTCTCAAAGAAAAGATGACCAAATCTCCGTTCACCGAATCTCCGTTCACCGGACACGGAGAAAGAGCAACAGAGCTCTTGGGACTCATACACAGTGATGTATGTGGTCCAACGTCTATAGGTGCAAGGGGTAGGTTCTCATACTTCATAATATTCACTGACGATCTCTCTAGGTTCGGATATGTGTATCTTTTGAAACACAAATCTAAAGCTTTTGAGAAATTCAAGGAATACAGAAACGAAGTAGAGAACTAGACAGGAAAAAGTATCAAGATCCTTCGATCAGATCAAGGAGAGGAGTACTTGAGTACGGAATTCCATAACTTTCTAGAAAAGAATGGTATTCTCTCTCAGCTTACTCCTCCGTATACACCACAACATAACGGTGTATCGGAGCGGAGGAATCGTACACTATTAGATATAGTTCGCTCCATGATAAGTATTGTCGAGTTGCCTTTTTCTTTCTGGAGATATGCACTTGAGACAGCGACATATCTATTGAATAAGGTTCTGACCAAATCCTTGCCTACTACTCCATATGAAATATAGAGTGGTAAGAAACCATGTATTAAATTCATTAAGATATGGGCTTGTCCGGCTTAAGTTAAAAAGCAAAATCCGGAAAAATTGGAGGAACATTCGGTTCTATATAAATTTGTGGGATACCCCAAGTATTCACGGGGATATCTGTTCTACCACACCGAAGAACAGAAGGTGTTTGTTGCTCGTCACGCCATCTTTTTAGAATGGCAGTTTCTTGCGAAAAAAATAAGTGGGAGCACGGTAGAACTGGAAGAAATTCTGCTGGTAATGGCCTGCTTGAAACTAGTAGAATCATCTTCATCTAAGATGCAATCCTCTCGATCCCCGTCTATGAAAAAACTGTAGTATCTCTCGGGCGGATGAGAAATCCTACTAGATCTGCGGAGTGGCTGAGGTTTGTCGGGTTATATTGAATCGGTTGGATGCTATGTGATCCAAAATGGAGTCTATGTACACCAATAAAGTTTGGAACTTAGATATTGCTCCACCTGGGGTGAAACCCATTGGATGCAAATGGATCTTCAAAAAGAAGATTGGTGTAGATGGAAAGATGGAAACCTATAAGGATAGAATTGTTTCAAAAGGTTTTCGTCAAAGAATAGGTGTGGACTATGACAAAACCTTTTCTCCAGTGGCTATGCTCAAATCCATTCGGATCTTACTTGCCATTGCTGCCTTCCATAACTATGAAATCTAGCAGATGGACGTAAAAACGTTTTTTCTAAACGGAAGTTTGGAAGAGTGCGTTTATATGGATCTGCCGGAGGGATTCGTAGACAGTGGGAGAAGCGGGAAGGTGTACAAGTTGCTTAAATCCATTTATGAATTAAAGCAGGTATCGCGGAGCTGGAACATCTGTTTTGATGAAACATTCAAAGAATTTGACTTCATCAAAAACGAGGATGAGCCTTATATATATAAGAAGATTGTAGGACGAACTGTCGTATTGCTAGTCTTGTACGTGGACCACATTCTTTTGATAAGAAATGGCATTCCTATGCTATAATTGGTCAAGATGTTCTTGTCACAAAGGTTCTCCATGAAAGACCTGGGCGATGCCCCGTATATTCTGGGGATTAAGATCTACAAATATAGATCCAAGAGATTGTTAGGACTTTCACAGTTCATGTACATATAGTCCGTACTAAAGAGATTTAGTATGGAAGATTCCAAGCGCAGTAATATGCCTGCATTGCACGGAATCACATTCTCCAAAGAGATGACTCCCAAGACTGATGAGGAGAGGGTTCGCATGAGCATTATACCCTACGCTTCGGCGGCAGGGTCTATAATTCATGCAATGCTATGTACAATGCAAGATGTAGCCTACGCGCTTAGCGTGGTGAGCCGGTATCAGTCAAACCTAGGAGAGAACCCATGGACAGCAGTGAAGAACATTCTTATATACCTGAGAAGGACTAAAGAACTGTTCCTGGTATTCGGTAATGGGGACCTCCAGGTGGAGTCCTTTACCAACTCGAGCCTCCAGAGTGACAAAGATGACAGTAAGTCTGTCTCGGGTTTTGTGTTTACCCTCAATGGAGGGGCAGTCCGTTGGAAGAGCTCTAAATAGGACATTGTCGCAGACTCGACGATGGAGGCTGAATACATTGCTGCCAACGATGCCGCAAAAGAAGCGGTCTGGATTAAGAAGTTCATTACTGAACTTGAGGTGGTTCTTTCCATTATTGATCTAATACCTTTGTATTGTAATAACAATGGGGCTATGGATTTAGCGAAGGAACTACGGTCCCATCAGAAATCTAGACACATCTTGAGGCGGTATCATCTAATCAGGGAGATCATAGATTGCCGGGAGATCGAGATGCGGAGAGTAGACACAAAAGAGAACATGGCGGATCCATTCACCAAGGTCCTCCTTCAATCACAGTTCGAGAGACTATTGGAGATGTTGGGTATGCGATATGACAACAACTGGCCCTAGTGCAGACGTTGGGTACTCGGTACGCCAATATACGGCCTTAGTGCAAGTGGGAGATTGTTGGATATGTATGCCTTAGATGCCATTATTGTATATGTATATATATAATGGATGCTTAGACATATGTATGTACAGGACAATCTTACTCAGTATGATAGTATGCTATTTGGTTTGTCTTTATCTTAACATGTGTATATGTTTTACTTGATATTACGTATCATTAATACATGTTGATAAAGCCCGTAGGATTATTGCTTGACTACCAGCGTTATGATGTCAATCATACATGTGGGGGATGGGTAGTCCATAAACACATCCTTAAATGTCCCTAGTCGTTGGAGTATCGAGGCTAGGCATCGATATTCCGGAGTAAACCGGTGTATACGTTTCTAGACCCCGACGAGGGGCAATGGTTGGTCCCACAGCCATAAGTCTTTCGCACCTAAGATCGTATACAGGTACTCACTGGGGGTGAGTACACTGGACGGACTCGCCGTGAACTTCTAGATGGTACTATATCTATCGCCAGATAGTATTTCTTAGGTGACATGAGTACATATTAGTTTTCAGACCTGAGATCGTCATTTGTCTCGTGTGAGTTCCCACTTTTTCCCTCATAAAAAGGGAGAGAAAAGGGGAGAAAATTCCCCATGACTCAAGCCTCACGTGTTAAACACGTGAGCGCTTATATGCAAAGCATATAAGCGCTGCAATCAAACAACTATAGGCTAAATAGGCCTCACGTGTTAAACACGTGAGCGCATATATGCAAAGCATATAGGCGCTGCAATCAAACAACAAAAGGCTAAATCGGCCTCACGTGTTAAACATGTGAGCGCCTATGTGTAAAGAATGTAAGCACAAAAAAAAACCAACACTGGGGTCACGTGTTAAACACGTGAGAACACCCTTTTGAAGCATTAGCTTCAGACAGAGTTAAACTCTATGCAGAGAAGTAAATTCTATTTTTTGTATGTAAGGCATATGAACGTTAAGGGTAAATGGTCAAAGGCGTAATTGACCTCACGTGTTAAACACGTAAGCGTCCATATGCAAGGCATATGGGCGTCAAATGAAAGAAGCTAAATAAGCCTCACGTGTTAAATACGTGAGGGCACCTCCTTATATATAGAATTAAATTCTACTCTTGGGAAATACCTCCCTGAATTTTTCTAAAAGAGAAATATCCTCTCTGTTAAATAGAGAACCATTGGATCAAAGATCCAATGGTGATTAAACATAGAATTAAATTCTATTGAGGGAAAATATCTCCCTGATCTTTCTAAAATGAAAAGGATATTTTCTGTTAAACAGAAAACTGGTGGATCAAAGATCTAATGAAAAGGGAGAATATTTCCTTATGTCTTTCTAAACAAAAGAAATATGTGCTTTGTTAAATCGAGCACCCTTGGATTAAAAATCCGATGGTGATAAAAATATCACCATTTAATAGAATAAGATTCTATATATGCGAAAATATTCCCCCGATTTTGTTAAAAAACAAGAAAATATATTCTGTAAAAACAGAAACACTTGGATCAAAGATCCGACGGTGGGTAAAATTCCCCAAACAAATGTTGAGACCAATTAAATGAATTGGAATCTCTCAATGAGAGATTTTCTCAAAACTAAATAACAATTTCCACTATATAAAGGACCTGATATTTTAAGTCTCAATCACACAGAGACAGAAACACAAAAATGACAGAAAGCTCTAAAAACGATAGAGAATTTAATTCTCAAAAGAAGATAGTAGAGTTCACTCCTTCAAGACTCTAGGTAAAGAAAAAGGGAGAGACCAAAATATCTCCTTTGCCTAGTACAATGGAAATAAGGGTTTAACCCTTCACACAAGAACTTAGTTCTTCCTCTGGTTTAAAATTTGCAAAAGAAAATCTCCCCATAAGTTGAGAATTTAATTCTCATCGGGGAGATTCTGTTCTGCAGACTCAAAACTTAGAGAAAAAAACTAGGTTAAAAAGAAAAAAAAGAACATATGTTCTAAGAATTTAATTCCTCCGAAATTAGGGCTTAACCCTACATAAAGAACTTAGTTCTTATAAAAAGAAAAGAAGAACATAGTTCTCCCATTAACAAAAATGATCCAAGATCTTCAAAACAGAAACCTTAATGATCATCGATGACTAAAATGTCACTAATAGAGATTCGGGGGAGAAGAGGGAGGTGATGAAGGAGATGAGGGTGAGGGGATGAAGGCGAGGAGGTGGTGATGCAGGGACGGTCGCCGACGACGAAGAGGCGAGGGTTGCAGGCTTGGGTTCACGCGAGCGCGGGAGGCAGGAAAGAGAAATTTTGAGAAGATGAGGAAGAGAGAGAGAGACTTGTATGGAGTTTATAAAAATAAAATATATAGATATAAATATGTGAAAGAGAGAGAGAGAGAGAGAGATTTGATTAGGTAGGATTTTTAAAGGAAATATAAATAATGCAGAGAGAGAGGGAGAGAGAGAATTGAGAGATTTAGATTTAGGTTAAAATATATTTTTTTCTGTTAAAGAAAACTTTAGAAGGAAAATAAAGAATATAATATTATAATATTAGTCCGTTTTGAGATTTTGGCAAATACAAATTTACTCCAAAACACGCCCGGGTCGGGTCCAAAAATTCAGATTTAAAATATGAAAATATATGCGACGACCAAAATTAAAAATGAATGCTCGGGTAACGGAAATGCATACCCCCAAGAACGGATGCACGTACGTGCGTGTAGCCATCCAAACACGTCCGTTTCACTGAACGGGACGAGAACAAGATGCACGGATGCTACCACGGGGTCAAGGGTATCATGCAGGCTATGAAATATAGTTTTAAAATATTTTTCGTGACTTAAAAATGTTATATGGTAAAAGATGCAATACTGGATAAAATGTCAGTATGCAGTATTTATGAAAATGCACAAGTCTACGCAACAAGTCAAGTTAAACTATAAACATGAATCGAACAGGTTCCAAGCAAGCGGGTCGGGTCGAATGTAATGTAAATTGTAAAAATACCATTCGCACCCAAAACACGGTAAATCAAGAAAATACCACCAATAAGGAAATACGGGGAACTGGAATTGGTATAAATGAAATCGGGTGTTACAGGTTTCCTTTGTAAAATGTTGCGTGTCACCTCGGACACGTAGGTAAATACTGAGACTATAGCTCCTTTTTGGAAATCCCTTCGATAAATATTACAAACAACAACAAAAACAACAACAACAACTGAGCCTTTTATCCCAAGCATATGGGGTAGGCTACATGAACCAACATGAGAATCACGCCGGGTCCAGCACATGAATCCTCTGTCTCCACTCACTTCTATCGAACAATATACTTTCATTGAGTCCTTTGGCAACCATATCGTTTTGTATCACCTCCATCCATGTTTTCTTCGGTCTCCCTTTTGCCCTTTTGCCATTACCCATATCGAGAGTATCTATTCGTCGAACCGGTGCTTCCATAGGTCTGCGTCGCACATGACCAAACCATCTAAGCCGGTTTTCCCGCATCTTCTCCTCCACGGGTGCTACACCAACTTTTGCACGAATATCCTCATTTCGCACCTTGTCTTTTCTAGTGTTACCGCACATCCAACGAAGCATGCGCATCTCCGCTACGTTCATCTTCTGTGTATGATGCTTCTTAGGAGCCCAGCATTCTGTACCATATAATAAGGCAGGCCGAATAGCGCTCCGATAAAACTTCCCTTTCAATTTTAACGGAAAGTTACGATCACACAAAATCCCTGTTGCACTCCTCCATTTCAACCAACCAGCTTGGATCCTTTGATTAACATCACTATCAATCTCCCCATTCCTTTGGATGATGGAACCTAGATATCTAAACTGGTCGCTCGGTGATATCTCTTGCCCTTCCAATGTTATACCAATATGGTTCTGACTTCTCTGGCTACTAAATTTGCAGTGCATATATGCTGTCTTGGACCTGCTCAATCTGAATCCCCGAGATTCCAATGTTTGTCTCCATAATTCCAATTTGGCATTAACCCCTGCTTTCGTCTCATTTACTAGAACAATATCATCAGCGAATAGCATACACCAAGGGACCTCATCTTGGATAGTTCTAGTAAGCTCATCCATCACGATGGTAAACAGGAAAGGACTTAATGCAGATCCTTGATGTAAACCAATAGTAATCGGAAAATCACTTGTTAAGCCATCGCAAGTTCTGACATTTGCCACTACTCCGTCGTACATATCCTTGATTATGTCAATATACTTGACGGGGACCCCCTTTTTCATCATTGTCCCCCATAATACCTCTCTAGGTACCTTGTCGTACGCTTTTTCTAAATCAATAAATATCATATGCAAATCTCTTCTCCTCTCTCGAAAGCGCTCGATAAATATTAATGCATGCAAAATATATTCAGGTACTGTTCTCGGACTAGTCCTGCTCAGCAACTATACCAAGTAGTAAATATCATAAAAACGTACTGCTCAAAAGAAATCGTACTCAATAGTACTTGTAACAATGCCTCGTGTGTCTGGTGCGCACAGAAATTGAAATCAAAGAATGTGTCATACATGTGCACAGAAACCAAAAATAAGTGCAACGGGTGTGCATGAACACCTGTCAAAGGCAACGGGTGTGCCTGACAGCAGCATTAGGTGCATATGATATGCATGAAGAATCCCGATTTAGTGCATCTGGTGTGCACCAAAATCGCATCAAACGCGCCAAGTATGCACAAAATCCAACTCAAGTGCACAAGGTGCACGAAAACAAATATCGAGTATCACAATCGAAATCGACAGTATACAATACATCTCAATCCAAAACAGGTATACCGTGGTATATAATCTCACAACCATGTTGTCACGCCCCGCTTCCCGGTGTACGACGAAGTGGACGCAACGAGGTCCGATACGTATATACTTAGAAGTACATACGCTAAGCGTATCTAAGTAATATAAAAGTAAATCATAAGAGACAAGAGATATAGAAATAACAGTAACTTTATTAATAACAATCTTTTGTACAATGCATGAAAAGTAAATACAACTGAAATGAAAAGCGATGCCTAAACAGTGGCATAACAGGAAATGAAAATACTGAATAGAACAAGGTACAATATCTAGAGCTCGGGGTCTTCGTGAAACTGCTCCAAGTCTTCACCGATGGGCTCGATCTCTGCTGGGTCTAAAGCACCTGACGACATTCAAAGAAGAAAGAAATAGAATGTCGTCAGCGAACAGGCCGTTCGGTAAGTCCCAAAGATAAGGGAGAAATAGACAGAAAGTAAGAGAGGGAGAGAGAGAGCTTTTAATGTTGTATTATAATATTGTAATATTGTATTAACGCTGTTGTTTGTAGCCTGGTACAGAAGAATGCCAGTGTATACGAGAGGGGTCTCTATATGCTAGAGACCATGGCAAACGGAATATAGAGTACAAGGCTCCGTTATACAACCCGGAACAACGGCAATTGGATTCATGTTAGGTGTCTTAATCTTACCGCCTCGTGCCACCTTTAACACCTTCCGTACCAATCTACCCCTTAAACCCCGTAGTGTTTTGATTGTATTGTTGTTTTGCATTGTATAAGTTGGATGACTGACCAAAATCATGATATCAGTAACAGAGTGTAACTGCATAATCAGGTAAATGGAATAACGGAATAAATGATGTATATCCATGGTTTGATTCAGTCAAGTTGTATAGATTGTTAACTGGATTCTGGGATTCATGTGTTCATATTGAGTTGGAATATTAAAGAATGTAAATTGACTTGAATCATATTCAAGTCAGAAATAATCAGACTCAAACCTGAGTCAGACCAAAAAAAATGTAAGTCGAGGTTCTATATTTGTTAGGGTCCTTATTGTAATTTATAAAAACTTGAGGGAGTTTTATGCAAAAATACTTTTGTATAGTTTTCAAGATACACCTCAAGTATTTATTATTCATCTTTATAGTTATAATGAGTGTGATTTATTTTGTGATATTTCTAGTGAAAATATCCTAATTTCATAAATAAAGGTATTAATCTGTAATATTGATTTATTTGAAATTCATAGTATTTTAATGTAACTTATAATTTTGTAATTTTTAGGAAAAGGTGGAAACTTTATCTTATAATAAAATAAGTGTTTAAATGATAAATATACATATGTTTATACAAGAATAATTTTTAATAAATATTTTATTTTCCAAAAATCTCATTTTTCTTAAATGTCGTATTTTAAACCTTTCGAGACCGAATGCTCCTTGCGGAGGTCTGAATCTCGCACTACTAAGCCTGAGGGTGCACATTAAACCGTACTATCCCTAACGAGTTCCCCAAAGGTGGGTTGTAGTGGCGCTTTGCAAAGATTTAATAAATACTAGTCATTTAGAAAACGGTTTTATAAAGATAAGGTATTTATTTGAAAAGGGTGTAAATTCCGTATTTTAGATTCTAGGGTTTCCTAAGCCAACTAACATATTTCTAAATGGTCTAAATGATAAATCATAGAAGCCTCAAATCGTCTCTTCACCGCCAATTGCGGCCAGGTAAGTGCCAGGTGAGTGGGAGGCTCTCCACTACAAGTAGTGGTCCTAATTAAGTAACCACTCGCCTTAGACACACTTGCCTAGACACCACAAAGTCAGCTTTAGATAAACGATCGATGTCCACGACATATCATATTTTCCTATTAAAAGATATTGTTTTAAAATTGTTTAAAACTTAGAACTTTTAGAAAAGGTTTTATAAGAAAAGGGTATTTAAATGTAAAATCTTGTATTATCGTATTCTAAGTTTTGATGATATCATTTAGGGTTGTATTTGCGTGTGTGTGGAGGTAGGTCATTACCTCGTGATCTACTTTAGGTATAGCAATTGTTAAGGGTTAAATGTGATAACTAAACATGGTGGTATTTAAGTGCAAAAATACGGTATATTACAAAAGCCATCATTTCATGTGTGAAAACTTGTTCAAATTAATTTTTAAGTGATTAGTAGTCAACATGAATCTGTTTAAGCATTATAGAATTAGTGATAAGTGAGATTTGATAGAAAACCGAATCGGAAATCGGTTTGTTCCGATTTCCGTCGGGTTTGAAAAGTTGTATTTTTATGAAAGAATAGAAAGGTAGAAAGGAGGGACTTATGGGTTTGGACAACGCTAGAGAGTGAGAGGGAGATAGTGGGTTTGCCGGTGCGTCGAATCGTCGTCGAGAGCTCCTAGCACGATCACTGGAAAGTCGCCGTCGATTTCGTCAGCGCTTCGCCTTTCGCTCGTTTTCTGACGTATCAAGTTCTCTTGAGATTTTGGGAGAGTGGACTTAGGAATTTAGGATGAGAGGGTAGAGGGTAGGGGTGTTTATATAGGGTTAGGCTAGGGTTAGGGTTTTAATTAAAAAAAATATAAAAAAAGATATGAAAAATGATTAAAATTCATTAAACCTAGGATTAAAAAGGATTTATTGGACAAATGATAACCGATCCAAGAATTTAGAGTGTGCAGGAGGGTTGACCAAGTCAAGAGCCAACTTTTCTCAGTTGGTGACTCGGCCGTCCGGCCAAGTCCGGCCGGCGGCGCCGGACCGAGTTGGCCGAGTCGCCGGCCGGCGACGCTGAGTCGAGCCGAGTCAGGCCACCATAGGCCGGGGAAACTTCGGGGGTACAATTTGGTATATTTACTTTTTGTTGTCCAGTACATATTTTGGGAGTTATGGCCTTTTGACCGTTGACTTCCAAAAGAAATTAAAACAAAATAAATACAAAAATAATGTGGGGCATGGGATTTGAACTTTGGTGGCTTGTTTCAGCAGTGCAAGGTATTACCAATGAGCTACAAGCTCCTTGTAATTATTGTGGGAAAATAACTACTTAAAGTGGTAACAGCAACATTAAATACCCCAAGTACACTTTAATTTTAAAACAATTTTATGTACGCTAAAAATGGAGTTATTTAAAAACAAAATAATTACTTATATATATATTGTGCTCAGGTTAAAATACTTATTTATGAATTTTAAAAAATTAACAAAATTTGTATAGAAAAGTGTATAGGAAAATTAGGGTTGTTACACATGTGCATCAGCGTGCACAAAATCGAATCAAAATACTGAAGTGCATGAAAACTACACCGAAGGTATAAGTCAAATCACATGCATACCATAGGCATGAAATCAAAATCAACATCTCAAATGATATCAAATCAGAACCGAGTGCAACTGTGGTGCACGAAAACTCAATCATGCAAATAAATCTCCCAAAATACCGAAATCCAAATGACGGAAACAGTCCTGCTCTGGCACATCCTCTAAAGATCTCTGGCCAACTATCATGGTCACTCATAACATGTCTCATCGACGATGCCGAACTCTGGCCTGCTGGGTGTGCGTAATATGATGGATCCTGGGTCCAAGTCTTCTCGTTTAGCATTTCCAGAAAGATCCTATCGGGGTCTCTCCCAAATCTCGTTTCTGCCGAACTGCCCGGAAGTTATCACCCTTTACTAAATCTGTTTATCGTTCCGGAACGGCTTCATACTCATCACGACTCCTTCTGGAAGATATATCCATATTTAACGCCTCTGCATGCGTATCACATCTCTGATGTCAACGGAGTGGAACGCCATCTTGTCGAAATCTCGTATGAACCTCTTACTCCACTTTTCTTTAATGTCGACTGATTCAGACTCGTTTCTTCATACTTGTAAGGACTGCACTACAAACGGCTATACTCATATCTGGAGTCTCCCAAGTAATGCATCCCATCACATGATATCGACGTCGAACCTTTCGATCGATTCGTCAAAGTTCCATAATCCCCCAAGAGCTCAGCTCTTGAGCACAGTTTAATAATATCCAGTACATGCCACAGTACCTATGGACCAGCCGTAGAAGGGCAAACCCAAGCCTTATTAATGGCACCGCGGAACTGCCGCAAACCCTTAGGTTCAAAGGCGTTCCCATGGTCATTATATTGAGTTAGGGTTTCATTCTTTTAGAGGGTCTATAGAATTACTTGCATGTTTTTCCGAATACTTTAAACTTGGAAAAATGGGTTTCTGACATTTGATCGTCTTCTATCGACTCTTAACGTACCTGTGTAAAGTCTTCTCAAGCTGGAATCAATCAATTTGATGACCTCGCATCGGGGTATGCAACGAACCACGTGTCCTAGTTATTCCTCCTTGGGTGACTAGAGATCTTCTATCATATCTCCAAGTACAACTTGTGCTGCATAGCTCCAAACATCTGGGGAGATATCTTTTCATTCACAGTAGCAACTGGCTCATTCGTCCGCACGCAAAGCAGTGCCTCAATCATCAAGAATATCGGTGCATTGACGGTCATCACATTCTAGCCGGCCTCTATCAGTGGCCCAATCCTCTAGTGCTGATCTGCACGTTCGAGAAATCCTTGTAAAAGCAAACCATCAAACGCTCATGGCGCGAAAAACACAATATAACGACACATCTATACAATCATGTGCCACCGGAATTACGCCCTGGTCAGCCCCCGTCCAAGACGAGCTCATGCTGACCGCAACTTTAGCCGCAACTCTCTTTGCCTATGCAATCGTGGTAATAAAACCACCAACCAATATCGATGAGGATAGATCATAGGAATGAATATAATATTGTGCAAGGAAATATACATCCTAAGGCTTCTTAAGCGGAGTAGCGTATCATAAGTATGCTGCGGAACATACACACGGTACGTCACTCTCCTTAAGTCACTTACTCCATCAACCAAGGTCAACCTATGCGACGAAAGTTCGGGTCTAATACCCCCTCGACCAAGTCTACGTTTCGTAAGGTCAAGCCTAGGTTCCGAATACAAATATACGCCCTAGACTCCGCATAGTCAAACATAGACTCGAACCAAGGTTAAACCTAATGCTCTGATACCAACTTTGTCACGACCCGAAATGGCACGTGACTGGCACTTGAATCATATGAAGTCTATAGGACCCCATCTAATTCAAGTAAGCTAAAAATCCCAGAAATCTAAACCATTTGAAAGAAGGAAGCGAAGGAAAACTTGTTTTAAAGTTTGCATATAATCACTTTGAAAAGTCGTAGTAAACCTTTTTAAAACATCAAGTCTTTTCCGAAAATTTCGGCAGAGTCTCCTTTGTAAATACTGGCCCCAAACGGGTACAACAACAACAACTGAGCCTTTTATCCCAAGCATATAGGGTAGGCTACATGAACCAACATGAGAATCACGCCGGGTCCAGCACATGAATCCTCCGCCTCCACTCACTCCTATCGAACAATATACTTTCATTGAGTCCTTTGGCAACCATATCGTTTCGTATCACCTCCATCCATGTTTTCTTCGGTCTCCCTTTTACCCTTTTGCCATTTCCCATATCGAGAGTATCTATTCGTCGAACCGGTGCTTCCATAGGTCTGCGTCGCACATGACCAAACCATCTTAGCCGGTTTTCCCGCATCTTCTCCTCCACAGGTGCTACACCAACTTTTGCACGAATATCCTCATTTCGCACCTTATCTTTTCTAGTGTTACCGCACATCCAACGAAGTATGTGCTTCTCCGCTACATGCATCTTCTGTGTATGATGCTTTTTAGGAGCCCAGCATTTTGTACCATATAATAAGGCAGGCCGAATAGCACTCCGATAAAACATCCCTTTCAATTTTAACGGAAAGTTACGATCACACAAAATCCCACTCCTCCATTTCAACCAACCAGCTTGGATCTTTTGATTAACATCACTATCGATCTCCCCATTCTTTTGGATGATGGAACCTAGATATCTAAACTGGTCACTCGGTGATATCTCTTGCCCTTCCAATATTATACCAATATGGTTTTGACTTCTCTGGTTACTAAATTTGCAATGCATATATGCTGTCTTGGACCTGCTCAATCTGAATCCCCGAGATTCTAATGTTTGCCTCCATAATTCCAATTTGGCATTAACCCCTGCTTTCGTCTCATTTACTCGAACAATATCAACAGCGAATAGCATACACCAAGGTACCTCATCTTGGATAGTTCTAGTAAGCTCATCCATCACGATGGTAAACAGAAATAGACTTAATGTAGATCCTTGATGTAAACCAATTGTAATCGGAAAATCACTCGTTAAGCCATCGCAAGATCTGACATTTGCCACTACGTCATCGTACATATCCTTGATTATGTCAATATACTTGACGGGGACCCCCTTCTTCATCATTGTCCCCCATAATACCTCTCTAGGTACCTTGTCGTACACTTTTTCTAAATCAATAAATATCATATGCAAATCTCTTCTCCTCTCTCAAAAACGCTCGACAAGTTGACGAAGCAAATACTACTAAAATAGGGGGTTGCCCCTACGGATAATGAAATCCGTAGGGGCAGATTTATTTTGGCCCTACGGACTAATCCGTAGGGCCAGACGGTTGCCCCTACGGTCTAGGCGTTTTAATTTAAAAATATTAAATCGTAATTTGTTGTTTGCCTCTACGGAGCCGCAAACCAATGACCTACGGACTAATACGTAGGGGCGTCTAAATGGGAATTTAATAAAAAAAAAGGCACAGAAATGCCCTACGCTAATTATCTCCTCTCGTGCGCGAAACTCCCTAAATCCCCAAATCTCTCGTTCCCGTCGCGTCGCCGATCTCGTCGCCGTTCTCTCCCTTTCGTCGCCGATCTTATTCCCGATCTCGTCGCCGTTCTTCCTCGTCGCCAATTGCATCGATTGTCGACCACCGATCGATCGTCTCCTCCACCGCACAGGTTAGTAAATCTTCAATTAAACAAATTTTTGATTATTTTAGGGCTAGGGTTCAAGGTTTGGGTACCGATGAGGGTTAGGGTTAGGCATCGGTTGGGGTTAGCATTAGGGTTGGGGTTGGGGTTGCGGTTGGGGCTAGGGCTGAGGCTGCGGTCGGGGTTGGGGTTGGGGTTAGGGTTAGGGTTGGGGTTCGGCTGGGGCTGGGGCTGGGGTTAGGGTTAGGGTTAAGGTTGGGGTTGGGGTTGGGGTTCGGCTGGGGCTAGGGCTGGGGCTGGGGTTAGGGTTGGGTTGTGATTTATAAAGGAGAAATTGGGTGGAAAAAATTTGGCTGTTATGTGTTGGTAGAAAGATTTGTGGTCAAGAGAATGAATGGAAGCATTGTGTTCGCTTATGAGTTTAAGCACACAAACAAAGTAACGGTCAAATGGGAATAAGTGTTTAGATTTGGTGATTTGAGTGTGAGGGATTCATGATTCTTTTGTATGAAATTATGTGGAGTTATGTGAGGTACTTAAATGTAATGAAAGTTTTTTTTTATATAGTATTGAAGAAAGTTTTTTGTGTTACTAATTCACTTGTTTTGTTGCATATATGGGCATTAAGCTTCTAAACAATAAGATGATTATATGGCCTAGCTAAATTATGAATGATTAAGTGATTCATAGATGTAGTGATGTCTATCAAACATAAACTTTGATATGAATTGCCTCAAATAAATATATAGCTAAACATACTATTTTTCGAGCGGTTTTTATCGTTAAGCATAAGAATCAAATTTTTAATCTAAAATACCCAAGGAAAATCTTTATGAATCGTGATATTTAGTTAACTTATTTTCTTTTACCAATGTTTGTTGTGACATTATGTTTATATCTTTATGTTTTAACTTTGAATGCATCTAGGCATGTATTATTCAGTTAACTTATTTTCTTTTACCAATGTTTGTTGTGAATCGTGATACTTCATATTTATATTTTTCCAATTCTGTTTGATCTTCGTTAGTTTATTTGATATATATTCTTTCAATTTGAATTTATATTATATTCATCTTGTTTATTGATTTCTTTTCTATGTTGAAAGTATGTATCTCAATCTCAAGTCTAATGCATCTTAGTTCTTTAATACTCAATTCTTCATATATCTTATTCTCAAGTTGCAACTTTCAAGTAACTAAGCAAGTATTATTTCATAAGTTTAAAATCATGTTATATCAGTTACTTTATATTTTATTTAAATACTTCGTATAGTCTATGTGACGAGAAGATTCAATCGTATGATAACCGATAGAAGCCTTACCCCCCGACAGCCGAAACACACATACAACAAGAATACACAACAAACGCATCATTAGAGAGTGATTCAGGATGTTCAAGTTAAAACCAATATATGATATTCGATGATAATATGAAACTTTCATATTCTCATCGATACTCATATATGAAACTCAAAGCGCCACTTAGTCCCCGTCTATCGGTTAACATATGTTCGATATTCGTCGTGACATAGAACTATACGAAGGTTGTTAAATATCGGATGGTATAGCTCGATACTAACAATCGTCGTATAGTCTATGTGACGAGAAGATTCAATCGTATGATAACCGATAGATTTGTCCCGTGAGGACAAGTTAGGAATGTATAAAGCAAATACCTTCATTCACTTGTGTTTTCATCCGTTTCGAGATATTTCGTCGGTACCTTTCCGCTGGTTCTCCGTGTACAAAGATAGATTAGATGTTCATTTCAACGTTGTTTCACAGCTTTGAAATGATTATCTATTCTATTACAGTGTACTCGGAGAACAGCGGGTAGGTGCTGCCGAAATTTACTCGAAATGGTTGAAAGCACAAGCGAATGGGTATTCGCTCTATACATTCTTAATGGGATATAAGCCTTACCCCCAACAGCCGAAACACACACATACAACAAGAATACACAACAAACGCATCATTAGAGAGTGATTCAAGATGTTCAAGTTAAAACCAATATATGATACTCGATGATAATATGAAACTTTCATATTATCATCGATACTCATATATGAAACTAAAAGCGCCACTTAGTCCCCGTCTATCGGTTAACATACGTTCGATATTCGTCGTGACATAGAACTATACGAAGGTTGTTAAATATCGGACGGTATAGCTCGATACTAACAACCGTCGTATAGTCTATGTGACGAGAAGATTCAATCGTATAATAACCGATAGATTTGTCCCGTGTGGACAAGTTAGGAATGTATAAAGCAAACACCTTCTTTCACTTGTGATTTCATCCGTTTCGAGATATTTCGTCGGTACCTTTCCGCTGGTTCTCCGTGTACAAAGATAGATTAGATGTTCATTTCGACGTTGTTTCACAGCTTTGAAATGATTATCTATTCTATTACAGTGTACTCGGAGAACAGCGGGGAAGTGCTGCCAAAATTTCACAGGATAAATTTTGCGATTGGGTCACAGATCATATAAGTTATTCGAATAACATGTTATTGCTATCAGTTTTAATCTAAACTTATATCGTTATGTATTTGTCGTAAAATTTGTTTTGTTAGATCCACGATCCGAACTTGTTTGCATCATTTGAGAGTGATTCAAGATGTTTAGCTCAATTTCCTAGTATGGAGGTTGCATATTATAAAGGATTCGGTGTCCTTGGATACAAATTCGAAGTTAAGGACATAGAAACATCTAGAATCACTCAAAATAGTGGGATTGCGACAGTAGGATCGGACGGTGTGATTTATTATGGGTACTTAAATTGTATACTCGGCATCCACTATCCCGGACGATCAGAACCCTTTTATATATTCCAGTGTACTTGGTACGATACGCGAACCGATACGGATAAGTGGAGAAGCAATCTTGGGACTTGGAAAGATGAATATGGATTGACCAGTATGAACACACTTCGATTTTACGGTCAGGAAGATCCGTTTACCTTTCCGAACCAAGCGTTCCAAGTATACTACTCACAGCGTTTGAAGCATCCGGGATGGAGTGTCATATGCCGTTGGAAACCCAGGGATGTCTACGATGTTCCAGAATTCGAGGACAGCGATGAGGATGAAGAAGAGAGAAGACTTAGAGTACTCCGACCGTCTGTTTCGAAAGATGGGTTGTCTTCGGCCGATCATGAAGTTACGTGGGTTAGAAATGATATCGATGATGAAATCCAAGTAGATATGTCTAATGCGCCCACGAAACTAAAAAGGTTATCAGTAATGTTATATTATTACTTCACATTTTATGATCTATACATATATAGTCAATACTTGTAATGATTGTCTAATACGTCCACGAACCGTTTATCTAGATTTGATGATGATGACGGGAGCAGCGAGGGGCGGCAGGAGCTCCAGCCGCGGCACCGGCAGAGGCAGAGGCAGAGCGGTTCTGCCTCCCGGAGAGCTGCGTAAGGAGCTTCAGAGGGCCAGTCTAGCACCCCGATCAGAGACCCCTTCGGATGCCTCCTTCCATGTAGACTTTGCCACACCTCCAGATATATTGCACGCATATCCATTTTGAATGTAATATTATAGATATCCATGCTTGTTCATGTCAAAATTACTTATATTGTCAATGTTTGATTGTCTAGCTGTTGGTGATGCGTCCACATCAAGGACAGAGGCCACTCCCGCACCTCCAGGTATGTTTATATATCATATAGTGCATGTATATTGATTTAGAATGCTATATCATAAATATACACACATTCCTTTTGCTCTTACTTAGATAATCATTTTTTTTATTGTCTAGCTGTAGGTGGTGCCTCCGCATCTCGGGCAGAGGCCACCACCGCACCTGCGGGTATGTTTATATATCCTATAGTGCATGCATATTGATTTAGAATGTTATATTATTGATCTACACATTCTTTTTGCAATTACTTATATAATCTATTTTTAATTGTCTAATTATAGGTGGTGCGTCCACATCTGACGCAGGGGCCACTCCCGCCACTTCCGTACCCTCCGCTCAGTCTGTAGGTTAGTATGAATAAATATAAAATATTTATTCATTTTACATATCCTCTAAAGAATAAATATGAACTTCATGGAAATTTAGCGTCAATGTTTATTTTCTAGTCGGAGGGGATGCGTCTGCATCCGGGTCACCGGCTGTTCCTCACCGGAGGAACTATCGTCCCGCTCGTGCTGCTGCCCGGGCCCAGGCTCGGGCTTTAGTCACCGGAGGTATATATCACACTTCAATTTTCGTTAAACCTTGATTTCTTAATACAACTTTGTCTTAATATTGATTGTCTTGATATTTCTTGCAGACGCAGGGCCTCCCCGTCCCCAGAGGGGGACTCGAGGCCCTAATCAGTCCCACAGGCTGAGGCCCGATAGAGCTAGGGGGAGGCAGCATTCCCCCTCTTTTTTACCCCTGATTATCGCTATACCGGCGATCATGCCGAGAGGTTCAGCCGGTATATAGGGGATGAGAGCCGGCTCGTGAAGAACTATCCACTTCACGTTGAGTGGGGCGACCAGCACCAGCGCTCATTCGCCCACTTCTGAGATCAGGCTCGGGTATTAATATATATTTTCATTTGATTTATCCAATATATTTATTATTAATACTTGCAATCTAATAACAATGTTTTTTTTGTATTTTCAGTTGGATTACGATTTTCAGCCTGTACCCGGCCCTGATCACCCTGGGAGGGTGCTCGATCTTCACGCTCTGTACAATGGCCTGATGAAGAACATGCAGACAAAGGTCCGATACAACAGGAATGAGCTGAAGACCGACTGCTACTCCCTGTGGATGGCGACCCCCGAGGCAGAGAGAGCGGCCCTCCTATCTACTCCGGCCTTTGCAAGAGTCGACGTAGAGACATGGCCTCTATTGTGCGAATATTTCGACTCTTAACGCAAACAGGTATGTATTTTAAATGTAATTCATTATTTAGTATATAATTTATTTTTTTGTGTTGCTTAATTAGAAAACTAAATGTGAATGTGTTGTGCAGAAACAGGCCGCTCAAAATATAGAGAATAGGAAGTCGGCGAAGAGGGGTCGCCCCACTTATACAGGTGGCTCGAGGAATATTACTCGTGCCATAGAGTTATCTTACAATAGACCAGAGAGCACAGACCCTGGCGCAAGGTGGTACACCGAGCGTGCTGTCCGCATATCTTGCCGTCCACGGCACCTCGACAGATCCCGCCACGAGCGAGCTTCGATACCCCGACGCCGCTACCCAGGAGTATTGCGTATGTGTTAATATTTATTCAACCCCTATTTGAAATTTTAGTTTTGAAAGGTTCAAATTTAATGATATACTTATATTTTACTGGTTAATGTGGGTGTAGGAGCGAGTGGTTGAGCAGGCCGAGGCATCGGGGATCGATTTTACTGGATAGAACGATCCGATGCTGCTGATCCCAGTCCTGGACGCCGCACACGGAGGGCACCACGGAGGTTGGGAGAGAGGCCGGGGACTGGGCCCTAGCAGGGCCCATATGAGGTTGGACTCCACCCTGGCGGTTACTTCCTCCGTCTCCAGTGAGCGACGTTTCCAGCAAGAACTGGAGAGCTTGAAGGCCACCGTTCAGGAGTTGAAGGAGATGTTGGTATATATACTACTTAATAGTAAAATATTATGTCATATTATTGATAGCAACATATCCAATATTAGTACGTAGCCTGAGCTTATTTGGTTGTAGACTTAGCTTTGATTAATCATACATACATATCTAATTAAAATAAACTACAGTTTTCCAAACTAGATATTCAAACGAGGCCTAAGTCCCTAAGTATACATAGATTGGGGTTTCGAAATAACTTGATAATGATACGAATTCGAATAATACACAGTTCTTAGTCGTTTATTACACACGTAAGTCAAAACGCGACAGGGTACATCGGCCGAGCCTCCACATGCATCTCCTTCGGCAGCGGCTCCGCAAGCCACTACATCGGCTGCGGTTCCGCAGACAGCTCCTATAGCTCCACTGCTCGCTCAGACTCCTGCAACCGCGGCTCCGCAAGCCACTACCTCGGCGGCGGCTGCGCAGACCACTCCTACAGCTCCATAGCCCGCTCAGACTCCCGCATACTTCGCATTGCATGATTTATTGACTCAGGGTATATCTGAGGAGCAGGCGCGCCAGATTATGGCGTTTATCAGAGGTGGAGCTGGACCGAGGTAGGGTAGCTTTTTGATTCTTATATTTTAAACATGTATTTATTTATATGATACATATTGTACTATATTTTGGACGATATTGATATTGGTGGTGTTTGCGTGTTTATATTGATATCATATTCTGCTTGTTGATTTCTTTCGTATATTATGCGTGAGATGTGATTATGAATACTGCGATATCTGTTCTGCGTAATGATTAATTTTATATATGATGTATATATTATTGTGCACAGGGCGAGAAAAAAGTAGGCAGCCCTTTTTTTTAAAAAAACCTGATAATATGTACCTACGGATTAATCCGTAGGGCCCAACATTGCCCCTACGGATTAATCCGTAGGGCCCAACAATGTACCTACAGATTTATCCGTAGGGGCAAATATCAGGATACCTGATATTTTGCCCCTATGATCTCAGTATTAGGGGTTACGCTTGCCCCTACGGATATATCCGTAGGGGCAAACAAATACCCCTCCACAGGTATCCGTAGGGACAAAATATCAGGATACCTGATATTTTGTCCCTACAGATTTATACCTACGCACTTATCCATAGGGGCAACTATTTGGCCCTACGGATAAGTCCGTAGGGACACCTAATTTATTATATAAACACATAAATTAAATAAATTTTTTGTCCCTACAGCCTAATCCGTAGGGACAACTGGACTTACATTACTCCGTAAGGGCAAGTTTTTGACCGTAGGGGAATGTTCAAGGCTAAGATTTGCACCTACGGCGTTTGCACCTACAGGGTATTTTCTTGCCCCTACGGATATATCCGTAGGGGCAGTGGTTTGCTTCTACGGATAAATCCGTAGGGGCAACCCTTATTTGTAGTAGTGAAATGAATAGCCTCTGTCGTCGATCGTCCCGGCATGAACCCAAACTGGTTCTCTGTTATCTTAATATCCTTCCTTAGCCTGTGTTCAATCACTCTCTCCTAAAGTTTCATGGTGTGACACATAAGTTTTATTCCACGGTAGTTTGAGCAACTTTAAATGTCACCCTTGTTCTTATAGATAGGTACAAGGATACTTTTCCTCCATTCATTTGGCATCTTTTTTGTCTGCCAAATCTTATTAAACAGATCTGTCAGCCATTTAACGCCTATTTCTCCTAAGCATCTCCAAATCTCGATAGGAATCCCGTCAGGACCAAACGCTTTTCTTAAACCCATTCTGTTCAAAGCTTCTTTAACCTCAGGTAGTCTTATTTTACACATGAAATCACGGTTTATATCTTGAGATCAAATGACAAGTCCATCCAAATTCTTAGTAAAGCTCTCATTGAACAATTTGTCAAAATAATCTCTCCATCTTTCCTTAATATCCTCATCTCGAACTAAAACCTTCTGATTTTCATTTTTGACACATTTCACCACACATAAGTCTGTAGTCTTCCTTTCCCGCATCCGAGCAATCCGGTATATATCATTTTCAGCCTCTTTAGTGTCTAATTTCTTGTACACCTCCTTGTAGACCTTAAATTTAGCTTCCCGAACAGCTTTCTTAACTTCCTTTTTAGCCATTTTATACTTCTCAAATCTCTCCACATCTCTACATTTCTTCAAATCTTTATAAGAATCACTTTTAATTTTAATAGCAGCCTTTACTTCTTCATTCCACCATGATGTGTCCTCAGATGGTGGAGCACCACCTCTCGACTCACCAAGTAGATCTCTAGCTACCTTCTTGATACAACTAGCCATTTTGTTCCATGTTCTGTCTGAATCATCTTCCGACTGCCAATCCGCTTCTTGGACTACACGATCTATAAAAGCCTTTTGGTTACCTTCTTTCAATCGCCACTATTTAATTTTAGGCTCTACCTTACGTCTAATCTTCTTAGGTCCTCTTCTAAATCGAAAATCTAGAACTAAAAGTCTATGTTGAGTGGTTACACTCTCACCTGGCACTACCTTACAGTCGATACAACAACCTTTATCTATTCTTCTCGTCAGAAAAAAGTCTATTTGACTAGCACTTGATCCGCTCCTAAAAGTGATAAGGTAGGACTCTCTTTTCCTAAACCAGGTGTTTACTAAGATCAAGTCTTAAGATAAGGAAAAATCTAGAATCGAGTCACCTACTTCATTCCTTTGTCCAAAACCAAAACCTCCATGGATAGTATCAAACCCACTACGACTAGTACCTACATGTCCATTAAGATCACTACCAATAAATAACTTCTCTCCACTAGCTATACTTTGCACCATTTCGTCTAAATCCTCCTAGAATAGACACTTACTAGCGTCATCAAGACCTATCTGTGGTGCATAAGCACTAATAACATTAAGGATCTCTCCACCTAGAATAAGCTTAACCAGTAAAATTCTATCACCTTTTCTCCTAATCTCAACTACATCCTCAAGCAACCGTCTATCTATGATTATGCCTACCCCATTACGATTTTTATCTCTACCCTTATACCAAAGCTTATAACCCCAAGGCTTTATGACTCTACTCTTTTCACCTACCTACTTAGTTTCTTGCAAACACATAATACTAACTCTCCTCCTAATCATCACCTCCACTAATTCTATTAGTCTACCCGTAAGGGAATCTGTGTTACAAGAAGCTAGACGGATCCTATGAAACCCTTGCTTATTTGTCACTACACCCGGGGTCCGATGTAGCGCGCCGTTTCTGGACGACGACCTTTTCTTATTTGTCACTACACCCTGCGTCCGATGTAGCGCGCCGTTTCTGGACGACGACCCTTGCTTATTTGTCACTACACCCGGGGTCCGATGTTGTCACGCCCCGCTTCCCAGTATACGGGCAGAGGACGTGATAAGGCCGCTACGTATTTACTCTGAAGTAAATACGCTAAGCGTATCTAAGCAATATAAAAGAAATGTACACAAGAGACAAATGCAATAAAACAACAACTTTATTTATTAACATTCCTTTGTACAATGCATGGAAAGGTAAATACATCTGAATGAAAGCAATTCCTAAACAGTGGCATAACAGAAATGGAATGTACTGAAATGAAATGTGTACAAGTGTAACTACAGCTCGGGATTTTCAATAAACTTGTCCAAGTCTTCAGTGCTGAGCTTGATCTCTGGAAGGTCCGAAATACCTGACGACATTCTAAGAAGAAGAAAGAGAATGTCGTCAGCGAACAAATCGCTCGGTAAATCCCAAAGATAAGGGAGAAATAGAAAAGACAGAGAGTAAGAGAGAGAGTGTAGCTTTTACAGTTGTATTATATTGTTATATTGTTGTATTGAGCATTAACGCTGTTGTTTGTAGCTTGGTACAGAAGGATGCCAGTGTATACGAGAGGAGTCTCACTTGCCCCGGAGAATAAGGTATCAGGAACTCAAGGAACCGTTCATGCCATGGTACAACAGCAAAGGAATACAGGTTAGGTGTCTTATGGTTGCAGTCTCGTGCCACTTCTAACACCTTCCGTACCAATCTACCCCTTAAACCCCGCGATATCATGGTTGTATTGTTTGTATTGTATTGCAACTTGTAATGTCTTGTAATATAGATTGTATAATTGGATGACTTGCCGAAACCATGATATCAGTAAATGGGTGTAACTGGAGAATCATGAATGTAACTGGAGAATCATGTAAATGGAAGTTGTAACGTTTTGAAAATCGTTTCGGTGAAATTTCGAAAAAACGGTAAAATAAGGAGGTTTTCTGTAAAAAGTCAAAATACAAATATCTTATTATAAAAATTAAATATACATATTCTAGCTATGAAATTGCTATTATTTGGTGTTTATTGAGTCGCTGGTGAAATTTCAAATTTTCTGAAAAAAATATTATTTTATTATTATTTTAAGCCGTCACTAATACATTTAATTAGGAAAAATTACAAATTGGAATGAGTTGAAAAAAATTTTGTGCATCATAAAACATTAAATAAAATTTTATCATGTGGTTTTTGGAACGAAATTATTTGCCAAAACGGTTTAGAAATTATTGAAGAAAAAAGGCTTTTTTTAGCGTAAATGGATGTTTGGGGCATTGTATTTATCATTTTTCATCACCCCACACCCGTACCCACACCCACACACCCCCATTAACTTCTCCCCTTGAAGAATTCAGCAGCCCCCATTTTATTTTCCCCACTTGAATTTCAAAGGAAAGAAATGAAAGAAAAGAAAAGAAAATGGAGAAATAAGGTGGACCTTTGACCTTGAATTGACTTTGACTTCTTCCCCCACTTTCTCTACCTCCCTCTCTCTCCTCTCCCACTCCCATTCCAGCAGCCCCCCACCCTCCTACAGCAGCAACAGCCCCCCCCTCCATTTCCCTTATCTTTTCTCTTCAAACTTCATCAAAAATTGCCTCAAATCCATCAAAAAAAAACCCAAAACCCAAATCCGACTCCTACCCATTTTAGCTTAGCCCGTATAGCATGGATCTTTGTGAAAAGAGAGCATTTTGGGAGACCATGGATGCTTGTGGATCTTCAAATGTTTTTGGGTATAATTCTAAAATATTTTTGCTTAATTTGTTACTAATTTCTTAAGCTAAACTACTTAAGTGTTAATTAGGCTTAAGTTGCAAGTTTTGGAATTCAAGTTATGAATTTAAATGCAAGTTAGGGTTTTTATAAAATTGGTGTATGGTTGTGTGTTATATTTAGGCTTTTTGTCATGTTAATACAAGATTAGTAGCTTGTGCTAATGGTTAGTTTAAAAATTGTGTTAATTTGCTAATTTGCTAACTAGGTTTTTGGAAATTATTGCAAATGTTAGACTAAAAATCTAATTAGGTTTTTCATGGCTTCATTAACTTTATTAAGTGTAGTTTAGAGCTTTGGATCATGCAAATCTAAGCTAGATTGTAGTTTGTGCATTTTTGCTTTGAAATTGTTAAAATTTAAGTATTTTGTAAACTAGAATATTAGGGTTTTTGGAATTTAATGAGATTAAATTCCGGAAATTGTTTATATGACTTATTTAAGATATTTAATAAGTATATTGGCCGCTACATTCATTTAAACATCATGTTTTGTACAAAAACGGCGAATTGTGCTTGCTACATTTTCGGAAAAATGACTTTTTAAGTGAAATTGGGGTTTTTGTGAGTTTTAACCTAGTTTATATTAAAATTAGTGTTCGTGAATGTGCAAATGAGTGTGATTGGATTTTTCTCGATGGTTTGACATTTGTACATCGACATCGAGGGTTGGTTTGACTATTCTTGCATGCGTAGGCGATAGGTTTGGACCTATGCGTGATACGCGTGCCGATTTGATTTTCGTATGCCGTTTCGATTTCGAATTTAGTTTTAATGCGATACGGTGCGTTATGATATGTAGGTACCCCATGCGGACTTCGAGACGACAAGCAAGCGCGTGGCGACGTCGGCACCGGCGAGCGAGGACCAGGTGAGTAGATTTATAACTACGGGGAGAAGTCGGGTGGATGGCGTATAGCACCCCCGCAGTCCGTGGTGGTGTATACAGATGCGTATACACACCAACAATTATTATATGTTATTTGGGATTAATAACGATGCTTAGGATGGATATTGGTGTGTTGGATTACTTTAGTGTTGCGAACCCTAGGGTAGTGTTGCACTACACATACACACATACATACTTGCATACATTCCTATTGATATGTGCTCATGGGATTCTTTATAGTTATGGGTTCACATGGGTATAGGACTATGTGTTCACATACGGATTTGAGAATAGTATTTGGAATTTGAGATGAGTCGATGAGATTGGGCTTGAGGCCAGGAGATCGGTGATGTGATTTGGTTCGTATTGATATACGACATGATGTTTTAGCGGGTCTTTTGGCGTAGTGATTCTTACACCTGCATGCATACTTAGGCGGTATCAGTATTGTACTAGATGTAGATCAGTACCCCGATCATGATAATTGATAAAAAGGATACCAGGTGAATAGTATGATGAATGTGATATTGACCCGTACCTAGATTTGGGATGCCGTACGACGGATTTACGTACGAGCTATATTGATGATTGATCCGCACTCTTGACTTGGGATGTCTGGTTATGGATATGATATTATTGAGGCGGGATCACCGACTATACATATACAGGTATGTATATGTATCGACTCAGATGATAGGAGGTTTCCTTACCTGTAGTTCAGCTTGTTAGTTCAGCCGTATAGTTTAGCGTAGTTGTTAGATTAGATTAGACCCTACCTATTTCAAAACTAACGAATCGTGGGTATTTTAAAAGACAGCCCAAGGGATCTTACGGATATTTCAAAAGACGTATCTTTTCATAAAAACACCGTAGCCCCTATTTTCAAAACCCCATGATTCGTGTTATTTCAAAAGGCACCAATTTGTAGGACTTATATTAGATTAATGCAGATTAGTTATCGTTGTGTCTAGTTTCAGCTCCTGCACATTATTGCTGTTCGCTCTGCCTCGCATACTTATTTTGCTGCATATTCCATTATTGATATCATGCTGTTAGGGCACCAGCACCATTACCGATGATGCATATGTACCACGTACACCTACTTGCCGGCTCACACACATCTTCATCGGTAATTGCCATGTCACGTACACTTTAGATGATATATTTGCTTGACTTAGCTTGTTAGCTAGTAGTTTTGACATGATATTAGTGTACTTCCCTTATATGCCATATTAGACATTGTAGTTATTACTTGTCGCTTCATGCATACTGTTATTCATTGTTATGCCGTATTCATGGATTCTCATGCTTATAGTCATGGTTTTACATCCTATCGATGATTCAGATTTCCATGATATTTTCTGGATTTGGAGGAAAACCGCAAAACATATATAAACTGTTTTCTCTCTTTTAAAATAAAAAGTGCGGTTTTCCCATGATGTATGAGTCGTCCACCATGAGTTTGCTGATGGATTTCGAGACCCGATTCGAGGAGGCGGATGAACCGTTTCGGGTACATGGTGGACCCGGTAAGGTACCCCGGGGCAAGAAGCGCGTGATGATGACGATGTGAGCCTGGCAGGGGAGCACTACCTACTGGTGATATTACCCGACGCGTCGGATATCCGGAGGATACCGTCGTGGTCTTGAGATGGATGGTAGGGGCCGGTCTGGACTGACGGCGCCCTAGATATTGAGACTTGAGGTACATAGATTGTGACACAGAGATATCGAGGTATTTGGACACTTGTTTTGTGTCGATGCTGGGCACTGTTTTATGCTGATTTCATATATGGTACCTCATTTCTTTTAAAATACAGAAATCTCACTGATTTATGAAACCAGTTTTATTCAGTACATGCATTCTGTTTTATGCATTCATACATCATCCATATGATATATTGCTACCTGAGGCACTGACACGGGCACATGAGATTACACTCGGGTTAGATATTTACCCTAGCCTTGTTATAGGCTACGTGTTATTCATATATTTGAGGATATATTATGATCATTGACCTAGGTTGCGTTATTTATGCGATTTCTGTGCGTAGATGTTTTTCTACTCACGAGTTGGCAACTCACCCCCGTTGTGCCACAGTTCTTGCAGGTTTCGCCGTACAGGTTTCATTACGGCTTGCTGGCACTCTTTCCATTTCCGGGTGACTTGCTAGTAGGTGGGTTATTTGTATCGCACCCATCATTATATCTTGTATATCATTATTCTGTTGTATCTAGAAGTTCCATCAACCAAACATGTATTTATTGAGATAGAGACCAGTGTTGTTTATTCTTTCGACCTTAGAGTCGCTCGTTATATTTCTGGTGGTTTTGAGTTTCCTTTTGAGTTTGATCCTCGCTGTTGGCGTTGTATATTATATTGCTTGTGTGGTTGTGACCGTCGATTGAGGAAGAGCTAGCTCCCGCTTGGGGATGCCTTTTTCTTGATTTCGTATACTATTCATGTTGTATCCCGTTTGGGGGCCAGTATTTACAAAGGAGACTCTGCCGAAATTTTCAGTAAATTTTTGATGTTTTTAAAAAACCGCATAATTCGGCTTATGCTATTGAAACTACTTGTTTTAAGTTGGTTTTTCCTGCACTCTACATCTTTTCTTGGTTTGGATTTCTGGGTTTTCGGTTTACTTAGATTACGTACGCCTCGAGACGTTCGTAGTTTAAGTGCCGGTCATGTTCCGTACTTTCGGGTCATGACAGAAGTATATCCACGGTTCGGTTCGGTCAATACAGGTTGAATATATCGAATATATGGATTCATGGATTCATATTGAATTGTTATATTATACTTGAATCATATTCAAGTCAGATTATTATAATGAGACTCAGTCTGAGTCAGAACAATTAGAAAAGAATTTGAAATCCAGAATTAGGTTTTTGATGTTATCGGTAACCGCTGCACATAGACGGCAGGATTTGTGTCTTTTTCAAAGACGATTACCCTATTGATAACACCGTTTGTTAAGTTTTCTACCTTAAATATGCAAGCACCCATATCTCCGGCTCCCTGAGGCTCAAGAGACTGGTCCCGCTTAAACCTATATTTACTAGGGTCCTTATTGTAATTTATAAAACTTGAGGGGGTTTTATGTAAAAATAATTTTGTATAGTTTTCAAAATACAACTCAAGTATTTAATTATCATCTTTATGTACATACAATAATTTAATGATCAAGATAAATATGTATACATGTTCGAATAGTATGAAATGAGTCAAGTATATTATTCGAGCAACTACCATAAACAATGCTGTAAAGAAATATTATGTACGACTAATTAATCAAGTCAAACAAATGCGGAATTTAAACAGAAATATGGCTATAAGTGTTTTTCATGCATGAGTTCCAGTTTCACCTAAATACGACTACCGGTTTAGGAAGTATATATGTTTTCGTATCGTCGCGCAAAACAGATCAGAATTTATTCGGCACCGTCACATAATTTTAAAACATAGTTTCGGTCAATTTTCATCAGGTTTAAGGTTAAGAAAATTATTATAAAATTTTAGGTCATTCGATGTACTTATCCAAAACACTAAGATTCATGCAATTTGGATTTCTTAAACTCTATTTATGATCATTTTAATATCAACGTTTAAAACAGAAATTTAGATTTCTGGACAGCAATTATATGTTATATTATAAAGCCTATATCGGGTTGTTTCATGAATTTTTAAGTAATCTAATATACAAAAAATTATAAATTTATCAATTATGCATCTACACATCTAAATGTTGTCACAAACGGACATCGGGTGTTCGAGTTATGTCCTATTTAAAAGTAGTGTGCGAATCAGGACAGATTCTGTCCAGATCCGTCACTTAATATTGTAACACAGTTTTCTATATTTTATGTCTGTTTTCAGTAAAAACATAAAACAAATAAAATCTAGATATTTCAATGTAGATATTCAAAACATCTGAAAACACTAAATTAGGATTAAATATTATAGAGTTATGGTCTCTCGAAGAAGACCCTTATTGGCAGTTTTCTAGTTTTAAAAACAGTGAATAAAAAATCATGTTACTCCTAAACCGTTTTCGGTTTGATCTAAAAATTTTACAGCGTGTACAGAAGAATATATTCTATCATATGTAAATTTCCTGAAATTTTCATAAGTAAAGATTAATTTCTAAAAATTATTTTAAATGTAAAGGTATTGATATGTCATATGTGAGAAATGAGAAAACCATGGTATTTATTCGTAACTTCATTTTTTTTACAAACTTTAAATAAAGTAAATTAAAATACAACAACAAACGATACAATCCTAATTGGTTACTATGAAATCTTAACATATGGATTGAGAGTAATGAAAAAGATTTTACAAAATATATATATGTGTATATTTGTGTGTGTTAATTATTTATATATGTATCCATTTAATTAATTATTTAGGGACTATTATATGAAAAGGGAAGTTTTTCATGGCAATATGAAAAAGAAAGAGAAAGAGAAAGAGATGGAGGGAGGGAAAAGGAGAAGAGACTTATATACACAAGCCGGTATTGTCACCGGGCTTGTCTATCCGCCGATAGCCTCGCGTTACTAGCAAGACCTTCTTGAAAACTTCTTTGTGTTCTTCTTCTAGGACTCTATGTGAAGAGAGAGAAGGGAGAGATAGAAAAATGTGAGGAAGAAAAAGAAAGAGGAGGACAAATAAAGATGGTGTAATGGTGAATTATCTATCATAATATATGCATTCAACATGGGAATTAAAAGAGAAATGAAAGGTCTCATTTGTAGGTTATGAGAACAATAAAAAAATGATAAAAAATAATTGCAAGAATAGGGATTTGAACATGTGACTTATAGAATAACAATGCAAGGACTTAACCAATGAGCTACAAAGTTGTTCATGCACATATTTAATTAGAATTAAATATATGTTGTTGCTTGAAAAGAAAGCGGGCTTTTGGGCTCATAGTTTTATAAAAGAAAATGAAAATGAGATTGAATTTGGGTTATATGTTGGGTTAGGTCTTATGTTTAATTTGAAAAAAAATTAAAATTTAGTTTTAAAGAAATGTGTTTGGGAAAAATAGATGGAATAATAAAATAATATATTTATAAAAAACCAAAATATACAGAAAATACTAAGAATAAATAAGTACAATATTTTACTAAAGAAAGAAAATACGGAGGTATATTAATATTGGGGTTGTTACAGATGTAGCGCGCTGTTTCTGGACGACGACCTAGAAACCCTTGCATACTTAACACTACACCCGGGATCCGATGTAGTGCATCGCTGAGTAGGGGACGCCCCAACGATATTCTTATTATGGTTCATGTCATAGAATGTGACAGTTTTACGTTGGCTGTCACAAGCCTACCACAACCCTCATCCTTTCTCATCTGGACTTGGGACCGGCAACACGTGAAATTTATATAATGGCATCCCCAAGCGGGAGCTAGCTCTTCGCCAATTGGCGGTCACAACCACGCAAGCAATATAATATACAACGCCGAAGGGCGAGGATCAAAACTCAGAAGAAAACCAATAACCACCAGAAAACCATAATAATACAGCGCGCGACTCTATGGTCGAAAGAATAAATAACTGGTCTCTAGGTCTATCAATACACAAGTCTGGTTGATGGAGTTTACTAGATACAACTGAAATAAAATACATGTACAATAGTGGTCACGATGCAAGTGAGTCCACCTACCAAAGCAATCATCCGGAAAGAAGCAGTGTGCCAGCAAAGCTAGCAAGGAAACCTGTACGGTAAACCTACAAGAAACTGTGGCACAACGGGGGTGAGTTGCCAACTCGTAAGTAGAAAACATCACCAAGCAGAAATCGCATGTATGACTCAATCCTAGGTCATACGGTAATAATATCCTCAAAATAATATCATGAACCATCTACACATAAGTGTAATACCACGTGCTCGTATCAGTGCCTCAAATAGCAACAGATCATATATATGATGTATGAATGCATTACAAATGAAAACAGAATATATCATGAATGAGAAAACTGTTTTCTTAATTTTGTGATATTTCTGTATATATAAATCGAGGTATCATCAATGAAATCAACATAAAATCCGTGTCAAGTATCGACACAAAACATAAATCCAAATATCCAATATCTCAGGCTCCGGCTATCCGGACTGACCCATATCATATAATCTCAATATCTCAAAGTCTCAATATCTCGGGCTCCGGCTATCCAGACTGGCCCCTGGGCTCCGGCTATCCGGACTGGCCCCTCATCAAATCTCACGACTACGTCCGTATCCTCCGGATATCCGCCGCGTCACAAATAATCGGTCGGTAGTGCTCTCCTGCCAGGCTCAACACCATCATCTGCGACCATCTTGCCCCGGGGTACCGCACTGGGTCCACCATGCACCCACAGATGGTTCCTCCTCCTCCTCGAATCAGGTGCATGATATCGCTCAAGAGCCGAGAAAACTCATGGTAGACATATCTCATATCATATCACGAAAAAACCGCAACTTCCATTTTTAAAATGATATTAAGTTTATATAAAATCCTTGCGATTTTTCCAAATTCAGAAATCTCATGAAAATCCAAAATTCCAATCTCAAGAGTAATAACAATGAATTACCGGGCTCCGGCAATCCGGACTGGCCCATAATATCGCATGGCAAATGAATATATAAATATGCATGAAATATCACAATAATAAATGCAATATCTAAACTAGCACAGTAATGATATATCGGAACTATCAGCTAGCAAACGATATCAATAAAGTAATATTCTCTAAAGTGTACGTGACATGGCAATTACCGATGATGATGTGTGTGAGCCGGCAAGCAAGTATACGTGGAGCATACGCATCATCGGTAATGGTGCTGATGTCCTGACAGTATGGTTTCATAATCAATAAAGTACACATTAAAGATGCAATGCGATATGAGCAACATGAATATACAGAACTGAATAGCAAAAGCAATAACAAGGAATCTATATTAGATATACGAGCCATACAGTTTGTCATTTGAAATAACACGAACTGTGAAGTTTAGAAAATAGGGCTATGGTGTTTTTAAGAAAAGGTACGTCCTTTAAAATATCTGTAGTATCCCTTGGCCTGTCTTTAAAATACTAACGATTCGTTAGTTTTTGAAATAAATATGACTCGAGCCCAGTCTATCATCTAAAAGGAACTACATGTCTAAACTAAAAAACTAAACGAGAAGGTAAGGAAATCCACCTAAGTCTGAGTCGATATATATATATATATAGTAGTCAGTGATCCCGCCTCTATAAGTCCACGGTAGCGCCCCGGCCGTCTAACAGACGCCAAATGCGAAACAAAAACTTTTACAACGGGCGCTATCGCGTACTATAACCCGGATCTGCCATTAAAGCGAAACTAACAAACTACAAAGTGGGTAGAAGAGTTATACCGAACGATCCGAGTCCTTCGGTCTTCAACCATCATCCCACGCTTTATTGCGGCTGCTCTGATCTCTTGAATCTTCAGTCTTCTCGTCCAGGTGGCACCACGTCGACGGATCTTTAAACGGGCTCCCGCATCTGAACCGAGACAACTCGATCGTCAAGTTTGTTAGACGACCAAGATGATGTAGAGTATGAGTAGAACACTTTGTCTCGTTACGTCCAAAGCTATGGACGAACGGTTAATGAAGTTGCCTTTTGGATCGGGTGGAAATGTGAAATGAGTATGCTTAATTTCCATGAACCAAATAACTATATCTTTTTTCTAGCAACCATAACCAAAACCAAGTGAATGGCCGGCCATATATGAAGAGGTGGGGGTGAGTGTAGGAGCTAGGAGGTGACCACAAGAATAAATGAGATGATGATTCACCTTAACACCTTGTATGAACACATTAATGAACAAATGAATCATCAAGCCTAGTCACCATCCTAGTCATCAAAGCATTTAATGAAAAAATGAGTCATGAAGCCTAGTCACCATCCTAGTCATCATCTAAAAGCTTCCACACTCATCTCAAGAAAAGATAAATCCGTTTTTAACCGAATATTAAAAGACGGGTGATAGAAAACTGGAAACTGGCAACTTCCAAAAGTGATCCTGAAACGAATTTCAGGATAACCCCGTAACAGTATAAACATACCCGCATTTGTATTACGACCGAATACAAATGCAACTGAGACAAAGATATTATATCTACACAGCATAATATTCGGATCCGGCTTAAACCAAAGCCGACCAGTATTATCTGCCCGAAATATGACAAGTGCGAAAACACACGTGCATTTTCCGAACCCTGCCATAAAACCATACAGCCTCTACAACATTTCGCCCGAACTTGGGAAAGTGTCTATGGGGGACTCTAATGACTTATCAACACACTGGCACTGGGTATAACCACTAGCACGTCAGAGGTACGAGCTGTACGTAACGTTTGCCTATGTATTGATTGGAAGGGAAGCTGAAGAGCGAACTCATCTCTAAACCCTACTGAGCCTAACAGTGACAATATACATACAGTCCGGTCCGTTCGTCTATGAGTATCGCATATCTGCCTAGGGGCCGGTAACGTCAAACCCCCAATAGCAGCATAAGTCGTGTCAGAGAGTGGCCCAGAACACCCTGAGATACTACTGGAGTACCTACCAGTAAATCTCCTGCCTCGGCCGAGAGCTTTGTGTAATGGCTCTCCTAGACACAGCACGATCTCACCCCCAATACCGGGAGAGACGAATCCCCTGCCGATCCGCTCACTTGCCTCCATGTGGCTCGTGACTGTACCCAAAAAAGACCTGTTTGCACGACTCCTTTGAGCCGTGGTAGGGTAGAAATCAAAGCACAGTGGGACTCACACGAGACAAATGACGACCTCAGGTCGATGAACTAACCTGTACACATGTCACCAGGGAACTACTATCTGACGATATGTATAATACCAACTAGCATGTTCCCGGCGAGTCCTGTCCGGTGTACTCATAACCCAATGAGAACCTGTATACATCTTAGGTGATCCTACTGACACCAATGGCTTGTAAGACCGGCCATCGCCCCTCGTCGGGGTCTCGACTGTATACACTAGTCTACTCTGGAGTATCGATGCCCTGTCTCGAAACTCCCACGACTAGGGACACTTTAAGGATGTGTTAGTTATATGTATGCCCTAGAGGCCATTACTGTACATTGGATGTATATTGTAGTGGATGCTGGGACATATATAGGGAGGACTTTCTTGCTCGACATGATAGTATGCTATCTGGTTGCTCTTTACCTTAACGTGTACATTGATGTCTCTCTGATACATGTTGGTAAAGCCCTTAGGATGTGTACTTGACTACCTGGACTATGATGCGGATCATACTAGTGGGAACATGGTAGTCCATAAGTACATCCTTCAAAGTCCCTAGTCGTGGGTGAATCGAGACGGGGCATCGATATACCAGAGTAGACTAGCGTGTACCTTCTCGACCCATACAGATGGGCGATGGATGATCCCATATCCATCGGTGTTTGACATCAGAGGAGATATACGGGTGCTCAGTAGAGACTGGGTACACTGTACGGACTCGCCGAGAACACCCAGATGGTATTATACCTTACGTCAGATGGCAGTTCTCTGGTGACACTGGTACAGAGTAGTCTGTTGACCCGAGATCGTCATAGAGTCTTGTGTGGTTCCCACTGTGCTTTGATTTCCATCTTACCACGTCCAAGAGGGCGTGCAAAATGGTGGTTTTTGGGTACAGTCCCGAATCACATGGAGGCAATGAGCGATAGGAGGGGATTCGTCTCTCCCGGTATAGGGAGTTGATGTTGCGCTGTGTTCGATTGGCTATAACAGGAAATCCCTGGCCAGGGTTGCTGAGATTTACTGGTAAGTGTTACCAGTAGTTTCTCGAATTGTTATAGGCCTCATATCGACACGACTTATCGAGCTATTGGGGTCTGACGTTTACCACCCCTAGGCGAGATATGCGACATATCAGACGACGAGACCGGACTGTACGGTAAGTGTTACTGGTTGGATTCACAGGAGTGTGAGAGGGCTTGCTCTTCGATCTTCTGATCGCTCAATACCCGGGTGGCCGTTACGTTTAGCAGACCGCTTGCGGCTTGTGGGTGCTTGATATGATCATCACCTGCTGCCGGCGTATTGACGAGTCTTTAGAGTCCTACATAGAGGTTTCCTGGCTCAAGCGAAACGAAATAGGAGCGCATATGAGATATGTGCGGGACCGAGAATAATGCGTGTATGTGATATCGTATTTCATTCTCGCGATGAATGTGTCGAATGGTTGTATTCGATATAACCTAGTTATCGAATCAAGGATTGATTCGATAAATCGATACATTGTATACTTGTCGGTTGTGTGCGACATGACCGGATCATTGAATCAAGTGTTGATTTAATGATTTAATGCATAATTATATATTTGATATATTACTTTGCATTAACTAGTATTGGTTCACTTTAAATGGATTTTCTCACTTGGATTGTGCACATTGTATATGTGATATACTTTTGTACACAAGTTTGTATCATGTTTGATGATACATGCTCACTTGTGTATGTGTAAAGATTAAACCATGGTTGTGTAATGGTTAGGGTTTTCTTTTAATTATCTATTTATTTATTCTTTATTCTTTTTGGAAAATAATTTGCATAAAGAGAAAAATGGTGGCTTTCTTTGTTTGTATTATGAAGCTTCATGAAGCTTTGACTAAGTGACCATTTTGTCTCATGCTTAACCCTAACCATTCCACTTAACCCTAGTTTATTCTCTACACTTGACCATGGTTGGATTATGATAAGTGTTCATTTTATTTACTTTTTGAATTAACTTATCATAACATTTTCTTCTTCTTCTTCTTCATCATCAATATGAAGAAGCTTGCTACCAAAAATAGCAAAGTGAGAAAAAGAGTGAGAAATCCAATTCTAAAGTGAACCCACCTCCTATTTCTTCATCCTCTACCTCTTGCCAAGTAGTATAGGGTGTTTTCTTCACAAGTTTCTTGACTTGGTGAAGTTGGAGCTTGATCTAGTGATGCCTCGACGTAGATCATCTTCGGCATCGTCGTCGATGACCTAGCCCGCTTTTTCTCCGATGAAGCCAACGCTAGAGCCCGGGATCCGATGATCGCAGCGAGGAGACATCATCACGGAGCTATGGAGGTGGAGAACCGGATCTACAAAGGTTGTATTTCCGTTTACCATTTAGTTAAGTTGTTAACTAGTTTCTTTTTCGCCTAAACTTCTAGCTTTGATACCACTGTAGGGTTCCTAGGCATACTCAAGAGGTCTCACAAGGCATCAAACATGCCAATTTCAAAAATTACGGTGCCGAGAAACCCTCTGCCTTCTGCAGCGGTTCCGCGGCCTCTTGACTTGATTGGCCTTCAAACTTTGCACAGTAATTCATGCTTACTGGTGATGGTTTTCCTGGGAATTTTTAATATTTATTCAAGAGTTGAATTTTCTGGGGTTGTTTTGGGGATTCGATGATTCGATCGGATTATCAGACTTTGTCTTTGTGGCTTTCCGGATAATTTTTTGAATATGTTAAAAAGTTCGACTGGATATAAATACCCAATTTTTCCCCAGTCGGGAAATTTCCAAGTGTTGGATCTTTCCGTGGTTTAACGACGTTCTAAGTAGTGCAAGTAACGCGATGGTCCCTCTAGAAGACAACAAACCTTAACTCGATTATGTGACCGTCTTGAACTGCCCTTTGAACCTTTGGGTTTGGGGCAGTACGGCGTGCCACATGTGAGGCGTTGGCTTGACCCTTCTACGGCTGGACCGTTGGTACTGAGGCACGAACTGAATGTTTTTAGACTTGTTTCATGTGTTGATCAGTATCGGGAAAACTTGGGTGTTTGAATGTTCGATCGGAAAGTATAACATTTTCTAATTATCTAGAATGTGATACAATAATTGGAATTCACAAGTAGTTATGAGATAACTGAATGAATGTTATAAACATAGCAGTTTAGTCTCACTTGATCGGTTGCCACGAAATTTTGATGTGATCAAAAGTCCGTCGCAATCACGTAGCGTACGCGGATACTCGCCGGGTAAACTTAATAGACAGCCTCACTCCATAGCCCCGACCAAGTGACTGTAGGAGAACCCCGTCGCCGAAAGCATCCGTTCGGGTGCTCGCGGTAGCGGTGTTCCGCCTTGGTGCACTTCGTCGACGGCGTCGGGGGTGCGGCCGCCTACTAAAGTTTGCGACGAGCATTCGATCAGGATGTCGGGAATCTTGTTGAATTACTCGACTTCATATTGAAAAGTGTTTTCGATAATGAGACTAAAATGCGGGGTTTATAATTGTTAGGCATGCGATATCTAAGTAATTCATTTGGTCAGGCATGCGATGTCTGAGGTGGTTGCGGATTCCAACTGTTGTAGTTTTACACTTTCTTTTCTGTGACCGTAAGTGTAATATGTGATATCGCCGGTTTCGTTGCTATATGTCAACGACAATTGGGATGGACATATTTACTTACGTTGATGACATGTGATGTTATGTGTTGCTGGATATGTTATATTGGATCGTCGTGTTTGAATAGCCGGGGGTTTTTATGTGAGATGAGTGTTTTTCATTTTCATTCATGTAATAACTTGTATGTAATATTCTTTTATTGGGGCACTTTCAGGTTGTGGAAGTTGTCACCGTTTGTATATTATTTACTTTTCTGCACTAGGATAGACCCAAGGAGGAGGGCACAAGTAACCGGGTTCTGGAGTCCAGTGGGAGACCAACTCGAGGAGTCGAGTCCGGGTCTCCTAACTCTAGAATTGGTAGGGTTGCTTGCCGCTCTCGTAGGGGTCTTGGGGTGTGGGTTTGGCTATTCATCGCGACCGTGGAATCCGTGTTTTATACTGGCTCGTATTGAAAACACGGACGTCCTAGTATATCCAATATTTCATATGATTCTTCTGCTGCGATATCTGTGATGTGATCATGTGATGTTCTGTGATAGATACAGTATATAGTATATATGATATATTATATAGGCGTTACTTATGTTTTACACCCACGCTAGCCCTGCCCCGCTCTGCCGTTAGTTACCTAACCTAACGGTGCACGAGGGGACATCGAGGCGAATGCGGATGGCATAAGTGTACGTCGTATTTATCTGTGATGTTTAGGTACTTAAATGATGGGACTTCAGTAATGAGATTAATGAAATAAAAGAAACCTAAGATGTTGTAGAATCGAATTTCAAAATAAAACGGGTAGCTACAGTTCGTTCTTTGCACAGAGGTATATGTGATATATCCTGCACCTTATTCGATGAGGAAAGGACCGAGATCCCTTCACCGGGAGTGACTCCTTTAGCAATAACTGGCAGATGCTACACACTCGGTTTGCCTTTTGATTGCTTTTAAGAGTTTTGCTTTGCACAGTGATATATATGATATATCCCGCACCTCATTCGACAAGGAAAGGACCGACGATCCCTTCACCGGGAGTGACTCCTTTAGCAAAACTAGAAAAGCCTCAAAAACACTCCATTTTAAAAAACATTTGATTCTACAACGATATCAAGTTCATTACGCAATAGGTTTTCAGAAAAACCTGTCGTAGCCCTCCGTCATTTCAGATAAGTACTAGTTAGTATTCATGCTACGTTTGTTGACTATGTTAAGGCGTAGTGTGCGGTAGCTAATTAGTGCTTATCTGCATAAGCATATGATGTGATTGGATTAGGGTAGTCGTGCGACTTTGTTGACTATGTTAAGGGTCGTGCGGGTGGGTTTAATTCAATCGGGAAATGACGGGTTGAACTTGACTAGCACTTATGATTTGTTGACTATGTTAAGGTCATATAGCTGCTAGGGGCAAAATTATCGGGAATTTCAAGTGTTGAAATTTGCAATGAGATTGCATACCTTCTATGAGATAGTTGGATCCCGATACCCGCTGCGAGTAAGTGTTACTCCTGGGAGAGTTTTACACATTACAATTAGCCGATCAAGTAGGTGTCTAGAAAGGTGTCAACGGGGTTACGCCTCTGGGAAAACGAGGTTTACATTAATTAGGTTCGTGCGAAAGCACGGGGGACCTCTCTCAAAGTACCGACACTGGGCTGGCTGAAAGATTGGCGAACTTGTAGTGTGTAATTAATCCCGGCGAGTCTTTCCTTTTAGGGTTTGAAGGAAGATTTGATAAAAAGCAGTGGGAGCCATCCTGATTAGATAAAATAATAACCAATCTATTCTTGCAAGAGCGCACGCTGAGTGTGTTTTCTTCTCTCTCTCTCCAGGTAGCGACCATATCATGCCTTAATCAAGATAATAATACGGATATTTGACTGAACCCGCTTGTTATACTGAGCTGGGGGAACGTTGGTCCCGCTCCAACTTATAATTGTTATAAGACCGAGCAGGAAATTGGGGATTACCAGAATTCCCGTGCCGCCCAAACAAAGAGAGTGCATGCTGATGCATCATCTTCGGGTGTGTTCATTACAAAGAACTGTTTCTCTATATCCTCTACGTCCTGGGTATGTGATACCAGATCAGGATCCCAGATATGTAATCTGTTACATAGGGCTACAGATAGGTAGAGAACTGAGAACGGGTGATAAGTTTCATGAGGCAGAAAACGGGGCAAGTGTTGCAGCCAAGTCTGTTGGTCACTGTCACCCTGTATTACCAATACATTGATTCTGAACGAATGTTATTAGATACCGAACCTGATATACAAAATCATATCACTCTCTTTATTAGTAAAGAAATGATAAAATTTTGTATTGTTGGATAATGTTTTGAACATTTCCTATATCAAAAGTTGATCGGTTCAGGCACGTTATCTAAAAGCGTTGATGTTCTAAATCAAACTACAGTTCTTAGTATATGGATCACACACAAGAGGAAGAGTTCAGAAATGAACGGATTCTTCTTGAGGTATTGTAGACTAGGTCATATCAATGCGACCCGACTAGCTAAGTTACATAAAGATGCATATTTAAATCATTTTGAATTTACATCTTGTGAAACTTGTCATTCATGTCACAAAGATAAGATGACCATAGCTCCGTTTACTGGAAACAGAGAAAGAGTTAGTGAACTCTTGGGATGATACATGTTGATGTATGTAAGTCCCCTGTCTACACATGCCAAGACTGGTTCTTTATACCTCATTACGTTCTCTGATGATCTCTCAAGATTCAGACATATGTTCCTGTTGAAACACAAGTCAGAACCATTTGAGATATTCACAGAATATAAGTTAGAAGTAGAGAACCAATAAGGGTAAAAGTATTATGTCCTTTGATGCGATCAGGGAGGAGAATATTCGAGCACGGAATTCTTGGACTATTCTAAAGGAGAATGAGATTCTCTCTCAGCATTACTCCTCCATATACACCATAGCACGATGGTATATCGGGGCAGAGCAATCACACCCTATATGATAAGGTGTGCTCTATGATGAGTACTACTGAGTTACCTATTTCCTTTTGGGAGGAGTTATGCACTTATGAAGTTGCATACCTATTGAATAGGGTTCGAATCAAATCATTGCCTACCACTTCATATGTGATATGGAAAGGGAAGAGCCCATTTCTTAAGTTAGTTAAGATTTGGGGCTGTCCGGCCTATGTCTAAAAGCAAAATCCGGACAAACTCGAGGCAAGGTCTGTTATGTAGAACTGGAAATGTTCCAGCTATACAAACTGCAGCTGATGATTTGGTAGAACAAAAGGATTCAGTAGATTCCAACGAACCTCGGCCTCTCCGCCGATCTAGTAGGGTTCCTCACCCACCTGAGAGATACTTATGTTTCTCTATGACAGTGGGAGCGAGGATTGCATCATGATATGATGACCCAACTAGTTTCGAGCTGGCCATCAGGAGTGGGACTCTGTAAGAATGGCTGGATGCTTAGCGATCTGAGATGGAATCCATGTACACCAACAAAGTATGGACTTTGGTTGCTATATCTGAAGGGTTAAATCCCCATCAGGAGCAAGTATATCTTGAGAAGATTACTTGGTGTAGATGGAAAAGTTGAGACTTTCAAAGCTAGACTTGTTAAATGTTTGCATCATTGACCAGGTGTGGATAATGATGAAACCTTTTCAAGTAGCTATGCTTAAGTCCATCCAGATACTACTTGCCACGGCTACATACCATGACTACGATATCTGGCGGTTGGGTGTCATGACTGCTTTTCTAAATAGTGTTTTAGAAGAGTGCGTCTATAAGTACACAGCCAGAGGGCCTCGTAGACAGTGGGAGCAGCGGAAACGTGTGCAAGATGCTTTATAGGATAAAGCAGGCATCGCGGAGTTGGAACATATGTTTTGATGGATTAGTCTAAGAAGTTGACATCATCAAAATGGTAGATAATCCTTGTATAAACAAAAAGGTAGTAGGGAGTATGGTGGCGATCCTCGTAGAGTACGTGGATGACATACTCTTGATAGGGAAGGAGTTTCCTATGCTACGCTCGATCAATCTCCGCTTATCACAATGATTCTCCACATAGGATCAACGTGATACCTATTAAATCCTGGGTTTTGGATCTATGAGATAGATCTAAATGGATGTTAGGATACTCACTAGATGTAGTGAGATGGTATCAGTTGATCCTGTGGAAAATCACTGGAAGTGTTCCAGGGTGATAAAGACGACTGAATGTCAGTCACAGGCATTGTCTTTACCCTCAGTAAAGGGACGGTGTGTTGGAAGAGTTCCAAGCTAGATACCGTGACATACTAGACGATAAAGGCCGGTTACATCGCTACTTAAGATGCTACCAAAGAGACTGTTTGGGTGTATAATGGTTCATGAGATGAACTACGTTCCTACCATTGTGAGACAATGGAGTTGTGGCTTATGCCAAGGAACGCCGGTCCCATCAGTGATCCAGACATAATCTAAGGCAGTATCACCTGATCATGGAGATGGTTGATCTCCAAAGAGATCGAGGTTAGGAGAGTAGACTCAGAAGATAACATGGCGGATCCACTCACGAAGGCCTATTCCCAGAGAGAGACTTTTATGGGATGGTTGAGTATGAGATACTACAACCACTGCTATCGGATGGCCCTAGTGCAAGTGGGAGATTGTTAGTTATATGTATGCCTTAGAGGCCATTACTGTACAATGGATGTATATTGTAGTGGATGCTGGGATATATATAGGGAGGACTTTCTTGCTCGACATGATAGTATGCTATCTGGTTGCTCTTTACCTTAACGTGTACATTGATGTCTCTCTGATACATGTTGGTAAAGCCCTTAGGATGTGTACTTGACTACCTGGACTATGATGCGGATCATACTAATGGGGACATGGTAGTCCATAAGTACATCCTTCAAAGTCCCTAGTCGTGGATGTATCGAGACGGGGCATCGATATACCAGAGTAGACTAGCGTGTACCTTCTCGACCCATACAGATGGGCGATGGATGATCCCATATCCATCGGTGTTTGACATCAGAGGAGATATACGGGTGCTCAGTAGAGACTGGGTACACTGGACGGACTCGCCGAGAACTCCCAGATGGTATTATACCTTACGTCAGATGGCAGTTCTCTGGTGACACTGGTACAGAGTAGTCTGTTGACCCGAGATCGTCATAGAGTCTTGTGTGGTTTCCACTGTGCTTTGATTTCCATTTTACCACGTCCAAGAGGGCGTGCAAAACGGTGGTTTTTAGGTACAGTCCCGAATCACATGGAGGCAATGAGCGATAGGAGGGGATTCGTCTCTCCCGGTATAGGGAGTTGATGTTGCGCTGTGTTCGATTGGCTATAACAGGAAATCCCTGGCCAGGGTTGCTGAGATTTACTGGTAAGTGTTACCAGTAGTTTCTCGAATTGTTATAGGCCTCATATCGACACGACTTATCGAGCTATTGGGGTCTGACGTTTACCACCCCTAGGCGAGATATGCAACATATCAGACGACGAGACCGGACTGTACGGTAAGTGTTACTGGTTGGATTCACAGGAGTGTGAGCGGGCTTGCTCGTCGATCTTCTGATCGCTCAATACCCGGGTGGCCGTTACGTTTAGCAGACCGCTTGCGGCTTGTGGGTGCTTGATATGATCATCGCCTGCTGCCGGCGTATTGACGAGTCTTTAGAGTCCTACACAGAGGTTTCCTGGCTCAAGCGAAACGAAATAGGAGCGCATATGAGATATGTGCGGGACCGAGAATAATGCGTGTATGTGATATCGTATTTCATTCTCGCGATGAATGTGTCGAATGGTTGTATTCGATATAACCTAGTTATCGAATCAAGGATTGATTCGATAAATCGATACATTGTATACTAGTCGGTTGTGTGCGACATGACCGGATCATTGAATCAAGTGTTGATTTAATGATTTAATGCATAATTATATATTTGATATATTATTTTGCATTAACTAGTATTGGTTCACTTTAAATGGATTTTCTCACTTGGATTGTGCACATTGTATATGTGATATACTTTTGTACACAAGTTTGTATCATGTTTGATGATACATGCTCACTTGTGTATGTGTAAAGATTAAACCATGGTTGTGTAATGGTTAGGGTTTTCTTTTAATTGTCTATTTATTTATTCTTTATTCTTTTTGGAAAATAATTTGCATAAAGAGAAAAATGGTGGCTTTCTTTGTTTGTATTATGAAGCTTCATGAAGCTTTGACTAAGTGACCATTTTGTCTCATGCTTAACCCTAACCATTCCACTTAACCCTAGTTTATTCTCTACACTTGACCATGATTGGATTATGATAAGTGTTCATTTTATTTACTTTTTGAATTAACTTATCATAACATTTTCTTCTTCTTCTTCTTCATCATCAACATGAAGAAGCTTGCTACCAAAAATGGCAAAGTGAGAAAAAGAGTAAGAAATCCAATTCTAAAGTGAACCCACCTCCTATTTCTTCATCCTCTACCTCTTGCCAAGTAGTATAGGGTGTTTTCTTCACAAGTTTCTTGACTTGGTGAAGTTGGAGCTTGATCTAGTGATGCCTCGACGTAGATCATCTTCGGCATCGTCGTCGATGACCTAGCCCGCTTTTTCTCCGATGAAGCCGACGCTAGAGCCCGGGATCCGATGATCGCAGCGAGGAGACATCATCACGGAGCTATGGAGGTGGAGAACCGGATCTACAAAGGTTGTATTTCCGTTTACCATTTAGTTAAGTTGTTAACTAGTTTCTTTTTCGCCTAAACTTCTAGCCAACGATCCGTATTAGGGTTTCTCGGCACCGTAATTTTTGAAATTGGCATGTTTGATGCCTTGTGAGACCTCTTGAGTGTGCCTAGGAACCCTACAGGATGTGCTTACAGACCCCAGCTCCCACGTATATGATCGCCACCATACTGCAGGTAGTCAAGAAAGAATCCTATGGGCTCTATCATCATGCAATAGTGAACTAAAGCATGTATACGATGATAAAGACAAACCAGATAGCTAACTATCATCTCGAGCAAGACTGTCATATCGGTATAGGTCCTGCCTCAATCATTGCAATCACGTACCTGCGATCCAATAATTGAATTTGAGGGCACTATCTCCAACAATCTCCCACTTTCACTTAAGGCTAATTATTGCGATGTCGCATACTCACAGCCCGTGTGATACCGAACATCCAACTCCTCTACTAATCAGTTTCACAAAGCTAGTTTGTAAAACTCTTGTGTTCGAGAAATGGCCTCAGTAAGTGCATCCGCCCTGAAGTTTCTTTCTGTCTCTCTAAATCTCAAGTTCGCGGAGAAAGCCATCTCCCGAATCGAGTAATACCTGTCTTAGAATATGTCTGAATATCTGATGGGACTTAGTTCATAAATGAACTCCTAATTCAAACTTCTTAGACTGTATCGATAACTGAACCTAATCAGTATCCAGCACCATGCCTCCCATAGTATCCTCTTGGACCACCTGTCCATAATACTGTCCCTCGTCAGAGGGAAAACTATAACTCTGACAATCACTCTGTCATCCAGGTCACCTTGGAAGCCTAGAATGATAACCGTCTCCTGAAGGAGGCTGCCGTCATCAAATCCGTAGAACATGCACTTATGTTGTAAAACTGCTTCCTTATATTTCTTCAGGATTGGATTAATATGAACTTATTGCATCAAGTGCAAAAACAACATCTGGTGTGGTACTTGACATCTCATGATTGACTTAATTGCCTAAGCAAGTGATCTGCCAATCATGCACATCCCTCTCTCCTTTAGTCTGTAAGACACCTTTAGAGAGGGTGACTCCATCACCTGCAGGTACTCCACCATGCCAGGAGTCATCTATTCTAAAATACTATTAGAATATTGTCAAAGTACCCATATTGGGAAACTACCCAAATCTAGATCTAAAACCATAGATCTAGTAACCAGAATGTCTGATATTATATCCATGTCCTTTGTGAAGAAACAACTGTGTGACGACCAAAGTACAACCGATTATAGTAAAGGAATTTTACTTCCTACTCTATGTATGTCATCCAAATACCAGGACATCACACCCTACTACCTTCTCAATAGATCCATCCCCTATTCTGATGAAGTTAAAGCCATGACTATCACATCAAAATTAGATGATCTATCTCCGCTATTTGCTCAAGCCTATAAATAGACATAAGCTACTTGCCCACTATGCTTCCGCTGCTCCCACTGACTACTACAACCCTCTGGCAGAATAATATATACGTATACTTCTAAAGCTAGTTTAGAACGACGCTATACATATCTTCCTGCCGGGTCTCATAGTCTGGAACAACAGTAGTGTCAAGTCAGGGTAAACAAGAACCTCCCTGTCACCGTCCTTGAGTCTACCGGAGTACCTCTCGGGTGTCTAAGGTTACCCACCATATCTGCGAAGTGGCTAATGGAATGTCAAACCTGATTGAATATATAGGTCCTATTAAATCTTCCGTAATCGTTTGCGGTTCTGGAATCACTTCCAGTTCTACCATACTCCCACTACTGTTTTCTGAAAAAATCCATTTTACTAAAACTGTGGCGAGTCAAGAACAATATCACTATTGATCTTCCAGATGGTAGAAATGTCAACCCTCGTCAAAGCCAGGGTCAACCCACAAACAGCCATTACAGAAACGTGCCTTGAGTTATCCAGTGTCTGGTTTTAAGCATAAGCTAGACAACTTCCCGTATCTTTAACATCATTAAGATATAAACCATTCTAGATACAATATAGAAATAGAGGCACTAATTTAATTGGAACCAGATTCAAATCATGCAGCTGTCTCCAGTGCATATCAACTTAATGGAGAGAGGCTAATCAGCATTACTCAACTTAGAAATCTATCCAATTATGAGTAACCTGAAAGAGAAACGAGTTTCTCAAAAAACCATTACTATCAACTGAATACCAATCACAAGAATCTACATCTTCGATTTCTTTGAAGAATCCTGATACTTGCGACACCTGGTTCTCTACTTTATTCCTATACCCACAACTTCTCAAAACTTAGACATTGGATTTCTACGAAACACTTGTCTAAAAACTAGAGAAGTCACAAGTAAACAGAACATAGTACGAGGACCTACCCCTTTGTCCTGACGGACACTGGACAACATACAATACTCTGTATAAGTCCGCTGAGTTTGAATAACTCAAAACCTGTGCATCGTAGGTTGAAAACTGTACTTATGATTAAGAACTACTCCGTTGTTCAATGCTCCTTACCCAATCGTCAACTGATATAGGTAAATGTCACGGACATAATTTCAAAAAGTTATATCTCACTTTATAAAAATAAACATACAGATATATCATTTTGAAATTGGTGCACAACAACGGATACTCAAAACCAAATACATGCCGTCTGGCAAAAACCCAGGCGACTTCCTCAAATATCACCAATTACAACGAATTCCGATATAATGAGGATGATCACCTTATTCCCAATAACTTTCTCCCACTCATCATCTGTAAAACCATACAGATGTGAGAATCATACTTGGTAAATACATACCCTGGAGTAAGCATCTAATCGGGAAATCAGTTTTCCTTTAACAATGCACAGTATAACTGAAACATGAAAATGTTTCGTAGGGGTATCCTGGTATTTCTAGTAATGCCTCTTCCATAAACCAATTCATGACTATAACCGTATATTTCTTTGCCATCTCTCCAAATCCCTTTATTTTTCTTTAGTCGTTACCTTCTGTACACCTTCGTTAGGCTAAATGGTTTTCTTCCTTCCCTACCGTTCGGCACCAGCCTATGGTTTGGAAGTGTTAGTTATGTTAGTTATATGTATGCCCTAGAGGCCATTACTATACATAGGATGTATATTGTAGTGGATGCTGGGACATATATAGGGAGGACTTTCTTGCTCGACATGATAGTATGCTATCTGGTTGAACTTTACCTTAACGTGTATGCTGATTGTCTCTCTGTTACATGTTGGTAAAGCCCTTAGGATCTGTACTTGACTACCTGGACTATGATGCGGATCATACTAGTGGGGACATGGTAGTCCATAAGTACATCCTTCAAAGTCCCTAGTCGTGGGTATATCGAGACGGGGCATCGATATACCAGAGTAGACTAGCGTATACCTTCTCGACCCATACAGATGGGCGATGGATGATCCCATATCCATCGGTGTTTGACATCAGAGATGATATACGGGTGCTCAGTAGAGACTGGGTACACTGGACGGACTCGCCGAGAACTCCCAGATGGTATTATACCTCACGTCAGATGGCAGTTCTCTGGTGACACTGGTACAGAGTAGTCTGTTGACCCGAGATCGTCATAGAGTCTTGTGTGGTTCCCACTGTGCTTTGATTTCCATCTTACCACGTCCAAGAGGGCGTGCAAAACGGTGGTTTTTGGGTACAGTCCCGAGTCACATGGAGGCAATGAGCGATAGGAGGGGATTCGTCTCTCCCGGTATATGGGGGTTGATGTTGCACTGTGTTCGATCGGCTATAACAGGAAGTCCCTGGCCAGGGCTGCTCAGAGAATTGCTGGTAAGTGTTACCAGTAGTTTCTCGACCCGTTATGAGCCTCATATCGACACGACTTATTGAGCTATTGGGGTCTGACGTTTACCACCCCTAGGCGAGATATGCGACAGATCAGACGATTAGACCGGACTGTACGGTAGTGTTACTGGTCGGATTCACTGGAGTGTGAGCGGGCTTGCTCGTCGATCTTCAGATCGCTCAATACCCGGGTGGCCGTTACGTTTAGCAGACCGCTTGCGGCTTGTGGGTGTTTGATATGATCATCACCTGCTGTCGGCGTATTGACGAGTCTTTAGAGTCCTACACAGAGGTTTCCTGGCTCAAGCGAAATGAAATAGGAGCGCATATGAGATATGTGCAGGACCGAGAATAATGCGAGTATGTGATACCGTATTCTATTCTCGCGATAAATATATCGAATGGTTGTATGCGATATAACCTAGTTATCGATTCAAGCGTTGATTCGATAAGCCGATATATTGTATACTAGTCGGTTGTGTGCGACATAACCGGGTCATTGAATCAAGTGTTGATTTAATGATTTAATGCATATTTATATATTTGATATATTACTTTGCATCAACTAGTATCGGTTTACTTAAGATGGATTTTCTCACTCGGATGGGCGCATTGTATATGCGATATACTTTTGTGCATTTGCTTGTATCATGTTTGATGATACATGATTGTTTAAGTGTAAGTTAAGAATAAACCATGGTTATTATTATGATTAGGGTTTTATTTCCTTTTATTATTTATTTATCTATTTATTTATTTTGGAAATAATTAGAAAAGGAATAAGAAGAAAATGGTGGCTATTTTTGTTTCATATTGAAGCTTCTTGAAGACTTTGACCTAGTGACCATTTTGTTCTTATCCTTAACCCTAACCATTCCATTAACCATGGTCTTTTCTCTACACTTAACTAGGGTTCAAGTTATGATAAGAATTGTTTTTCTTTTCATTATTCTAAGAACTTATCATAACCTTTTTCCTTCTTCTTCTTCATGCTTCAAGTGAAGAAGCTTGAAGTCCATCAATGGTGATTGATGCATATGAGTGAGAAATCCAATTCTAAAGTCTACCCACTTCCTATTTCTTCATCCTCTACCTCTTGCCAAGTAGTAGAGTGTGTTTCCTTCACAAGTTTCATGACTTGTTGAAGGTGGAGCTTGATTCATCGATGCTTCGACGTAGATCATCTTCGGCATGGACATCGACGACCTAGCTTGCCCATTCTCCGACGAAGCCGATCCTAGAGCCCAGATTCGTTTTGGACAGCGGAGAGGACCTCGTTGCGGAGCTATGGAGGTGGAGCACCGGATCTACAAAGGTTGTATTTCCGTATTCTCATTAGCTAAGTTGTTAGCTAGCTTTCTTTTCGCCTAGACATCTAGTTATCGATCCGTACACTAGGGTTTGTAGGCACCATATTTTTTAATTTGCCATGGTTGATGGCTTGGGAGACCTCACTAGAGTGCCTAGGAACCCTGCAGTGGTATCAGAGCCTAGCTAGAGCCTTAGGCGATGTCCAGACGGAAATTGAAGTCCGAACGAACCCGGAACTCCAAATCAAATATGCTCTCTGTACTTTTTTCAAAACAGTGCATTTTTCCACATTAAAAATATTCAGAAAAACATGCAGGAAAATATAAGATTAACTGTGCAACCCGTAGCCCTAACTCCATTAAAGCGCCGCGCTTCCGCGGCACGAGCATGGCTCGTGCGGCGGAAGGGCGGCCGTTTTGTCGTCTTCTGTGGTTTGGTTTGCACAGTAACTCCTATTTAGTTGTGCTGAGTTCTCTGGATATTTTTAAAAATTTATTCAAGTGTTGAATAATCTGGAATGTTTTGGAGCTTCGATGTTTCGATCGGGGTATCAAATTTTGTCTGTGTGGCTTTCCGGATAAATTTTAGAATATGTTAAAAAGTTCGACCGGATATAAATACCCAATTTTTCCCCTGTCGGGAAATTTCCAATTGTTGGATTTTTCCGTAGTTTAACAACGTTCTAAGTAGTGCAAGTAACGCGATGGTCCCTCTAGAAGACACAAACCTTAACTCGATTATGTGACCGTCTTGAACTGCCCTTTGAACCTTCGGGTTTGGGGCAGTACGGCGTGCCACATGTGAGGCGTTGGCTTGACCCTTCTACGGCTGGATCGTTGGTACTGAGGCACGAACGGAATGTTGTTAGACTTGTTTCATGTGTTGATCTGTTTCGGGAAAACTTGGGTGTTCGATTGTTCGATCGGAAAGTTTAACATTTTCTGTTTATCTGGAATGGGATACAATAATTGGAATTCACAATGAGTTATGTGATAACTAAATGAATGTTATAAACACAACAGTTTAGTCTCACTTGATCGGTTGCCACGGAATTTTGATGTGATCAAAAGTCCGTCGCAATCACGTAGCGTACGCGGATACTCGCCGGGTAAACTTAATAGACAGCTTCACTCCATAGCCCCGACCAAGTGACTGTAGGAGAACCCCGTCGCCGAAAGCATCCGTTCGGGTGCTCACGGTAGCGGTGTTCCGCCTTGGTGCACTTCGTCGACGGTATCGGGGGTGCGGCCGTCTACTGAAGTTTGCGACGAGCATTCGATCAGGCTGTCGGGAATCTTGTTGAATTGCCCGACTTGATATTGAAAAGTGTTTTCGATTTTGAGACTAAAATGCGGGGTTTATAATTGTTAGGCATGCGATGTCTAAGAAATTCATTTGGTCAGGCATGCGATGTCTGAGGAGGTTGCGGATTCCAACTGTTGTAGTTTTACACTTTCTTTTCTGTGACCGTAAGTGTAATATGTGATATCGCCGGTTTCGTTGCTATATGTCAACGACAATTGGGGTATGCATATTTACTTACGTTGATGACATCTGATGTTATGTGTTGCTGGATATGTTATATTGGATCGTCGTGTTTGAATAGCCGGGGGTTTTTATGTGAGATGAGTGTTTTTCATTTTCATTCATGTAAAAAACTTGTATGTAATATTCTTTTATTGGGGCGCTTCCAGGTTGCGGGAGTTGTCACCTGTTGTATATTATTTACTTTTCCGCACTAGGATAGACCCAAGGAGGAGGGCACAAGTAACCGGGTTCTGGAGTCCAGTGGGAGACCAACTCGAGGAGTCGAGTCCGGGTCTCCTAACTCTAGAATTGGTAGGGTTGCTTGCCGCTCTCGTAGGGGTCTAGGGGTGTGGGTTTGGCTATTCATCACGACCGTGGAATCCGTGTTTTATACTGGCTCGTATTGAAAACACGGACGTCCTAGTATATCCAATATTTCATATGTTTCTTCTGCTGCGATATCTGTGATGTGATCATGAGATGTTCTGTGATGGATATAGTATATAGTATATATGATATATTATATAGACGTTACTTATGTTTTACACCCGCGCTAGCCCTGCCCTGCTCTGCCGTTAGTTACCTAACCTAACGGTGCACGAGGGGACATCGAGGCGAATGCGGATGGCATAAGTGTACGTCATATCTATCTGTGATGTTTAGGTATTTAAATGATGGGACTTCATTAATGTGATTAATGAAATAAAAGAAACCTAAGATGTTGTAGAATCGAATTTCAAAATAAAACAGGTAGCTACAGTTTTTGCTTTGCACAGAGGTATATGTGATATATCCTGCACCTCATCCGACGAGGAAAGGACCGAGATCCCTTCACCGGGAGTGACTCCTTTAGCAATAACTGGCAGATGCTACACCCTCGGTTTGTCTTTTGATTGCTTTTAAGAGTTTTTGCTTTGCACAGTGATATATATGATATATCCCGCACCTCATTCGACGAGGAAAGGACCGACGATCCCTTCACCGGGAGTGACTCCTTTAGCAAAACTAGAAAAGCCTCAAAAACACTCCATTTCAAAATTCATTCGATCCTACAACGATATCAAGTTCATTACGCAATAGGTTTTCAGAAAAACCTATCGTAGCCCTCCGTCATTTCAGATACGTACTAGTTAGTATTCGTGCTGCGGTTGTTTGGCCTCCGTCAAGGCGTAGTGTACGGTAGCTAACTAGTGCTTATCTGCTAGCATATGATGCGATTGGATTAGGGTATTCGTACGGCGTTGTTTGGCCTCCGTCAAGGGTCGTGCGGGTGGGTTTAATTCAATCAGGAAATGACGGGTTGAACTTGACTAGCGGACTATGGGTTGTTTGGCCTCCGTCAAGGTCATAGCGAGCTAGGGGCAAAATTTTATCGGGAGTTTCAAGTGTTGAAATTTGCAATGAGATTGCATACCTTCTATGAGATAGTTGGATCCCGATACCCGCTGCGAGTAAGAGTTACTCCTGGGAGAGTTTTATACATTACAATTAGCCGATCAAGTAGGTGTCTAGAAAGGTGTTAACGAGGTTACGCCTCTGGGAAAATGAGGTTTACATTAATTAGGTTCGTGCGAAAGCACGGGGGACCTCCCTCAAAGTACCGACACTGGCCTGGCTGAAAGATTGGCGAACTTGTAGTGTGTAATTAATCCCGGCTAGTCTTTCCTTTTAGGGTTTGAAGGAAGATTTGATAAAAAGCAGTGGGAGCCATCCTGATTAGATAAAATAATAACCAATCTATTCTTGACAGAGCGCACGCTGAGTGTTTTCTTCTCTCTCTCTCCTGGTAGCGACCATATCACGCCTTAATCAAGATAATAATACGGATATTTGACCGAACCCGCTTGTTATACTGAGCTGGGGAACGTTGGTCCCGCTCCAACTTATAAGTGTTATAAGACTGAGCAGGAAATTGGGAATTACCAGAATTCCCGTGCCGCCCAAACGAAGAGAGTGCATGCTGATGCATCATCTTCGGGTGTGTTCGTTATATAGAACTGTTTCTCAGTATCCTTTACGTCCTGGGTATATGATACCGGATCAGGATCCCAGATATGTAATATGTTACATAGGGCTACAGAAAGATAAAGAACTGAGAACGGGTGATAAGTTTCATGAGGCAGAAAACGGGGCAAGTGTTGCAGCCAAGTCTGTTGGTCACTGTCACCCTGTATTACAGTACATTGATTCTGAACGAATGTTATTAGATACCGAACCTGATATACAAAATCGTATCTGTCTCTTTATTAGTAAAGAAACGGTAAAATTTTGTATAGTTGGATAATGTTTTGAACATTTCCTATATCAAAGGTTGATCGGTTCAGGCACGTTATCTAAAAGCATTAATGTTCTAAATCAAACTACAGTTCTTAATATACGGAACACACACGAGAGGAATAGTTCAGAAATGAACGAATTCTTCTTGAGGCATTGTAGACTAGGTCAGATCAATGCGACCCGACTGGCTAGAGTTACATAAAGATGCATATTTAAATTAGTTTGAATTTACATCTTGTGAAACTCGCCAGTCATGTCGCAAAGATAAGATGACCATAGCTCCGTTTACTGAAACAGAGAAAGAGTTAGTAAACTCTTGGGATGATACATGTTGATGTATGTAAGGTCCCCTGTCTACACATGCCAAGACCGGTTCTTTGTACTTCATTACATTCTCTGATGATCTTTCGAGTTTCAGACCTATGTTCCTGTTGAAACACAAGTCCGAACCTTTTGAGATATTCACAGAATATAAGTCAGAAGTAGAGAACCGATACGGGTATAAGTATTATGTCCTTTGATGAGATCAAGGAGGAGAATACTTGAGCACGGAATTCCTGGATTATTCTAAAGGAGAATGAGATTCTCTCTCAGCATTACTCCTCCGTATACACCATTGCACGATGGTATGTCGGGGCGGAGCAATCACACCCTATATGATATGGTGTGCTCTATGATGAGTATTACTGAGTTACCTATTTCCTTTTAGGGGTTATGCACTTATGAAGTTGCATACCTATTGAATAGGGTTCGAATCAAATCAGTTGCCTACCACTCCATATGAGATATGGAAAGGGAAGAGCCCATGTCTTAAGCCAGTTAAGATTTGGATTTGTCCGGCCTATGTCTAAAAGCAAAATCCGGACAAGCTCGAGGCAAGGTCAGTTATGTACAACTGGAAAGGTTCCAGCTATACAAACTACAGCTGATGATTTGATAGAACCAAAGAATTCAATAGTTACCAACGAACCTCGGCCTCTCCGCCGATCTAGTAGGGTTCCTCACCCACCTGAGAGATACTTCGGTTTCTCTATGACAGTGGGAGCGAGGATTGCATCATGAGATGATGACCCAACTAGTTTCGAGCAGGCCATCAGGAGTAAGACTCTGTAAGAATGGCTGGATGTTTAGCGATCTGAGATGGAATCCTTATACACCAGCAAAGTATGGACTTTAGCTGCAAGATCTGAAGGGTTAAATCCCCATCAGAAGCAAGTATATCTTGAGAAGATTACTTGGTGTAGATGGAAAAGTTGAGACTTTCAAAGCTAGACTTGTTAAAGCTTTTCGTCATCGACCAGGCATGGATCATGATGATACCTTTTCAAGTGACTATGCTTAAGTCCATCCAGATCCTACTTGCCACGGCTGCATACCCTGACTACGATATCTGGTGGTTGGGTGTCTTGACTGCTTTTCTAAATGATGATTTGGAAGAGAGCGTCTATAAGTACACAGCCAGAGGGCTTCGTAGACAGTGGGAGCAGCGGAAACGTGTGCAAGATGCTTTATAGGATAAAGCAGGCATCGCGGAGTTGGAACATCTGTTTTGATGAAGCAGTCAAAGAGTTTGACATCATCAAAATGGTAGATGAACCTTGTATAAACAAGAAGGTAATAGGGAGTATGGTGACGATCCTCGTAGAGTACGTGGATGACATACTCTTGATAGGGAAGGAGTTTCCTATGCTACGCTCGATCAATCTCCGCTTATCATTAGAATTCTCCATATAGGATCAAAGTGATACCTACTAAATCCTGGATTTTGGATCTATGAGGTAGATTTAATTGGAGGTTAGAATTCTCACTAGTTGTAGTGAGATGGTGTCAATCGATCCTAAGGAGAATCACTGGAAGTGTTCCAGGGTGATAAAGACGACTGAGTGTCAGTCACAGGCATTGTCTTTACCCTCAGTAAAGGGACGGTATGTTGGAAGAGTTCCAAGCTAGATACCGTGACATACTAGACGATAAAGGCTGGATACATCGCTACTTAAGATGCTACCAAAGAGGCTGTTTGGGTGTATATTGGTTCATGAGATGAACTATGTTCCTCCCATTGTGTGACAATGGAGTTGTGGCTTATGCCAAGGAACGCCGGTCCCATCAGTGATCCAGACATATTCTAAGGCAGTATCACTTGATCATGGAGATGGTTGATCTCCAGGAAGATCGAGGCAAGGAGAGTAGACTCAGAGGACAACACAGCGGATCCACTCACAAAGGCCTGTTCCCAGAGAGAGACTTTTATGGGATGGTTGAGTATGAGATACTGCAACCACTGCTACAGATGGCCCTAGTGCAAGTGGGAGATTGTTAGTTATATGTATGCCCTAGAGGCCATTACTATACATAGGATGTATATTGTAGTGGATGCTGGGACATATATAGGGAGGACTTTCTTGCTCGACATGATAGTATGCTATCTGGTTGAACTTTACCTTAACGTGTATGCTGATTGTCTCTCTGTTACATGTTGGTAAAGCCCTTAGGATCTGTACTTGACTACCTGGACTATGATGCGGATCATACTAGTGGGGACATGGTAGTCCATAAGTACATCCTTCAAAGTCCCTAGTCGTGGGTATATCGAGACGGGGCATCGATATACCAGAGTAGACTAGCGTATACCTTCTCGACCCATACAGATGGGCGATGGATGATCCCATATCCATCGGTGTTTGACATCAGAGATGATATACGGGTGCTCAGTAGAGACTGGGTACACTGGACGGACTCGCCGAGAACTCCCAGATGGTATTATACCTCACGTCAGATGGCAGTTCTCTGGTGACACTGGTACAGAGTAGTCTGTTGACCCGAGATCGTCATAGAGTCTTGTGTGGTTCCCACTGTGCTTTGATTTCCATCTTACCACGTCCAAGAGGGCGTGCAAAACGGTGGTTTTTGGGTACAGTCCCGAGTCACATGGAGGCAATGAGCGATAGGAGGGGATTCGTCTCTCCCGGTATATGGGGGTTGATGTTGCACTGTGTTCGATCGGCTATAACAGGAAGTCCCTGGCCAGGGCTGCTCAGAGAATTGCTGGTAAGTGTTACCAGTAGTTTCTCGACCCGTTATGAGCCTCATATCGACACGACTTATTGAGCTATTGGGGTCTGACGTTTACCACCCCTAGGCGAGATATGCGACAGATCAGACGATCAGACCGGACTGTACGGTAGTGTTACTGGTCGGATTCACTGGAGTGTGAGCGGGCTTGCTCGTCGATCTTCAGATCGCTCAATACCCGGGTGGCCGTTACGTTTAGCAGACCGCTTGCGGCTTGTGGGTGTTTGATATGATCATCACCTGCTGCCGGCGTATTGACGAGTCTTTAGAGTCCTACACAGAGGTTTCCTGGCTCAAGCGAAACGAAATAGGAGCGCATATGAGATATGTGCAGGACCGAGAATAATGCGAGTATGTGATACCGTATTCTATTCTCGCGATAAATATATCGAATGGTTGTATGCGATATAACCTAGTTATCGATTCAAGCGTTGATTCGATAAGCCGATATATTGTATACTAGTCGGTTGTGTGCGACATAACCGGGTCATTGAATCAAGTGTTGATTTAATGATTTAATGCATATTTATATATTTGATATATTACTTTGCATCAACTAGTATCGGTTTACTTAAGATGGATTTTCTCACTCGGATGGGCGCATTGTATATGCGATATACTTTTGTGCATTTGCTTGTATCATGTTTGATGATACATGATTGTTTAAGTGTAAGTTAAGAATAAACCATGGTTATTATTATGATTAGGGTTTTATTTCCTTTTATTATTTATTTATCTATTTATTTATTTTGGAAATAATTAGAAAAGGAATAAGAAGAAAATGGTGGCTATTTTTGTTTCATATTGAAGCTTCTTGAAGACTTTGACCTAGTGACCATTTTGTTCTTATCCTTAACCCTAACCATTCCATTAACCATGGTCTTTTCTCTACACTTAACTAGGGTTCAAGTTATGATAAGAATTGTTTTTCTTTTCATTATTCTAAGAACTTATCATAACCTTTTTCCTTCTTCTTCTTCATGCTTCAAGTGAAGAAGCTTGAAGTCCATCAATGGTGATTGATGCATATGAGTGAGAAATCCAATTCTAAAGTCTACCCACTTCCTATTTCTTCATCCTCTACCTCTTGCCAAGTAGTAGAGTGTGTTTCCTTCACAAGTTTCATGACTTGTTGAAGGTGGAGCTTGATTCATCGATGCTTCGACGTAGATCATCTTCGGCATGGACATCGACGACCTAGCTTGCCCATTCTCCGACGAAGCCGATCCTAGAGCCCAGATTCGTTTTGGACAGCGGAGAGGACCTCGTTGCGGAGCTATGGAGGTGGAGCACCGGATCTACAAAGGTTGTATTTCCGTATTCTCATTAGCTAAGTTGTTAGCTAGCTTTCTTTTCGCCTAGACATCTAGTTATCGATCCGTACACTAGGGTTTGTAGGCACCATATTTTTTAATTTGCCATGGTTGATGGCTTGGGAGACCTCACTAGAGTGCCTAGGAACCCTGCAAGTTATATGTATGCCCTAGAGGCCATTACTGTACATTGGATGTATATTGTAGTGGATGCTGGGACATATATAGGTAGGACTTTCTTGCTCGACATGATAGTACGCTATCTGGTTGCTCTTTATCTTAACATGTATACTTTCTGTCTCTCTGATTACATGTTGATAAAGCCCTTAGGATGTGTACTCGACTTCCAGGACTATGATGAAGATCATACTAGTGGGGCCTGGGTAGTCCATGAGTACATCCTTCAATATTCCTAGTCGTGGGAATATCGAGACGGGGCATCGATATTCCAGAGTAGACTAGCGTATATCTTCTCGACCCATGTGATGGCCGATGGATGATCCCATATCCATTGGTGTTTGACATCAGAGATAGTATGCGGGTGCTCAGTGGAGACTGGGTACACTGAACGGACTCGCCGAGAACTCCCAGATGGTATTATACCTCACGTCAGATGGCAGTTCTCTGGTGACACTGGTGCAGCTTAGTCTGTTGACCCGAGATCGTCATAGAGTCTTGTGTGTCTCCCACTGTGCTTTGATTTCCACCCTACCATGGCTCTACTGAGTCGTGCAAACAGGTGGTTTTTGGGTACAGTCCCGATTCACATGGAGGCAATGAGCGATAGGAGGGGATTCGTCTCTCCCGGTATTGGGGGTTGATGTTGCGCTATGCTCGACTGGCCATAACAGGAAATCCCTGGCCAGGGTTGCAGTGATATACTGGTAAGAGTTATCAGTAGTTTCACGACAGTTATGGACCCTACGTCGGCATGACTTATCAAGCTATTGGGGTCTGACGTTTACCACCCCTAGGCGAGATATGCGACATATCAGACGAACAGACCGGACTGTACGGTAAGTGTTACTGGTTGGATTCACAGGAGTGTGAGCGGGCTTGCTCGTCGATCTTCTGATCGCTCAATACCCGGGTGGCCGTTACGTTTAGCAGACCGCTTGCGGCTTGTGGGTGTTTGATATGATCATCATCTGCTGCCGGCGTATTGACGAGTCTTTAGAGTCCTACACAGAGGTTTCCTGGCTCAAGCGAAACGAAATAGGAGCGCATATGAGATATGTGCGGGACCGAGAATAATGCGTGTATGTGATACCGTATTTCATTCTCGCGATGAATTTGTCGAATGGTTGTATGCGATATAACCTAGTTATCGAATCGAGGATTGATTCGATAAGCCGATACATTGGATACTAGTCGGTTATATGCGACATGACCGGATCATTGAATCAAGTGTTGATTTAATGATTTAATGTATAATTATATATTTGATATATTACTTTGCATTAACTAGTATTGGTTCACTTTAAATGGATTTTCTCACTTGAAGTTCACAAGTTGTATATGTGATATACTTTTGTGTACTTGTTTGTATCATGTTTGATGATACATGCTCACTTGGGTGTATGTTTAGATTAAACCATGGTTATGTGATGGTTAGGGTTTTGATTTTATTTACTTATTCATTTATTTATTTATTTATTTTTGGAAAAGATAAATGATATGGTGGCTTGTTTTGTTTTCTAGTTGAAGCTTCATGAAGCTTTGAACAAGTCCACCATATTTGTCTCATGCTTAACCCTAACCATTCCAACTAACCATGGTCTATTCTCTACACCTAATCATGGTTGGATTATGATAAGAATGAGTTGGATTTTCATTTTTGAAGACAATCCTTTTTATTCTATCATATTCTTTCTTCTTCTTCTTCATCTTCAAACATGAAGAAAGCTTGCCTTCATCAATGGCAACTAGTGAAAAGGAGTGAGAAATCCAATTCTAAAGTGAACCCACTTCCTATTTCTTCATCCTCTACCTCTTGCCAAGTAGTATAGGGTGTTTTCTTCATAAGTTTCATGACTTGGTGAAGTGGGAGCTTGATCTTGTGATGCCTCGACGTAGATCATTTTCGGCATCGAAGCCGACGACCTAGCCCGCCCATTTCTCCGATGAGGCCGATGCTAGAGTCCGGGATCCGATTTGGACAGCGAAGGGACGTCATCACGGAGCCTAGAAGGTGGAGGACCGGATCTACAAAGGTTGTAGCCCCTTCCCTTTAGCTATAAATTCGTTTATTTGCATTGCATCGCCTATACATCTAGTTAACGATCCGTATTAGGGATTCTCGGCACTTGTAAAATTTTAATTGGCCATGTTTGATCACTTGTGAGACCTCATTAGTGTGCCTAGGATCCCTACAGTGGTATCAGAGCCTAGCTAGAGCCTTAGGCGATGCACAGACGGAGTTTGAAGTCCGATCGAACCGAAACCCTAAATCCAATTTGCTCTCTGGACTTTTTTGAAAAACTAGGTTTTTTTCAGATTAAAAATTCTTAAAAAATTCAGCAGGAAATTCTAAGAATTATGGTGCAAAAATTACCTAATGATGTGTCTAAAGCGCGGCGGAACCGCGGCATTAGCATGCTAATACGGCGGTTCCGCGCTCATTTAGTCTCTTCAGTCAACTATTTTTGCACAGTAACTTCTTTATTTAAATGCTGAGTTTTATGGGAATTTTTAATATTTACTCAAGAGTTGAGTTTTCTGGGTTGTATTGGGGACTCGGTGTGTCGATCGGATTGTCTAATTTTGTCAGTGTGTTTTTCCGGGTAATTTTAAGAATATGTTAAAAAGTTCGACCGGATATAAATACCCACTTTTTCCCCTGCCGGGAAATTTCCAATTGTTGGACTTTTCCGTAGTTTAATGACGTTCTAAGTAGTGCAAGTAACGTGATGGTCTCTCTAGAAGACAACAAACCTTAACTCGATTATGTGACCGTCTTGAACTGCCCTTTGAACCTTAGGGTTTGGGGCAGTACGGCGTGCCACATGTGAGGCGTTGGCTTGACCCTTCTACGGCTGGACCGTTGGTACTGAGGCACGAAGTAAATGTTTTTAAACTTATTTCTTATGTTGAGCTGTTTCGGGAAAACTTGGGTGTTCGAATGTTCGATCGGAAAGTTTAACATTTTCTATTTATCCGGAATGTGATACAATAATTGGAATTCACAAGTAGTTATGAGATAACTGAATGAATGTTATAAACATAGCAATTTAGTCTCACTTGATCGTTTGCCACGGAATTTTGATGAGATCAAAAGTCCGTCGCAATCACGTAGTGTACGCGGATACTCGCCGGGTAAACTTAATAGACAGCCTCACTCCATAGCCCCGACCAAGTGACTGTAGGAGAACCCCGTCGCCGAAAGCATCCGTTTGGGTGCTCGCGGCAGCGGTGTTCCACCTTGGTGCACTTCGTCGACGGTATCAGGGGTGCGGCCGCCTACTAAAGTTTGCGACGAGCATTCGATCATGATGTCGGGAATCTTGTTGAATTGCCCGACTTGATGTTGAAAAGAGTTTTCGATAATGAGATTAAAATGCAGGGTTTATAATTGTTAGGCATGTGATGTCTAAGTATTTCATTTGATTAGGCATGCGATGTCTAAAGAGGTTGCGGATTCCAACTGTTGTAGTTTTACACTTTCTTTTCTGTGACCGTAAGTGTAATATGTGATATCGCCGGTTTCGTTGCTATATGTCAACGACAATTGGGATGCGCATATTTACTTACGTTGATGACATGTGATGTTATGTGTTGCTGGATATGTTATATTGGATCGTCGTGTTCGAATAGCCGGGGGGTTTTTATGTGAGATGAGTGTTTTTCATTTTCATTCATGTAAAAACTTGTATGTAATATTCTTTTATTGGGGCACTTCCAGGTTGCGGAAGATGTCACCATTTGTATATTATTTACTTTTCCGCACTAGGATAGACCCAAGGAGGAGAGCACAAGTAACCGGGTTCTAGGGTCCAGTGGGAGACCAACTCGAGGAGTCGAGTCCGGGTCTCCTAACCCTAGAATTGGTAGGGTTGCTTATCGCTCTCGTAGGGGTCTAGGGGTGTGGAATTGGCTATTCATCACGACCGTGGAATCCGTGTTTTATATTAGCTCGTATTAAAAACACGGACGTCCTAATATATCCAATATTTCATATGATATTTTCTGCTGCGTTATCTGTAATGTAATCATGTGATATGTTCTGTGATAAATACTGTATATAGTATATATGATATATTATATAGACGTTGCTTATGTTTTACACCCGCGCTAGCCCTGCCTCGCTCTGGCATTAGTTACCTAACCTAACGGTGCAGACGGGACATCGAGGCGAATGCGGATGGCATAAGCGTACGTTATATTTAACTGTGATGTTTAGGTGGACTTAAATGATGGGATATTCATTAATGAGATTAATGAAAGAAAATAAACCTAATTGATGCTGTGGAATCGAATTTCAAAATAAAAACAGGTAGCTACAGTTCTTGCTTTGCATCGCGGTGTTCCTTATAGAACATCCTGCACCTTATTCGATGAGGAAAGGACCGAGATCCCTTCACCGGGAGTGACTCCTTTAGCATTAACTGGCAGATGCTACACACTCGGTTTGTCATTTGATCGCTTCTATAGTTTCCGCTTTGCACAGTGATATATATGATATATCCCGCACCTCATTCGACGAGGAAAGGGCCGACGAACCCTTCACCGGGAGTGACCCCTTTAGCAAAACTAGAAAAGCTTCAAAAACATTCCATTTAAAAACCATTTGATTCCGCAACAAGATCAAGTTCAAAGCGTTAAAGGTTTTCACAAAAACCATTCGCAACCCTCCGTCATTTTAGAAGTAGAGTACTTAGTATTCGTGCTGTGTTTGTTGACCTTAGTTAAGGCACAGTGTACGGTAGCTAAGTGATGTCTTCCTACACCGCATATGATGCGATTAGTTAGGACAGTCGCGTGACTTTGTTGACCTTAGTTAAGGGTCATGTGGGTGGGTCTAATTAATCACGAAATGACGGGTAGAACTTGACTAGTGCTTATGATTTGTTGACCATAGTTAAGGTCATAAGTGCTAGGGGTAAAAATCTTTATCGGGAGTTTCAAGTGTTGAAATTTGCAATGAGATTGCATACCTTCTATATGATAGTTGGATCTCGATACCCACTGCGAGTAATTGTTACTCCTGGGAGAGTTTTGCACTTTGCAATTAGCCGATCAAGTAGGTGTCTAGAAAGGTGTTAACGGGGTTATGCCTCTGGGAAAATGAGGTTTACTGTAATTAGGTCCGTGCGATAGCACGGGGAACCTCCCTCAAAGTACCGACACTGGCCTGGCTGAAAAATTGGCGAACTTGTAGAGTGTAATTAATCCCGGCTAGTCTTTCATTTTAGGGTTTGAAGGAAGATTTGATAAAAACAGTGGGAGCCATCCTGATTAGATAAAATAAATAACCAATCTGATCTTGCAAGAGCGCACGCAGAGTGTTTTCTTCTCTCTCTCTCCAGGTAGCGACCATATCACGTCTTAATCAAGATAATAATATGGATGTATTGACCGAACCCGCTTGTTATACTGAGCTGGGGTAAGTTGGTCCCGCTCCAACTTATAAATGTTCTAAGACAGAGCAGGAAATAGGGGAATACCAGAATTCCTATGCCGCCCAAACGAAGAAAGTGCATATGATGCATCTTCTTCGGGTGTGTTCATTACAAAGAACTGTTTCTCAGTATCCTCTACATCCTGGGTATTTGATACCGGATCAGGATCCCAGATATGTAATCTGTTACATAGGGCTACAAAAAGGTAGAAAAACTGAGAACGGGTGATAAGTTTCATGAGACAGAAAACGGGGCAAGTGTTGCAGCCAAGTCTGTTGGTCACTGTCACCCTGTATTACCAATACATTGATTCTGAACAAATGCTATTGGATACCGAACCTGATATACAAAATCATATCAGTCTCTTTATTAGTAAAGAAATGATAAAATTTTGTATTGATGGATAATGTTTTGAACATTTCCTATATCAAAAGTTGATCGGTTCAGGCACGTTATCTAAAAGCATTGACGTTCTAAATCAAAATACAGTTCCTAGTATACAGAACACACACAAGAGGAAGAGTTCAGAAATGAACGAATCCTTCTTGAGGTATTGTAGACTAGGTCATATAATGCGACCCGACTGGCTGAAGTTACATTTAGATGCATATTTAAATCAGTTTGAATTTACATCTTGTGAAACTTACCAGTCATGTCACAAAGATAAGATGACCATAGCTCTGTTTATTGGGAACAGAGAAAGAGTTAGTAAACTCTTGGGACTGATACATGATGATGTATGTAGGTCCCCTGTCTACACATGCCAAGACCGGTTCTTAATACTTCATTACGTTCTCTGATAATCTCTCAAGATTCAGTCATATGTTCCTGTTGAAACATAAGTCCGAAGCTTTTGAGATATTCACAGAATATAAGTTAGAAGTAGGGAACCAATACGGGTATAAGTATTATGTTCTTTTGATGTGATCAGGGAGGAGAATACTTGTGCATAGAATTCATGGATTGTTCTAAAGGAGAATGAGATTCTCTCTCCGTATTACTCCTCTGAATACACCACAGCACAACGGTGTATCAGGGTGGAGCAATCACATAATATTAGATATGGTGTGCTCTATGATGAGTATTACTGAGTTACCTATTTCCTTTTAGGGAGTTGTGCACTTGAGAAGCTGCATACCTATTGAATTAGGTTCGAATCAAATCAGAGCCTACCACTCCATATAAGATATGGTGTGGGAAGAGCCTATCTCTTAAGTAAGTTAAGATTTAGGATTGTTCGGCCTATGTCTAAAGCAAAATCCGGACAAGATCGAGGCAGGGACAGTTCTGTAGAACTGGAAAGGTTCCAACCATACAAAACTGCAGCTGTTGATTTGCAAGAACCAAAGGATTCAATAGTTCCCGACGAACCTCAGCCTCTCTGCCGATCTAGTAGGGTTCCTCATCCGCCTGAGAGATACCTCGGTTTCTCGATGACAGTGGGAGCAAGGACTGCATCATGAGATGATGACCCAACTAGATTCGAGCAGGCCATCGAGAGTAGGGACTCTGTAAAAATGGCTGGATGCTTAGCGATCTGAGATGGAATCCATGTACACCAACAACGTATGGACTTTGGGTGCTATATCTGAAGGGTTAAATCCCTATCAGGAGCAAGTATATCTTGAGAAGATTACTTGTTGTAGATGGAAAAGTTAAGACTTTCAAAGCTAGACTTGTTAAAGGTTTTAGTCATCAACCAGGCGTGGATAATGATGATACATTTTCCAGTGGCTATGCTTAAGTCCATCCGGATCCTACTTGCCACGGCTACATACCATGACTATGATATCTGGTGGTTGGGTGCCATGACTACTTTTCTAAATAATGATTTAGAAGAGAACGTCTATAAGAACACAGCCAGAGGGCTTCGTAAACAGTGGGAGCAGCGGAAACATGTGCAAGTTGCTTTACAGGATAAAGCAGGCATCGCGGAGTTGGAACGTCTGTTTTGATATGGTAGTCGAAGTGTTTGACTTCATCAAAATGGTAGATGAACCTTGTATATACAAAACGGTAGTAGAGAGTAAGGTAGTCATCCTCGTGTTGTACGTGGACAACACACTCTTGATAGGAAAAGAGTTTCCTATACTACGATCAGTCGATCTCCTCTTATCACATGGATTCTCCATATAGGATCAAAGTGATACCTCCTAAATCCTGGGTTTTGGATCTATGAGATAGATCTAGATGGATGTTAGGATTCTCACTAGTTGTAGTGAGATGGTATCAATCGATCCTGGGGAGAATCACTGGAAGTGTTCCAGGGTGATAAGGACGACTGAATGTCAGTCACAGGCATTGTCTTCACCCTAAGTGGAGGGACGGTATATTAGAAGAGTTCCAAGCTAAATACCGTGGCAAACTAGACGATAAAGGCTGGTAACATCGCTATTAAAGATACTACCAAAGAGGAAGTTTGGGTGTATAATGGTTCATAAGATGAACTAGGTTCATACCATTGTATGACAATGGAAGTGTGGCTTTGGCCCAGGAACCTTGGTCCCATCAGTGACCCAGACATATTCTGAGGAAGCATCACCTGATCATGGAGATAGATGATCTCCAGGGTGATCGAGGTTAGGAGAGTAGATACAGAGGACAACACGGCGGATCCACTCACGAAGGTCTTTTCCCAAGGAGAGACTTTTAGGGGATGGTTGAGCATTAGATACTACAACTACTGTTACAGATGGCCCTAGTGCAAGTGGGAGATTGTTAGTTATATGTATGCCCTAGAGGCCATTACTGTACATTGGATGTATATTGTAGTGGATGCTGGGACATATATAGGTAGGACTTTCTTGCTCGACATGATAGTACGCTATCTGGTTGCTCTTTATCTTAACATGTATACTTTCTGTCTCTCTGATTACATGTTGATAAAGCCCTTAGGATGTGTACTCGACTTCCAGGACTATGATGAAGATCATACTAGTGGGGCCTGGGTAGTCCATGAGTACATCCTTCAATATTCCTAGTCGTGGGAATATCGAGACGGGGCATCGATATTCCAGAGTAGACTAGCGTATATCTTCTCGACCCATGTGATGGGAGATGGATGATCCCATATCCATTGGTGTTTGACATCAGAGATGGTATGCGGGTGCTCAGTGGAGACTGGGTACACTGAACGGACTCGCCGAGAACTCCCAGATGGTATTATACCTCACGTCAGATGGCAGTTCTCTGGTGACACTGGTGCAGCTTAGTCTGTTGACCCGAGATCGTCATAGAGTCTTGTGTGTCTCCCACTGTGCTTTGATTTCCACCCAACCACGGCTCTACTGAGTCGTGCAAACAGGTGATTTTTGGGTACAGTCCCGATTCACATGGAGGCAATGAGCGATAGGAGGGGATTCGTCTCTCCCGGTATTGGGGGTTGATGTTGCGCTATGCTCGACTGGCCATAACAGGAAATCCCTGGCCAGGGTTGCAGTGATATACTGGTAAGAGTTATCAGTAGTTTCACGACAGTTATGGACCCTACGTCGGCATGACTTATCAAGCTATTGGGGTCTGACGTTTACCACCCCTAGGCGAGATATGCGACATATCAGACGAACAGACCGGACTGTACGATAAGTGTTACTGGTTGGATTCACAGGAGTGTGAGCGGGCTTGCTCGTCGATCTTCTGATCGCTCAATACCCGGGTGGCCGTTACGTTTAGCAGACCGCTTGCGGCTTGTGGGTGTTTGATATGATCATCATCTGCTGCCGACGTATTGACGAGTCTTTAGAGTCCTACACAGAGGTTTCCTGGCTCAAGCGAAACGAAATAGGAGCGCATATGAGATATGTGCGGGACCGAGAATAATGCGTGTATGTGATACCTTATTTCATTCTCGCGATGAATTTGTCGAATGGTTGTATGCGATATAACCTAGTTATCGAATCGAGGATTGATTCGATAAGCCGATACATTGGATACTAGTCGGTTATATGCGACATGACCGGATCATTGAATCAAGTATTGATTTAATGATTTAATGTATAATTATATATTTGATATATTACTTTGCATTAACTAGTATTGGTTCACTTTAAATGGATTTTCTCACTTGAAGTTCACAAGTTGTATATGTGATATACTTTTGTGCACTTGTTTGTATCATGTTTGATGATACATGCTCACTTGGGTGTATGTTTAGATTAAACCATGGTTATGTGATGGTTAGGGTTTTGATTTTATTTACTTATTCATTTATTTATTTATTTATTTTTGGAAAAGATAAATGATATGGTGGCTTGTTTTGTTTTCTAGTTGAAGCTTCATGAAGCTTTGAACAAGTCCACCATATTTGTCTCATGCTTAACCCTAACCATTCCAACTAACCATGGTCTATTCTCTACACCTAATCATGGTTGGATTATGATAAGAATGAGTTGGATTTTCATTTTTGAAGATAATCCTTTTTATTCTATCATATTCTTTCTTCTTCTTCTTCATCTTCAAACATGAAGAAAGCTTGCCTTCATCAATGGCAACTAGTGAAAAGGAGTGAGAAATCCAATTCTAAAGTGAACCCACTTCTTATTTCTTCATCCTCTACCTCTTGCCAAGTAGTATAGGGTGTTTTCTTCACAAGTTTCATGACTTGGTGAAGTGGGAGCTTGATCTTGTGATGCCTCGACGTAGATCATTTTCGGCATCGAAGCCGACGACCTAGCCCGCCCATTTCTCCGATGAAGCCGATGCTAGAGTCCGGGATCCGATTTGGACAGCGGAGGGACGTCATCACGGAGCCTAGGAGGTGGAGGACCGGATCTACAAAGGTTGTATCCCCTTCCCTTTAGCTATAAATTCGTTTATTTGCATTGCATCGCCTATACATCTAGTTAACGATCCGTATTAGGGATTCTCGGCACTTGTAAAATTTTAATTGGCCATGTTTGATCACTTGTGAGACCTCATTAGTGTGCCTAGGATCCCTACAGGAAGAAGACTATCCAGTAAGCATAATAGGTGTACTCTCCTAATCCTAGGAGTACTCGCAACTTGAGAGAAGGTGATGATAAAAGACTACTGAATAATATCTTATTCTATTTCTCCCGAACTGGGGAAAAAGGCAAAGGTGAAATAGGAGTGGCGATGAAGTACACGGTTTGGTCGTGAATGTTAACAGTCGCAATTTACTTTGCCCTCTTTCTAATCCCTTTATTTTGTCTTTAGCTATTACCTTCTGAAAGAAGAATTAGTCGGGATCACCCGAAGAGTAAACCAACTCATCAGTGAGAATAGGGATCCAACTCTCATCGCATGATAACTCAATGGAAGCCACTCAAGTTATCACACTCCAGAAGGTATGCGCATGCCTGGAAAGTTTTCTGTATGTTTGAAACTCCCGATATGAATTTTTACCTCATGCTCTTATGACCTTGACGAAGGTCAACAAATCATAATTCACATGTCAAGTTCTACCCGTCAATGTCCAGGTTAATTTGAACCCACCCGTACAAGCCCTTGACGAAGGTCAACAAGGCTATACGACTGTCCCAAACCAACACATCTATCTATGCAACAAATGAATACCCAGTAGCTACCAAACATTATGCCTTGACGAAGGTCAACAAACATAGCTTGAATACTACCGACCATCCATAAGAAATGACGGAGGGCTACGACTGGTTTTTGGCGAAAAACCTTTAACGTAATGAACTTGATCTCGCTGAAGGAACCTGATAGCTTTTTATAAAAATATAGCGGCGAAAACCTTTGCTAAAGAGGTCACTCCCGGTGAAGGGAGCTCGGCTCTTTCCTCGTGGAATGAGGTGCAGGATATTCCAACTGAATACCGCGATGCAAAGTAACTTGTAATCGACTATATTGAAGTTATTACCCTGACGTAAACTTCTGCCTAAAGGGTCACTCCCGGTGAAGGGATCTCGGCCCTTGCCTCGTGGAATGAGGTGCAGGATATTCCAACTGAATATCGCTATGCAAAACAAAAGGAAACATCTTTGTAATAACACATTTTAAAATTTGTTCCAACAACATCAAATATAGGTTTTTTTTATCCTTGCATTGATAAGAATCAATGCAGTCCCATCAATCAATCACTCCAGAAAAGAACGAAAATATAATGTACGTATATGCCATCCGCATTCGCCACTGGGTCCCGTCATCACCCGTTAGGTTACTTAACTAACGACAGAGCGGGGGCTGGACTAGCGCGGATGTAAAACATATACAATATCTAATAGTATATATACCAATATACAATAATCGCTCCAGGCGTGATAATATGCAACATTAAAAAAAAGTAATAAGCATCACAGAACAATACAGATAATCTGGGATCCCCGGGTTTCACAGAGCCGCTACTGAAACCCGACGTTCCCCTGGTCGTGTGGATAGCCTGTGCAATGAAACCTAGACCCCTACGGGTGCGGCAAGTTACCCGCCAAAACCTGAAGCGAGGTAGTCCCCCACAGCATAGTGAATGGAACACCCGGCACTTCACGGAATCCGGTAAATTGAGCACCCCACCTTGGGTCAACCTGTACCCCCTACGAGTGCGGCGAATAGTCTGCCAATTCTATAGTGAGGTCCCTTTGCCTCTCAAAGCCATGAGATACGGACTCGTTGCCCTCCAGAACCCGGCTATCCGTGCACTCCGTCGCGGGGTAAACCTAGTACAGAAATAAAAATATGTACAACAGGTACATCGACCTCAACCCGGTCGTGCCCCAAAAGAATATTATACAACAGGCAGTGATGGCAGTCCACATGTTGGACGCTCGCCCCGCAATATCAAATATACAAATAAATCCAAACTGCACTATCATTGCACCGTGCTATCCACCACGACAAATCCGCAACATCACAGCACAACACAGAACATCAACGCGAATGTCACGTTCGCAAACCCGTCTAAAAGAACTATAACAATTAGACGCGGTTTACCGATCAAATGACATTCCCGGTCGGAGATATAAAGTAAGTACTGTATACTAACAAGTTTAAAATTTCGATCGACAAAATTTCCCGAAGTGGGCCCCACGTACATCTGCTGTATAGTAACAAAAACTGGGCCCAAAAGAATAGTACCAAATCCCACAATTTCCAAAGTAAAGCTCTCTAGAAAAAGTTAAAGCACTGTTCCCACAAATGAGCCACGGTTCCGCGGTCAAACCCTAGGTTTGACCGCGGATCCACGGTGGTCTTGTGGGATCACGTGCCCAACTTTTTCCAGAATGCTTAGAAAAGCCTGCTTAGCTTTCTGCGATATGTAAAATAATTTTAAGACACTGTTTAAAATCGACAGAAACTTTAACCCTGGAATTTGCGGTTTTCGAAAATCCGTTCGATCGATATTTTAAACGCGTTAGCACAAGTTAGTATAGCTTAATGGTGAGGCTCTGATACCACTGTAAGTCCACGGTAGCGCCCCGGCCGTCTAACAGATACCAAATGCGGAAAAAAAACTTTTACAACTGGCGCTATCGCGTACTATAACCCAGATCTGCCATTAAAGCTAAACTAACAAACTACAAAGTGGGTAGAAGAGTTATACCGAATGATCCGAGTCCTTCGGTCTTCAACCATCATCCCACGTTTTGTTGCGGCTGCTCTGATCTCTTGAATCTTCAGTCTTCTCATTCAGGTGGCACCACGTCGACGATCTTTAAATGGGCTCCTGCCTCTGAACCGAGGCAACTCGATCGTCAAGTTTGCTAAAAGAGACGACCAAGATGATGTAGAGAATGAGTAGAACACTTTGTCTCGTTACGTCCAAAGCTATGGACGAACGGTTAATGAAGTTACCTTTTGGATCGGGTGGAAATGTGAAATGAGTATGCTTAATTTCCATGAACCAAATAACTATATCTTTTTTCTAGCAACCATAACCAAAACCAAGTGAATGGCCAGCCATATATGAAGAGGTGGGGGTGAGTGTAGGAGTTAGGAGGTGACCACAAGAATAAATGAGATGATGATTCACCTTAACACCTTGTATGAACACATTAATGAACAAATGAATCATCAAGCCTAGTCACCATTCTAGTCATCAAAGCATTTAATGAACAAATGAGTCATGAAGCCTAGTCACCATCCTAGTCATCATCTAGAAGCTTCCACACTCATCTAAAGAAAAGATAAATCCATCTTTAACCGAATGTTAAAAGATGGGTGATAGAAAACTGGAAACTGGCAACTTCCAAAAGTGATCCTGAAACGAATTTCAGGATAACCCCGTAACAGTATAAACATACCCGCATTTGTATTACGACCGAATACAAATGCAACTGAGACAAAGATATTATATCTACACAGCATAATACTCGGATCCGGCTTAAACCAAACCCGACCAGTATTATCTGCCCGAAATATGACAAGTGCGAAAACGCACGTGCATTTTCCGAACCCTGCCATAAAACCATACGGCCTCTACAACATTTCGACCGAACTTGGGAAAGTGTCTGTGGGGGACTCTAATGACTTATCAACACACTGGCACTGGGTATAACCATTAGCACGTCAGAGGTACGAGCTGTATGTAACGTTTGCCTATGTATTGATTGGAAGGGAAACTGACGAGCGAACTCATCTCTAAACCCTACTGAGCCTAACAGTGACAATATACATACAGTCCGGTCCGTTCGTCTATGAGTATCGCATATCTGCCTAGGGGCCGGTAACGTCAAACCCCCAATAGCAGCATAAGTCGTGTCAGAGAGTGGCCCAGAACGCCGTGAGATACTACTGGAGTACCTACCAGTAAATCTCCTGTCTCGGCCGAGGGATTTGTGTAATGGCTCTCCTAGACACAGCGCGATCTCACCCACAATACCGGAGAGACGAATCCCCTGCCGATCCGCTCACTTGCCTCCATGTGGCTCGGGACTGTACCCAAAAAAGCCCTATTTGCACGACTCCTTTGAGCCGTGGTAGGGTAGAAATCAAAGCACAGTGGGAACTCACACGAGACAAATGACGACCTCAGGTCGATGAACTAACCTGTACACATGTCACCAGGGAACTGCTATCTGACGATATGTATAATACCAACTAGCATGTTCCCAGCGAGTCCTGTCCGGTGTACTCATAACCCAATGAGCACCTGTATACATCTTAGGTGATCCTACTGACACCAATGGCTTGTGAGACCGGCGATCGCCCCTCGTCGGGGTCTCGACTGTATACACTAGTCTACTCTGGAGTATCGATGCCCTGTCTCGAAACTCCCACGACTAGGGACACTTAAGGATATGCTTACAGACCCCAGCTCCCACGTATATGATCGCCACCATACTGCAGGTAGTCAAGAAAGAATCCTATGGGCTCTATCATCATGCAATAGTGAACTAAAGCATGTATACGATGATAAAGACAAACCAGATAGCTAACTATCATCTCGAGCAAGACTGTCATATCGGTATAGGTCCTGCCTCAATCATTGCAATCACGTACCTGCGATCCAATAATTGAATTTGAGGGCACTATCTCCAACAGCCTCAATAGCGTCACATATGATAAAATATAATACGACATCCTTAATCATGAGTGTGGATCAATCATCATATTTATATCTTGTACGGTAAATCCATCGTACGGCATCCCAAAATCGGGGTACGGGTCGCCTATCACATATACCTCAATATCCATATGGTATCACTATCATAATATCATGAATATGGTACTGATCTAAATATAGTACATACTGATACCATCAACATGTAGGGATCCTAGGCACACAAATGAGGTCTCACAAGGCATCAACCATGCCAATTTCAAATTTTTCATGTGCCGAGAAACCCTAATACGGATCGTTAACTAGAATTTTAGGCGAAACATGCAACTAGTTAACAACTTAACTAAGTGAACGGAAATACAACCTTTGTAGATCCAGTCCTCCGCCTCCATAGCTCCATGATGAAGTCTCCTTGCTTTCCAAATCGAATCCCGGGCTCTAGCGTCGGCTTCATCGGAAAAATGGGCGGGCTAGGTCCGAGTTAAGGTTTGTTGTCTTCTAGAGGGACCATCGCGTTACTTGCACTACTCAGAACGTTCTTAAACCACGGAAAAATCCAACACTTGGAAATTTCCCGATAGGGGAAAAAGTGGATATTTATATCCGGTCGAACTTTTTAACATATTCAAATTTATCTGGAATGTGATACAATAATTGGAATCCACAAAAAGTTATGAGATAACTGAATGAATGTTATAAACATAGCAGTTTAGTCTCACTTGATCGGTTGCCACGGAATTTTGATGTGATCAAAAGTCCGTCGCAATCACGTTGCGTACGCGGATACTCGCCGGTAAACTTATTAGACTGCTACATCCCTTAGCCCCGACCAAGTGACTGTAGGAGAACCCCGTCGCCGAAAGCATCCGTTCGGGTGCTCGCGGTAGCGGTGTTCCGCCTTGGTGCACTTCGTCGATGGCGTCGGGGGTGCGGCCGCCTACTGAAGTTTGCGACGAGCATTCGATCAGGATGTCGGGAATCTTGTTGAATTGCCCGACTTGATATTGAAAAGTGTTTTCGATAATGAGACTAAAATGTGGGGTTTATAATTGTTAGGCATGCGATGTCTAAGAAATTCATTTGATTAGGCATGCGATGTCTATGCAGGTTGCGGATTCCAACTGTTGTAGTTTTACACTTTCTTTTCTGTGACCGTAAGTGTAATATGTGATATCGCCGGTTTCGTTGCTATATGTCAACGACAATTGGGATGCGCATATTTACTTACGTTGATGACATATGATGTTATGTGTTGCTGGATATGTTATATTGGATCGTCGTATTTGAATAGCCGGGGGTTTTTTTTGTGAGATGAGTGTTTTTCATTTTCATTCATGTAAAAACTTGTATGTAATATTCTTTTATTGGGGCACTTCCAGGTTGCGGAAGATGTTACCCTTTTGTATATTATTTACTTTTCCGCACTAGGATAGACCCAAGGAGGAGGGCACAAGTAACCGGGTTCTGGAGTCCAGTGGGAGACCAACTCGAGGAGTCGAGTCCGGGTCTCCTAACTCTAGAATTGGTAGGGTTGCTTGCAGCTCTCGTAGGGGTCTTAGGGTGTGGGTTTGGCTATTCATCACGACCGTGGAATCCGTGTTTTATACTGGCTCGTATTGAAAACACGGACGTCCTAGTATATCCAATATTTCATATATTTCTTCTGCTGCGATATCTGTGATGTGATCATGTGATGTTCTGTGATAGATACAGTATATAGTATATATGATATATTATATAGGCGTTACTTATGTTTTACACCGCGCTAGCCCTGCCCCGCTCTGTCATTAGTTACCTAACCTAACGGCGCACGAGGGGACATCGAGGCGAATGCGGATGGCATAAGTGTACGTCGTATTTATCTGTGATGTTTAGGTACTTAAATGATGGGACTTCATTAATGAGATTAATGAAATAAAAGAAACCTAAGAAGTTGTGGAATCGAATTTCAAAATAAAAAGGGTAGCTATAGTTCTTGCTTTGCACAGTGGTATATATGATATATCCTGCACCTTATTCGTTAAGGAAAGGACCGAGATCCCTTCACCGGGAGTGACTCCTTTAGCAATAACTGGCAGATGGCACACACTCGGTTTGTCTTTTGATTGCTTTTAAGTGTTTTTGCTTTGCACAGTGATATATATGATATATCCTGCACCTCATTCGACGAGGAAAGGACCGACGATCCCTTCACCGGGAGTGACTCCTTTAGGAAAACTAGAAAAGCCTAAAAAAACACTCCATTTTAAAATCATTTGATTCTACAACGATATCAAGTTCATTACGCAATAGGTTTTCACAAAAACCTATCGTAGCCCTCGTCATTTCAGATAAGTAGTAGTTAGTATTCGTGCTGCGTTTGTTGGCCTTTGTCAAGGCGTAGTGTGCGGTAGCTAACTGGTGCTTATCTGCTTATGCATATGATGCAGATTGGGTTAGGGTAGTCGTGCGACCTTGTTGGCCTTTTTCAAGGGTCGTGCGGGTGGGTTTAATTCAATCAGGAAATGACGGGTTGAACTTGACTAGCATCCTATGGTTTGTTGGCCTTTGTCAAGGTCACAGGAGGTTAGGGGCAAAATTATCGGGAATTTCAAGTGTTGAAATTT